>OZ024806.1:9071353-9671353 GCA_964017045.1 Omphiscola glabra | reverse complement strand
GTGATGATGGGGAAAAATGTCTGCGGGAAGGTGGAACGACGATGGCAGCGTGCAGCGTCCAGGACACGAGGCTACGACAATCTGAGATGTCTGTGGCAATGTAAATTGTCTATGGCAGTGTGGAATGCCCGTGACAGTAGCCTACGACAGTGTGGAATGTCCAAGACAGCTGGCTATGACAATGTGACAAGTCTATGGCATTGTGAAATGTCTACGTCAGTATGAATGGTCTATGGCATTGTGAAATGTCTACGTCAGTATGAATGGTCTATGGCATTGTGAAATGTCTACGTCAGTATGAATGGTCTATGGCATTGTGAAATGTCTACGTCAGTATGAATGGTCTATGGCATTGTGAAATGTCTACGTCAGTATGAATGGTCTATGGCATTGTGAAATGTCTACGTCAGTATGAATGGTCTATGGCATTGTGAAATGTCTACGTCAGTATGAATGGTCTATGGCATTGTGAAATGTCTACGTCAGTATGAATGGTCTATGGCATTGTGAAATTTCTACGTCAGTATGAATGGTCTATGGCATTGTGAAATGTCCCATAACCTATTTGTGGCGTGCGGCTGTCATCAGCAGTGTTATTCAGATTCGCATAATCTAGGCCACCAGTTACACGTCACCACATCACATTTTAATTCTGAAAAACCCTCCAGTCCCACCCCACCTCAACACCCAGCCCCCACCCCGACACCCATCCTACCCCAACCCCCATCCCGACCAACCCCATCCCCCATCCCGACCAGCCCCCAACCCCCCATCCCAACCAGCCCCCAACCCCCCACCATCAATCCATCCCAACCAGCCCCCAACCCCCACCATAACCCCCACCCCAGCCCCATCCCAAGGGCACCCCCCTTACAAACACCCACCCCGTATTCGCCACATTAATTCCCTGCCAATTATCCATATTTTGCCTGGTTTGTGACTAATGTGGGCTAATTACTCGCCGCTTAAATGCCATACAACAAGAGCCTGTAATCACAGTATCCCCTAAACTTAGAAAAGGCCAACTTTTTTTTAATAGTGCCCCCCCCCCACCGCCCCGTTACCACCCAGCTTCTCACTAGTTTGCCCGCGTGATTGGACCACAGATTAACCCTTAGATTTCCCAATGTGCACTATTTTCATTTCAGCTCTACGGGTTTCCAATTCGTCTACCGGATTCCAAACTTTAATATTGTAACCCTGCTCTCATTGCTTATCTCGCTATGTTCCATGCGTAGTTCTTCTAGCACTGAAGTATATTATCTTCTCCATCTCTTCCCCGCCCTTCCCTCCCACAACTTATCTGCTCCTTATCCTACCTCTCCTATTTCCCCCCCTCCAACCCATCCCAACGAACCCCCCTCCCCTCCTATCCCGCCTACCCCTCCCGTCTATCCCACATAACCCCTCTCATCCTATCCAGCCTATCCCCCCACTTACCCTATCCCACCTCCAACTCTACCCTACATTTCCCACTCCCATCCTACCCCCTCCCATCCTATGCCACTTCCATCCTATCCCACCCCCACACTATCCCGCCTATCCCCCTTCCCCTCCTATCCCACTACTCCCCCTCGGACCCTATCCCACCTACCCACCTACAACCCTAACCAACATATCCCACGCCCGTCCTATCCCACCCCAACCTATCCCACATATCCACCCTCCCCTCCTATCCCACGCCGCCTCTCTTCCCCATCCCCATCCCACCACACTTATCTCTCCCCTTCAATCCACCCCACGATATCATCATTATTATTATTATTATTAGTGGTCTTATATAGCACGGCACCTATGTTCCCCTCTCATCTACCCACCAACATATCTGCACCTCCCATTCTCCATTTCCCATTAGCCACCTACCCCTTCTCCATTTCCCATTAGCCACATTCTCCATTTCCCATTAGCCACCTTCCCATTCTCCACCTTCCCATTATCCATTTCCCATTCTCCACCTTCCCATTCTCCACCTTCCCATTCTCCACCTTTCCATTCTCCATTTCCCATTAGCCACCTTCCCATTCTCTCTCTCCCCCCCCCCCCCCCGAGGGTGATTTAAACGGAAGCGGTGAGTAAGGTCATACTGATGTCATCACCCAACAAGGTGTTCATACCTGAGGCAATGTGGGGCAGACTGGGTGGGTGGCTGTTCAGTTGGTTATTTTACCTCACACTTAGAGGTGGGGATGGAGTAGAAGAGGTGGAGTTGGAGTAGAAGAGGTGCGATTGAAGTAGAAGAGGTGTGGTTGGAGTAGAAGAGGTTGATTTGGAGTAGAAGAGGTGTGGATGGAGTAGAAGAGGTGGTGTTGGAGTAGAGGAGGTGGGGGTTGGAGTAGAAGTGGTGTGGTTGGAGAAAAAAAAGGTGTGATTGGAGCAGAAGAGGTGGGGTTGGGTTAGAAGAGGGTGGTTGAATTCGAATTTCTGTGATTGAGGCTATTTGGGGGAGAGTTGTTCCATTTAAGACCAATGTTCACAACTTGCTGAAACCTGATAGCTGGCGGAGCGCTATACTCCTTGCTTAGTGTAGCCAACCCCAATGTACCTAGGTTGTAGGTAGTAAATCAAGGCAATGTCGGATGGGCTCAGTGTGAGAGGCGCCTGCTTGTAATGAACGGGTGGGGGCAGCGGGGGGGGGGGGGCAGGAACGCATGTTTTATTCGCAGGTGCCATTGAGAGGAGGAACGCCATGTTACAAGGGGCGCCTACTTGTGAGGAGGATAGGTAGTTTAGTAGGGTGCGCCTCTTTGCTATCGATGCCTCCTAGTGTGGAGGGTGTGTGGGGGCGCCTCCTTGGTATGGGCGCCTCCTTGTGTGGAGGATAGGTAGTTTTGTAAAGGCGCCTCTTTGGTATCGATGCCTCCTAGTGTGGAGGGTGTGTGGGGGCGCCTCCTTGGTATGGGCGCCTCCTTGTGTGGAGTGTGTGTGGGGGCGCCTCCTTGGTATGGGCGCCTCCTTGGTATGGGCGCCTCCTTGGTATGGGCGCCTTTTTTGGTATGGGCGCCTCCTTGTGTCGAGGATAGGCAGTTTTGTAAAGGCGCCTCTTTTAAATGGGCGCCTCCTTGTGTGGAGGGTGTCAGGGGTGCCTGCTTGGTATGGGCGCCTTCTTGTGTGGAGGATAGGCAGATTTGTGGGGGCGCGTCTTTAGTATGGGCGCCTTATTGTGTGGAGGGCATGCAGTTGATTAAGAAAGAAGCGTTTCAATGAGAATATCTATTACGTACGAAATACACAATAGCTCAAGGGACCGCGAAATCATATAGAATTTCGCCTTGTACAACAGTGTACAATAAATGAATGATAATTATCCGTGGTTAAATTGTAAATGCTGTCTGATAAGTGAGTGATGTGAGGTCAGTACGCGATGTGAGGTCAGTACGCGATGTGAGGTCAGTACGCGATGTGAGGTCAGTACGCGATGTGAGGTCAGTACGCGATGTGAGGTCAGTACGCGATGTGAGGTCAGTACGCGATGTGAGGTCAGTACGCGATGTGAGGTCAGTACGCGATGTGAGGTCAGTACAAGATGTGAGGTCAGTACGCGATGTGATGTGAGGTCATTTCGCGATGTGAGGTCAGTACGCGATGTGAAGTCAGTACGCGATGTGAGGTCAGTACGCGATGTGATGTGAGGTCAGTACGAGATGTTAGGTCAGTAAGTGATGTGATGTGTGTTCAGTATGTGATGTGTGGTCAGTATGTGATGTGTGGTCAGTATGTGATGTGTGGTCAGTATGTGATGTGTGGTATGTCGTGCGCAGTCAGCATGTGACAGATAAAAAGGAGGGAAAAGAAAGAAAGAGAGAGAGAGAGAGAGAGAGAGAGAGCGAGAGCTATGCATATTCATGGAGCAGGAGCAGTAATCAATACCACAAACAAGAACAACTTAAATAAATACCTCTTTTATCTCCCTTCCCCCACCTATAGCTCATCTGATCACCAGGGTCTAATCAACAGTCCATTGGTTTCAACCAATAGTGAAGCAACTCGTTCGCTTGTATTATGTACTGCTTGCAAATTTTGGACAATCTGGTTAGGGGTGTATGTGTGAAGGGGTGGGGATTGGATCGGTGGGCGATGGGTTGTGTGAGGATGGGGTGAGTGAGGGTTGGGTGTGTGAGGGATGGTGGTTATGGGGGGTGGGGCTTGTAACGAATCACATGTGTTTGGGACTGGTGTGTGTGTGTGTGTGTGGGGAGGGGGGTTGCATGTCAATAGTATTGTACGTTTGAGGGATTGGGTGTGTGAGAGATGGGTGGGGGAGGGATGGCGTGTGTGAGGTATGCAGATCGTGAGTTTGTGAATCCCCTCCTCCCCCCCCCCCCCAACACATTTTTTTTTTAAAATCTGCAAAAATTTACCGACATGCTTCACCGGATGTTACAAATTCAGGCACCATCTCTTGCAGGCAACTTTATGATTAAAGAAGTCAGCTTTTACAACATATGATGGAAGGTTTTACGACATATGATGGCAGGTTTTACGACATATGATGGCAGGTTTTACGACATATGATGGCAGGTTTTACGACATATGATGGCAGGTTTTACGACATATGATGGCAAGTTTTACGACATATGATGGCAGGTTTTACGACATAAGATGGCAAGTTGTACGACATATGATGGCAGGTTTTAAATTATTTTATTTTATATTATTATTCTAATGTCACTCCCGCTTTTACACCGCAAATTTATTTCACCAACTATTTCAGAAAGACAAAAGAAAATAAAACGCACTTGCGATTTCTTTAATGCCTTTCATTTAGTACAGCTATCGTTAATTATATTTCGTGAAATAAGTGTCATCATATTTCCTTCATCTACCCCTTGAAAAAACAGAAATCGATGTTTGGGGGGTTGTGAAGGGGGAAAGGGTGCTGAAAGTTTGAAAAAAAGGTGCTTTCATCGGCAACGAGTCTATGTGCCAAGTTTAATCTCGATATGTTGACGGGAAAGGGTCAGTTAGCCGTCCGAAAATTTCACCACACACCCAGACAGAAAGAGGGAAGCAAACACAAAAAGGGCAAAGTTAATATAAAATAATTAAATAGCACCGTCTACTATTTGATTTAATTCAGCATCTTGGGGCCATTTTAGCTCGACAGTTTGTGTAGATCAGTGGTTCTTAACCATCCTAATGCCGCGACCCTTTAATATAGTTCCTCATGTTGTGGTGCTCCCCAACCATAACATTGTTTCCGTTGCTGTTGCCCAAATATGTGCTTTCCGATGGTTTTAGACCCCCAAAGGGGGGGTCACCACCCACATGTTGAGAGGTGCTGGTGTCGATCGACTGCAACGTTTCAGAACCCTTGTAACTTTATTCCTTTCATCTTTCGGTCGGTAATGGGGCAGATCTGGCTTGTTTTTTTTAAGCCTTAAAGCTGGTGGAAATAATCTGGTTTCTTTAATAGTCAAGCTTAATGTAGCTGTGAACTGCGACTGCGGGTATACGACTGGGCGCCACCCTCGGCCTTTCCTGATTTGGCGCCACCCACGGCCAAAATGAGAAAAAAAAAAAAAAAAATTTTTTTTGCCATTGTTAATAAATTGAGGAATCTTGTAAAGCGTGTTTCTTAATCCGTGTCAGTGGTATTGATTAGGGGCATAACGTGTGCCACCGTCGGCGTCAGTGCCAAACACTGCCAACCTACCTATACATGGTGCTCGTTGTTTGGTGCCCGTCCGCGATGTGACACTGCAGCACGCCGTGCTGTGAGGCAAACTAATGAGTCAAGGCGTAAAGTTAGTCATGCGTTAACTCTCCGGCAGAACCCCTCCCCCCCCCCACCACCACCACCACCACCACCCCAGGGCGCCTTGCTGTGAGGCGCCAGTTCAAATTTAATGCTACAGCAGCCAATATACCAAAGTGGGCGTATGGAAAAAAAAAGCTATTCCTCTTTGTCTTAACAATGTAACATAATGTGTTTTGTGTAAAAAAACAAGGGATTGGGGGAGTGAGGTTAATGATAAGGGGGGGAATAATGGGCGCAGTTAAATGAGGATTAGTAAAAGAGGTATGCATTATATGTTCGCGATATGTATTGATATTTTAATATATGTCGAGAAGGGATGTAACTGATAATACGTAAGCTGCTACCTGCGGTCTTGTGATGTGTATTACTACGGTGATATGTGCTGTCTTGTGATGTGTATTACTACGGTGCTGTGTGCTGTCTTGTGACGTGTATCACTACGGTGCTATGTGCTGTCTAGTGATGTGGATTTATAGGGCTCTGTTCTGTGTACTGTCTTGTGATGTCTTTTGCTACATTGCTATGTGCTGTCTAGTGATGTGTATTTACAAGGTACTCTGTTCAGGCGTCAACGGGGGTAAATCGTAAATCTGTCTTAGCTGTCTGTTAACATAGACGCCATTTGGTCAAATCTCAATATTTATTATACTCTATCTATTTGTGACACTTTGTGACACTTTATTTCCGGGATGATAAAATATAAACATTCATTTGTACACATTTTACGAAAATTGTACACATCTTGAGAATTTCAATCATATTCTGAACTTGAGAACTCTTTCTTGTTTTTGGTGGCCTCCCCCGCCCCCCTCCCCCAAAATCCTTATCCCCCCCCCCCTTACCCTCGGGCCCTAAAATGGCATTCTACTTGAAGGCCATGCTTATTTATCACAACTCTACGTCGTCCATGTATTCCGATGCTAGAACGTCTTGCCGCACGCTTGACATCGCCACACACAAGTTCTCCCTGCTGATCGATAAGTGCGGCCTCTATTCGTTGTCTGCCTGAATACATTCGGGGGGGGGGGGGGGGGGGAATCTACGTGTCCGTGTCTGAATAAATCGCTTTAAAAAAAAATTATCGCCATGTTCTGAATACATTCCGCACATACACGTGTCGTGTTCTGAATACATTCCGCACATACACGTGTCGTGTTCTGAATACATTCCGCACATACACGTGTCGTGTTCTGAATACATTCCGCACATACACGTGTCGTGTTCTGAATACATTCCGCACATACACGTGTCGTGTTCTGAATGTATATTCTACTCATATAATGTGTCGTGGCTCTGACTGCATAACAGCAAATGTATCGTGTCACGCGACACCCGTGTATTGCGTTAGAGCTGTAGGTGCATACACTTATCCAGGACCGGACTGTTGGTCATTTGCTGATCGGATCGCTCGTCACCAGGAGTCGTCCCGACGATAGTTGAGCAGACGGTCGGATCAGATCGTCCTGTGTGTGTGTGTGTGTCATTTTTGTGGTCAAATTGAAGCGTCACCAATGAAATAACGTTTAAAAAAAGAAACGAAAAGAATAGTAAATAAACAGAAAAGCACGGCCAACTCTAACAAGATGACGTAGATCGAGAGAAACGCCTTTACCAAATGATATCGATGGATTCAGAGGTGGAAGGGGGGCCCGGGGGAGGCGGGGGGGGGGTCGTCTGTTGGTGAGAAGGAAATCCACACCATTAAGCCTATAAATAAACACGAGGCTCGTTGTCAAACACCTTGCAGTGCCTTACTTATTTGTTTTTATTACCTATAGTAAGACAAGGTTATCACCTATATAGGAAGACATGAGTAATAACCTCTAGTGAGACATACTGTATTACCTACAGAAAGACAGGCGTTATTACCTATAGAAAGACGGGCGTTATTACCCATAGTAGGACAGGCGATATTACCTAAAGTAAGACATACTTTATTACCTAAGGTCAGACAGACATTATTACCTATAGTAAGACTGGCGTTATTACCCATAGTAAGACAGACGTCTATAGAAAGACAGGCGTTATTACCTATAGTCAGGGCCGGATTTACAGACAGGCCGACTAGGCCGTGGCCTAGGGGCCCCGCGAAATAAGGGGCCCCCAAAATTGGGAGTAGTATATAAAATATATATATTTTTGAATTTAAAAAAAAAATAGCAATATTTTTTATTTTTCAAAATGGGGCCTCAAATTTGTTTGGCCTAGGGCCCCTAAAATTTTTTATCCGGCCCTGCCTATAGTAAGACAGGCGTTATTACCATATAGAAACACAGGCGTTGTCAACTATAGTAAAGCACATTTACGGCAGTCCATACCCTCATAGAATTTTCTATACAAACCATATCACACCCCCCCCCCAACTCACAACACCCCCCCCATCACTGGCCAGTGGTCAAGTTATCCTTAACTAGACAGTAATGCTAACCCAAAGATTGGACATTCGATGTGGTGTAAGTGCTTACTTGGCAGCGGTCCCGTATTCAATATGTGACCACTTGGGGGGGGGGGGGGGAGGGGGGAGGGGGGGGGAGAGAAATCTAAACTAAACCACGCCCAAAAAATTAAAAGTGAAATGTATTTTGTAATATGTAATATGTAATATTTGCAGGCTTCGATTAATTCAAAGAGACCTTCCTTAATTTCAAAGACTGGCTTTTGTGTAGTCAAGTCAGGTTAAGCGGTAATCCAGTTATGAAAGTTGTGAGAGTGGTCGTCCTTTCATCAACCCCCCCACCTCACATTTCCCAACCCACCACCTCACATTTACCAACCACACACCTCACATTTCCCAACCCACCACCTCACATTTACCAACCACACACCTCACATTTCCCAACCCACCACCTCAAATTTACCAACCACACACCTCACATTTACCAACCACACACATAAAATTTACCTTTTTTTTTTCCTTCCAAAAATAAATAAATAAGATTCAAAAAGAATAAAATTAAAATAAACTATCTGTAAAATAAAATGATAAAATAACAATCCATAAAAGTTTTCATTTAACGTTATATGGGCAGATGGTTTCATGAGAGTAAAAGAGTTTGGGTGTGTGTGTGGTTATTATTATTGTTATTATTTGTTGTCTTATATAGCGTGGTACCCCAGCCTAGGGCTAGACTCACCGCGCTGTACATACAAGGTACCCCAGCCTAGGGCTAGGCTCACCGCGCTGTACATACAAGGTACCCCAGCCTAGGGCTAGGCTCACCGCGCTGTATATAAAAATATTAAAAAAAGATACATAATGGTGATATTAAAATAAAATACATATATATAAATTATAATAAAGAACAGATGTATAGAGACAAAACAAAATCTAATGCATATTCACCTCATCCACACCAGAACTTTTACATGACAAGCCATGGACGGCGGCCAGCAGCAGCGTTTATCGGTCAGATGTGGGGAATCAGTTGTGCAACTAGACCGGTGCTTCATATTACATGGGCCTTAAATCTACTCAAGACCGATTAACCCGTGTTAAAAATGATTTATAAATTGAAATTCAGTCGGCCAAACTATTTCTTTTCCGTGAATATTAATTAAAATTTTTATTAAATGTTTTAAAAAAAAAAAAATTATTTTTATTTTTTTATATTATTGACCAGAGCCTTTGTCCAACATTGTAACCTCTATAACTCTGAATGTAACAAACATTCTTGAAAAATCTCAAGTAGCCCAGTCACCTCTCTCTCTCTCTCTCTCTCTCTCTCTCTCTCTCTATCATGCCCCACCCACCCACAAACCCCCTTCCCCCCAAATTCCCTTTCGCAAATAGTAATAACTCGTGGAAAATATAATGATACACAAATAATAATAATGTTTGTATTATCTGTGTTACGGTGCCAACCTGTCATGTTATGATGGGAATTCGTTACACTGCAGTGCCAACCTGTCATGTTATCATGAGAATATGTTACATTGCAGTGCCAACCTGTTATGTTATGATGGGAATCTGTTACATTGCAGTGCCAACCTGTCATGTTATGATTAGACATTTCAGTGCCAACCTGTTATGATAAGATGGAACCTTGTTATGTTACGGTGCCAACCTGGTATGCTATGATGGGATCTTATTATATTACGGTGCCAACCTGGTATTTTATGATGGTATCTGTTATATTCCGGTGCCACCCTGATATGTAATGATGGTAGTTTTTATATTACGGTGCCAGCCTGGTATGCAATGATGGTTGCTATTATATTTCGGTGCCAGCCTGTTATGTAATGATGGTTGTTGTTATATTCCGGTGCCACCCTGATATGTAATGATGGTTGTTATTATATTTCGGTGCCAGCCTGGTATGTAATGATGGTTGTTGTTATATTTCGGTGCCAGCCTGGTATGTAATGATGGTTGTTGTTATATTTCGGTGCCAGCCTGGTATGTAATGATGGTTGTTGTTATATTTCGGTGCCAGCCTGGTATGTAATGATGGTTGTTGTTATATTTCGGTGCCAGCCTGGTATGTAATGATGGTTGTTGTTATATTTCGGTGCCAGCCTGGTATGTAATGATGGTTGTTGTTATATTTCGGTGCCAGCCTGGTATGTAATGATGGTTGTTGTTATATTTCGGTGCCAGCCTGGTATGTAATGATGGTTGTTATTATATTTCGGTGCCAGCCTGGTATGTAATGATGGTTGTTATTATATTTCGGTGCCAGCCTGGTATGTAATGATGGTTGTTATTATATTTCGGTGCCAGCCTGTTGTGTCATGGTAGAGACATGTTATGCTAGAACAGTGGTTCTCGACCTTCCTAATGACCCTTTAATAGAGTTCGTCATGTTGTGGCGACCACCAACCACAAAATTATTTTCGTAGCTTCTTCATAACTGTAGTGTATTCGTGTTTTCGGATGGTCTTAGCAACCCCTTGGTAAAGGGTCATTGGACTCCCCAAAGGGGTCGCGACCCTCAGGCTGAGAACCGTTGTGCTAGAGCTTGCTATGTTACCGTGACACCCTGTCATTGGTAGGTTTGCACACTATTTAAGTAAATTACGATAAGGGGATCTTATTTATTTATTTATTAGAGACGCTAAATTCTATTTATAGACACACTTTTTAATATTTAAAAAAAATCTCGAAGGTTAAACGGAAAAAACAATAACTCTACTGTAAACAACAGTCAGTTGTAGTTCAAAGTTCAACCGATCGATCACGCTCAAACGCGATTTTAAAAAAAAGAAGAAACTGCTTACTGTTTACGAATACTCTCTAATCTCTCCTCGGTTAATCAAACACCAAGTAATACAATGAAAAATTACACACCTATTCCTTGTGATGACCCGGCGAGGGCCTCAAACAACAACAACACACTGACTCGTGGTCAAATCGCAAGAAAAAAAATATTTAAATCCTGCATTTATGAATACTCACTCGTAGTTGAATATAAATAAATCCCACTGGATCTCTCGCAAGAGATATTTTCTTTTTATATGTATTTTATTTTCGAGGTAGTGGTGGTGGTTACTCCTATTTGGGCAAGTACACGACGATACTCCAGCCGTCTGTCTATCTAACCACTGTGGCGCAGACACAACACTTGAGAACGCGCTCGCTCACACAAACACACACAAGCCGGCGTGGTATCCGATAAACGAATGATGCTCTAAGGACACAGGTTCAATTTAATACTGAACTCTTAACTATGTAAACTCAACATCTTCCGGCCCACCCGTCTTTTTTAAATAATACTTTTTTTTTTATATAATTTTTTTTTTTTCAAAGTCATTCGCTCACGGAATAGCACACGAAAACAGCCCGTAAGGCGAGTGTGGTGGGTGGGAAGGGAAGAGGTGGGGCAGTTATCAGATAACATCAAAATGGAAGATAGAGGCTGGGCGAAGTCGATACGCCGTGAGACCATCGATACTAGCTTTAAAAATTAAAAAAAGGACAAAATACAACGCGCGTGCTAAGCGTAAGCGAGGCTTTGTTTGGGTGGAGAGAAATCTCGAACCCGAACTGCTGAGGTCGTTTTGTCGGTGATGTAACAATTAATGGAATGAAAATTTATTTAAAATGGTTTGACTTTATTGCTTTAATTTTTTTTTTTCATTTTATTATGTCGTTAATGAAATTTTTTGTAAGTAAACATCATTTTTATATGAGAATCTGTCGATTTGATATGGTTAACATATGGAATAAAAAAACTCGATTAGTTAAACATATATAACGGAAAATTCGATATGTTTAGTGCATTTCAATAATTTTTTTTTGGGGGGGGGGGGGGGGGGTATTTATTTATTAAAAAACATATACTGTTACAATTAAGGAGGGGTTTTTTTTCGAATGGTCAGAGCGTTTTATGCAGCAATCGTAATGCAGTGCAAAATTTACTCAGCAAATCAAAAAAGAAAAAGAAAAAATATATATTTAAAATAATGGGCAAACATCATTATTTCATATGGGAATAATCATTGTGATGATTAATACTATATTATAACGATTGTGATGATTAATAATATATTATAATGATTGTGATGATTAATAATATATTTTAATGATTGTGATGGTTAATAATATATTGTAATGATTGTGATGATTAATAATATATTGTAATGATTGTGATGATTAATAATACATTGTAATGATTGTGATGATTAATAATATATTGTAATGATTGTGATGATTAATAATATATTGTAACGATTGTGATGATTAATAATATATTATGATTTGTTAGGTTTAAGATGGTTTGCTAGGCTATTAAAAATGTTAGAAACAACAACAACAACAACAACAAATTTGCTTTGGTGTGCGAAAATATTCACAGTTTGAGCAGAGGGTAATATTGACGTGGAAATTGAGTAGAGGGGTACATTTAAGGGGTCAGTACTGTCCGCGCCCACCTTTCTACGCCTCCACCTGACCACTTTCGAATGCCCAGATGCGCAATTTTGCACCTCTGTCCAAGAGGCGTTTTTGAAGAAAAAAAATCCTTTGTTTTGGGGTAACGGTAAGTAGATACTTTTGTGTGCGGGACAATCTTGGTAGGGGCGGGTCCCCTTAGTTACACCTTTGCAGAGTAAATGACTGGGGTCACTCGTCCTTTTAAATCCTTGTTAATTTCTATTTTATATCAACCAATATAAAGTTGGGGGTCACTCGTCCTTTTAAATCCTTGTTAATTTCTAGTTTATATCAACCAATATAAAGTTGGGGTCACTCGTCCTTTTAAATCCTTGTTAATTTCTAATTTATATCAACCAATATAAAGTTGGGGTCACTCGTCCTTTTAAATCCTAGTTAATTTCTAGTTTATATCAACCAATATAAAGTTCGACTTTCTTTAACAATAGATTAACACATATTCCGATTACAGAAGTAAACAAGTTAAAATTGTAACTCTTTGGCGCCCCCCACCCCACCCCACACTTCCATGACTGGTGGGGGGGGGGGAGGGAGACAACAAATCAACAATCTCCTACGGCGAAGTGTCGCCAACTTCCATGTAAATAATCAGCTACAACATCCCGACCTTCCATTAAAACGAGGTCATGATCGAAATGTGGTTGTCCCCCCCCCCTCCCCCCACTTAGCCCCACCCGCATCTAGGTCAGTATCGAAACCACCCGTCCCCCACACAACGTGCTCGCGCTCGGTATCGCCCGCACGGCTCTCACCCACCATCGCCACTCTGCCCACCGCCTGCACTCACAACGGGGGCCACGTACACGTCCGCGCACTCACGCGCTGTGGAGCCACACGACGAAGCGTCGGGTCGGGAGAGGCGAAGCTAAAGACGACAGTTCAAAAAAATTTTCGTGGGACCGAACTATATACAAGGGGATGTCGTCTGCTGGTCGTGTTCATTTTTTTAACAGCTGACACAGGGGGCGTGTCTTGTTGAGAAGGGAGAAGGGGAGGGAGTGGGGGGGAGGAAGACTAGGAAAAAAAATTATGGGGTGTGGGTAAAGAGATACGAGGAGGGGTGGGCAGGGGGGGGGGCGTCACAAAGCTTTCCTTTTAGAAGTTGGTGTTCATTTATGAGCATTATTCATTTGTTCAAATTGTTTATTTGTTTCGTCTCTTTTTTTCCCCACATTATTTCTTATTCATATTTTTTATTGACTGTTCATTATGTTCATTTTGTCCTTTTTTTTCAGATTGTTATTTGTTTATGTTTTTTATTCGTTGTTGAGGTTCTTGGAAACTTAAAACAACCAAACGCATAGTAAATTTAGATTTTTTTTTTAATTGTTGAAAAAAGAACAACACAATTTGATTGTTAATTAACTAAAATATTTGGAAATTTGTAAACCTCTGACGAGCAGTGTTTGTAAAGAGGGAAAGGAAAAACCAAATAACTTTTCAATATTCAACATCTTTTTTTTTTGCAGGCGAATTACACTCCGCTCACAAGCACATACACACACAAATACACGATACAGAGGACGGGAATTTCCGATTACCCGTCTTCCAAGAAGTCTGGAAAGCTTCCGTCTGTTTCAGAGCATCAAGTCTTGTTCCGTAAATCAAATACGAATTCTTGGAAAGAAAGAACAAAGAAAAGAAGGAAGAAGATTTTCGTGTAAAATGATCCAATTATCAATTACCTTTTGTTTACGTTACAAATCTAGCTATGGGAAACGAGTGAAACATAGTAGTAAGATTAAACCCGAAAAAAAGCGAGCGCAAAAAATTTAAAAAAAAAAATGAGCGTGTCTGCAGGAAGCCTTCGTCATTGAACAAACAACAGACAAAACTGAATAAAGTTTAAAAAAAAAATATATATATATTAAAATATATAGCACTAAGCCGAGAAGTAGTGTCCGAGGGGGCCGCAAAAGAATTGTGCTCAAATCTATCTATGGTCTGGAAAAAAAAAAGGGGTTTGGGGAGGGGGGGGGGGGCGGACGACGACCTAAGTTTCCACCTTCACATTTTCGTGTAACCTCTTTTATAAAAAAAATCCTACAGGGGACTTGTGATGTACCGTTGTAAGATTAGAGAGTTTAATCTCTTCTTTCATTAAATGGCTCGTTGACAAACAGTGCGCAACGAAAGACGATACCATAAACGAAATAATATGGGTACCGAAAATTTGATCGAAAGAAATGTCGTCGACAGAAAATTGATCGACGGATATTTGATTGAACGGAAATACTATAAAGTAAAACAAAATAATGCGTTCAAAAGGAAATTTGACGCAAAATTTGTACGTGTAAACTAAAAGAAAAATTCGACCAAATTTCCGTTCGATCAAATTTCCGTCGATCAATTTTCCGTCGACGAACTTTCTTTCGATCAAATTTCCGTCGATTAATTTTCCGTCGACGAACTTTCTTTCGATCAAATTTCCGTCGATCAATTTTCCGTCGACGAACTTTCTTTCGATCAAATTTCCGTCGATCAATTTTCCGTCGACGAACTTTCTTTCGATCAAATTTCCGTCGATCAATTTTCCGTCGACGAACTTTCTTTCGATCAAATGCCCGGGTATGAAATAAAATAACACATAAGCGATACCCAAACTGGGGATAATGACAATTTAATAAATTTATTAAGTTAATAATAAATAACAAAATCAAAACAAACAAAAAAAGAAATAAAGGACTAAAGCTATTGACTTACAGTATAATGGTGGATTGTACCGGTACAATGTTGAGGAAGATACAATGTCGTAAAAGGCACACTGTTGGAAAAGAAGGTACACACACACACACAGCAAAATATTAGTAAACAAATCTCTGTCTCGTATAGCAAATCTCTATTCGTAATAGTCATCGCCAAATATCTCTCTATAGCCCTTTTCAGAGATATTTCTCGAACGGGCTTACACATTGTATTTCTTTCCTGATTTCTCTAGATTTTTCTACAGAATTCTAATAATACAGGCTATAGACTTTATTTAGTTGTAAACAATATCAAGGGAGACTATTTTAAATTAGATACACCTTAAATGCGGTTCCGAGCTTGGGGTCAGCTAGAGTTCATCCACGGGAGAAAAAGATGACGTGAACACGTCGTCTACATAACAGGAATGAATATTCATGAGCAAATAAGGTATTTTTTATTGAAATTTTAAATTTTAAATTTAAGTGACGTAATGGAATAACAATGTCACGGGCGTGTAAGGTGGATTAGATTTCGGGTGGCAGTGTGTTGAGCGAGGAATTTTTGAATGGTGTTTTATGCTAACAGTAATGTATCGCTAAAAAAAAGACCATAAATTCCTCGTTTTTCTTCAAGCGCTTAAAATTTTCGGGATCGTTTACATCAGCGGTTCTCAACCTGTGGGTCGCGACCCTTTTGGGTGGGGGGGCGGGGGGTCGAACGACCATTCACCAGGGGTCGCCTAAGACCACCGGAAAACACATATGCTCTACAGTTATGAAGTACCAATGAAAATAATTTTGTGGTTTGGGGTCGCCACGACATGAGGAACTGTATTAAAGTGTCACGGCATGAGGAAGGTTGAGAACCACTGGTTTACATTAAAAAAAACAACACATTTGTTTGTTGTTTTTTTTTTGTTGTTTTTTTTTTGGTTTTGTGGATTGCCCAGATTTATTAAATTGTTCCCCATCACTATCAATGACGTTGGCTGATTTTTTTTCTGTCAAAGTCATTTCATTGTTCACCCTTTTTTTTTTTAAAGCCAGAATGGACGTTTAAAAAAAAAGGATCCAATTATCATTTACCTTTTGTTTACGTGACAAATCTAGGTATGGGAAACGAGTGAAACAAAGTAGTAAGGTTAAAGCCGAAAGAAAGGCGCGCAAAAAAAATATTTAAAAAAAATAAAAAGATTAACGTGTCTGCAGGAAGCCTTCGTCATTGAAGAAACAACAGACAAACAGAATAAAGTTTAAAAAAAATAAAATATATTAAAATATATAGCACTAAGCTGAGAAGAAGTGTCCGAGAGGGCCGCAAAAGAATTGTGCTCAAATCTATCTATGGTCTGGAAGAAAAAAAGTGTGTGTGGGGGGGGGGGCGGACGACAACCTAAGTTTCCACCTTCACAGAGTGAATGACTGGTATCATTTGTCCCTTTAAATCCCTTTTTAAATCTAGTTTTATATCAACCATTATTAATTACGACTACGTTTAAACAGATTAAGACACATTCCGGTAGCACAGGTCTGAACACATTCCCCAATCCCCGACTGAAAAAAAAAATGTGATTTTTTTGTGATTAATTTGCTTAACTGTGATTTGTTTTGTTTTTTAAAAATATAATTTAAGTGTTTTTTTTTTGTTATATTAAAACGTTTCGTGTTTAAATTATGTTTTTCCCTCTTGGAAATTTCAAAGATGTCATTCTAGGAAAAGAAACGTTTTCCGGGAATTATAATAAGTTTTGAATGTATTTATTTATTTTAACTTTTTAAAAATCCAGATGGTGAAGCTTCACAGCATGCCAAATATACCCCGATGGTGTCGCCTTTAAATGTAATATATTTCTAAAAATTACTATGTGAGATAACTCTTAGGGATTTTTCTAAGGGGAAACGACTAGAAAAGATGTATCACTTTGTTTTTTTAAGCAAAGTTTCTTCAAATCAATAAATTTGGTTGATCTGAAATTTATTTTTACTAATATTGTTTGTACCTTTTACATTTTGCATTAAAATCATTTTACAGAAACGTCAAGTTTATAAACCTAATAGTTGATTGCAACGTAAAAGAAAAAAAATCCAAATAAAAATGTTAAAAGCATGAAATCTAAAATTCCTAAGTCAAATAATATGCATGAAATGTAAAAACATTTGAATTTCATTTGTCTACTTTGCAAGTTGTTTTTTTTAGACTTGTCATCGCAAGTTATTAAGGCAACACCGAAAATAAAACCGTGACATAAATAGATCTTAGGGATCGCCGTTGCCATGTTAAATCTCAGGACCCAGGCAAGATGAATTGGCTGTCGTAGGGATGGCTATTGCCATGTTAAATCTCAGGGCCCAGCACGATGAATTGGCTGTCGTAGGGATGGCTATTGCCATGTTAAATCTCAGGGCCCAGCACGATGAATTGGCTGTCGTAGGGATGGCCATTGCCATGTTAAATCTCAGGACCCAGGCAAGATGAATTGGCTGTCGTAGGGATGGCTATTGCCATGTTAAATCTCAGGGCCCAGCACGATGAATTGGCTGTCGTAGGGATGGCTTTTGCCATGTTAAATCTCAGGGCCCAGCACGATGAATTGGCTGTTGTAGGGATGGCACTTGCCATTTTAAATATCAAGACCCAGCACGATGAATTGGCTGTCGTAGTGATGGCCATTGCCATGTTAAATCTCAGGGCCCAGGCAAGATGAATTGGTTGGCCTGACTGATGTGTTTAACTCATACAGATCATCAGTGGCGCTACAGCCCATGTAGGGCCCTGGACTGCATCGCAGCATCCTTCCGTTCGGATCGATCCGTGGCTTTCCGCCTCCATGTGCTGACACCCACAGCTGGTGTAAGTCCTTTCGTACATCGTCGATCCATCTCAGTCTTTGTCGACCGGTGAGCCGTCTGCCCCTAGGTTTCTGCTTGCAGATCACTTTTGCTGCTCTACAATCTGGCATCCTTTAAATATGTCCTATCCACGCAGTCTGCCTTTTTGTTATGGTGGCGATTATTTTGGGAGGGGAGGGGGGGGAGGTTTTTGTACAGCTAAAGCCGTATCTTTAGTGTAAAATATATCCACTCGAATTTTAAGTAATCTAATGAATTTTTAGCATTTTATTTTATATTTTATTTTACTAAAGAAAATTGTGGTGAATATTTGAAAACAAAAAAGTTTCTCCCACAATACAACTGTCCCAAATGGGTGGACACAATCAAATTTCACATGAAATTAATTAAACATTTATTTTATATGCATATTTTTCTAAAGATATGCATATAAAATAAATGTTCCCTTCAGAGAATTGTTCAAATGAACAAAGAAAAATATGAATATTATTAAAAAGTACGGGGAAACCTGTGAATAGCACAGAACTTTGAGATCGAAACAAAAGTAAGTGTGTTAGCAGAATGATGCTTATTCACAGGTTCAGACAGAATCATGATCACGCACGATACCTGTGAAAGAATAAGACATTCTTATCATTATAATGACAATTTTAAAACAAGAGAGGATGAAACAACAGAAAGTGCATCCATTTACACGTATCAAAATACATAAATCTCTGGGGTAACAATGTGATTAACGCCACCAGGTGGCGCTGAAATCACGAAACTAAAATCACGAAACTAAAATCACGAAACTAAAATCACGAAACTAAAATCACGAAACTAAAATCACGAAACTAAAATCACGAAACTAAAAATCACGAAACTAAAATCACGAAACTAAAATCACGAAACTAAAATCACGAAACTAAAATCACGAAACTAAAATCCCGAAACTAAAATCACGATAGCTAAAATCACGAAACTAAAATCACGAAACTAAAATCACGAAACTAAAAATCACGAAACTAAAATCACGAAACTAAAATCACGAAACTAAAATCACAATAGCTGCGCTAAATGAGATTCTTAAAATATAAATATAACACCAGCGCGTTAGGTGCGTAATATTTTCTTTTGTTTCACTGAAATAGTTAATGGAATAAATCAACTTAAAAAATCTCATTAGCGCAGTTATCGGGAATTTCATTTTATCTTCTTCTTTGGGAAAACAGGAAAAAAACGGATTTTATGGGGGTTGGGTTTTTGGTTGATAAAATGTAAAGAATGTGTTGTCATCGGCAGTGCGTCTATGTGCTAAGTTTCAGCTTGACCGCTTTGGCGGAAAGTGGGCCAATTTAATATCCGAAAATTTTGCATCACATCCACCCAGCAAGCCAGCCAGCCACCCACAAACAGAAAAGGAGTTAATGAAAAATGATTTTAAAAAAATATTTGTATAGCTTATTAAATACTTATCCTGCTTGGACTAAGCATAATTCACGTATCTACCTTGATATTTATGTTTTGATCCAAAAAGCTTGTTGCAAAAGTTCTCTGCCACGGGGCTACAGCCTCCATGCCGTATCGCGCGCTCCGTTTGGCTGCCAGGCGATGAAGTCTCAGGTTCTGGTTCTGGTTCGGTACGTTGCTGCATCCATATACTGGCATATGTGCAACGGTTGGGGAAGCGATGTTGCCAATCTAACGGCCCCTAGCAGATGCCAGGGCGGCCTTGAAGCTTTCGATCGTTGTCGAGTTCACGGCGGTATTGTCCAGGTTGTTCCAAGCAATTATGGTGCGTGGAAAGAATGACTGCTTATGTTGCACTGTGTTACTCCGAGGCACAGTGAAGCATTTGTTATTGTTTCGGGTGTAATTTCTCATGGGGTTGTCAGATGTTAAGTCAGTGTTAAGTGACTGCTTGGCTCTAATTAATCGACCTGGCTTCTGTGGGGTAAGATATTTGTTTGCTGGGATGGCCGGAATTAGCCCCATGGCCATTTTATATAAGAATGTTAGGCGGATCTTTTCTCGTCTGTCCTTGAGAGTGGGGATGTCAAATCTGTTTAAAAGGCCAGTGACGTAGCCAGGCGTGGTGGTTTTATAGTCACGTGCTATGAAGCGCATTGCGTTACGTTGGATTCGCTCCAATTTGTCCACGTCTTGCTTGAGGTATGGGTCCCAGATGATTGCACCATATTCTAGTATCGGACGAACGAGTGCAAGATAGGCATTTCGTTTGCAGGATGTTGGGCAGTGGCGCAGATTTCTTCTAATAAAACCTAGTGTGGAGTTGGCTTTTTTTGAAATTTTGTTTATATGGGGTGACCATTTTAGGTTATTTGAGAAGAGAATTCCAAGGTATGGATTGTTTGTTACTTGTTGAAGGATTGTCCTATTTAGGGTGTACATATAGCTTGATGGGTTTTTTTTGAGATGCTCATTATGTAGCATTTGGTTTCATTAAATTTCATGCCCCATTTGTCTGCCCAATTCATAAGGCACTCCAAATCTGCTTGAAGTTGGTTGTGGTCATCGTAGTCGATTATCTCTCTGTAGACAAGACAGTCATCTGCAAACAGCCTCACTTGAGATTTTACAGTATCAGGGAGGTCGTTTATGTGACAGAGAAAGAGAAGGGGGCCCAGTACTGTGCCTTGAGGAACTCCTGAGTCTACGGTGGCTTTGCCTGATCGGACGCCATCTACCACTACTTGCATGGTCCGTTTTGTTAGAAATGTTGAGAACCAGGAGTGAAGGTTGCCGGTAATGCCGTAGTGGTGGAGTTTGTGTAGAAGAAGGCTGTGTGGAACAGTGTCGAAGGCCTTGGAGAAGTCGAGAATTGCCATGTCGACCTGGTTACCTTTGTCATAGGAGGCAAGGAGGTCATTGGTGGTGATGATTAATTGAGTTTCTGTGGAGTATCCAGAGAGGAAACCGCGGTTTAGAGTGGTCAAAATGTTGTAGTGTTCAAGGTGGTTCATGATGTGACGACAGATGATGTGTTCCAGAATTTTGCATGGAACGGAGGTCAGGGATATTTGGCGGTAGTTTGCTGGGTTATGACGGTCACCTTTCTTGTAGGCACTAGTGATATTTGCATCAAGCCAGTCTAGTGGGAGTTTGCCGGAGTCAAGCGATTTTTGGAAAATGCGGGTGATGGTTGGGGCGATGTTGTCAGCCAGGGTCTTTAGGACAATGTTTGGGATACAGTCAGGTCCGGGTGCTTTATTGGGCTTGAGGTTTTTGAGAAGTTTGGCTACTCCTTGTTCAGTTATGTTGAGGGGGTCAATTGTACCAGGTGAAGATTTTGGCGGCAATGACGTCGTGGCACACCATCAGGTGGAAGGAAGGAAGTCGGTCGCGTTCAACACCACTCACCCGGGCTTCGTGGACTGGTTACCATCGGCTGATCAAACAACGACGCAGGCAAGACGAACCCATAGAGGAATCACTTAACATAAACAAGTTCTAAAATGTTTGAAATAACTCAACCGTCTACCTTAGAACTCAACCGTCTATCCTACAACTCAGCCGTCTACCTTAGAACTCAACCGTCTACCTTAGAACTCAGCCATCTGCCCTAGAACACAGCCGTCTACCCTAGAACTCAGCCGTCTACCTTAGAACTCAGCCGTCTACCCTAGAACTCAGCCGTCTACCCTACTACTCAACCGTCTACCTTAGAACTCAACCGTCTACATTAGAACTCAACCGTCTACCTTAGAACTCAACCGTCTACCTTAGAACTCAACCGTCTACCTTAGAACTCAGCCGTCTACCCTACACCCCAGCCGTCTACCCTAGAACTCAACCGTCTACCTTAGAACTCAACCGTCTAACTTAGAACTCAGCCGTCTACCTTAGAACTCAACCGTCTACCATAGAACTCAACCGTCTACCATAGAACTCAACCGTCTACCCTAGAACTCAACCATCTACCCTAGAACTCAACCGTCTAACCTAGAACTCAGCCGTCTACCATAGAACTCAACCGTCTACCCTAGAACTCAACTGTCTACCCTAGAACTCAATCGTCTAACCTAGAACTCAGCCGTCTAACCTAGAACTCAACCGTCTAACCTAGAACTCAGCCGTCTACCCTAGAACTCAGCCGTCTACCCTAGAACTCAGCCGTCTAACCTAGAACTCAACCGTCTACCCTAGAACTCAGCCGTCTAACCTAGAACTCAGCCGTCTAACCTAGAACTCAACCGTCTAACCTAGAACTCAGCCGTCTACCCTAGAACTCAGCCGTCTAACCTAGAACTCAACCGTCTAACCTAGAACTCAGCCGTCTAACCTAGAACTCAGCCGTCTAACCTAGAACTCAACCGTCTAACCTAGAACTCAACCGTCTAACCTAGAACTCAGCCGTCTCACCTAGAACTCAGCCGTCTGCCCTAGAATTCAACCGTCTACCCTAGAACTCAACCGTCTACCTTAGAACTCAACCATCTACCTTAGAACTCAACCGTCTACCCTAGAATGCAGCTGTCTACCCCAGAACTCAACCGTCTACCCTATAACTCAACTGTCTACCCTAGAACTCAACCGTCTACCCTAGATAAAGACTTGTTGGTCAAATGAGGTTCGATTTGAAAGCTTCCGTTTCATATGAAAAATTTTGCTACACCCCCTCCCTCCATGATACGACACTGCAAACTTTTTATTTTTCGTCAATGAACTATATTAAATATTCTGATGCGCAAACCATTTTTGAACCGAATATTAATTTTATTTCCCCATATTTAAATTGAGGCAAGTTCATTTTTCGAAAAGAATATATTACGCTTCAAACGCAGTTGAACTATAAAAAAAAAATTATTTAGCGTAGTTATCGGGAATTATATTTTGCACACTATCCAGAAATGGAAGCAGTCACACCAGAAGCAAAATATATATAACAGATATTAATGAACACAATTGTTATAAGGGATGACGTATTTTAAGACGCTTTGCCCGCCTTCCACGTGCATGACCTCTTTCAAGTCGGTCCCGTGTTGGGGCGGCTAGAAAAAATATCCCTTTGATGATACTTTTGTCTACTATCATCCGTTTCTGTGGAACATGATAGAACAATCTAGAAAATGTGGGAAGCAGTAAGACTGTGTGTTCCATTTCCAGAATGATCATCTGAAACTGCCTATAAAAAGGGCTGACCGATATAGAGGGAGAGATTTTGTTTTGATCACGAGATGCTATGTCATACTTTGTTGTGTGTAGAGTTTTCTATTTCCTCATACAATTTTGTGCTCATTGTATTTTTATATACAGTACCGGAACCAGAAAATCTGTAAGTTTATAATTTTAATAATATTTCTCTTGCTGTTATTATTTACTTGAAGTTCACAAATTAAAAAGGTTATTAATTGTAATTAGCTCTGGCCTTGATTGTCGTTGTATTTGGTATTATTTTTAAACGTGGTATCGTTCTTTATTATGGACTGTTTCTGAACGAGCCATAGACTAAAATTAAGAGATTAAATTCTCCATCTATAACGGTCCGTAGTACAATATATTTTTTAAAGTATCTAAACTTAACTAAGCTAAGTGTCTTTCATCGAGCTAAAGTGACTGTGATATGAAAAGGAACATATTCAGATGTTGAGACATCTAAACCTAGTTTTCAAGATACTGCACACAAGAAAAAATGTGTGGTTACTGGCGGGGTATTAAGGTGCAGTGATGGGATGGAATGAAGGTGTAGTTATGGTGGGAATGAAGGTGTAGTTATAGTAGGAATGAACGTGTAGTTATGGTGGGAATGAAGGTGTAGTTATGTTAGGAATGAAGGTGTAGTTATGTTAGGAATGAAGGTGTAGTTGTGGTAGGAATAAATGTAGTTATGGTAGGAATGAAGGTGTAGTTATAGTAGGAATGAACGTGTAGTTATGGTAGGAATGAAGGTGTAGTTATGGTAGGAATGAAGGTGTAGTTATGGTAGGAATGAAGGTGTAGTTATGGTAGGAATGAAGGTGTAGTTATGGTAGGAATGAAGGTGTAGTTATAGTAGGAATGATGGTGTAGTTATGGTAAGAATGAAGG
The DNA here is from genome assembly GCA_964017045.1 of Omphiscola glabra. Lineage (NCBI taxonomy): Eukaryota > Metazoa > Mollusca > Gastropoda > Lymnaeidae > Omphiscola > Omphiscola glabra. The sequence continues at coordinate 9,647,136 of OZ024806.1, read as the reverse complement.
TGTAGTTATGGTAGGAATGAAGGTGTAGTTATTGGGAGAATAGGAAAGTTCATTTATTGACAAGAGTGACAAGGTCAAGTTTTTTTTTGAAAATTATCATAAACGACATAATGTATCTCTTTGAGACATACTTAAAGATACTCCATCAAAACTTAAATATCTCCATCACGACTTAAGGGTATCCCATCAAGACTTATAGATACTCCATCAAAACTTAACGATACCCCATCAAAACTTAATGAAACTCCACCAAAACTTAAAGATACTCCGTCAAAATTTTAAGATACTCCATCAAAAGAGCTCTTGACATCATAATATCAAGTCTGATTAATATGCAGGAATTTCCAAAAGCATCGAAATGTTGAGAAGTTATTGACGATGTCTGGAAGCAACTACATCTGGAAATAAATTGTTTCTTCTGCAATTCTATAGAATTCATCTGTAATGTTTCGGCCCTGGTAAAGCTGACAGACAAACGATTTTTTAATTGGTCACTATCGATAAAGTAAAAATTTTATTTAAAAATTGATAATATACGCGACTCGTGGCTTTGCGTAAAAAAATGGCTGCACCTATTGGTACCCGGGTACCAGAAGTGAGAGGTTGGGATTAAAAAGCGATTGAAAATATTAGTTTTGGGTTTGTAAAACGAAATGAGGTTTTCAAATGAAAAGATAATTGAATGGACTATAAGTGTGTAAACTAAATTCTTCAGATTAACTAAAATAAACGAATACAATTGACATCCGAATAGTATTAGTCAAAATGGACTCGGACACGCAGCGCCGCCATTCGCACCCGGGTACCATTAGACTCAACGCTATTCGGATGTCATTTGTGGTAGTTTATTTCTTTTTGAACGCATTATTTTGTTTCACTATTTAGATAGTGCGTTCAAAAAGAAATTTGACGAACATTTTAACGTGTGAACTGAAAAAAAGATTCGACCAAATTTCCGTTCGATCAAATTTCCGTCGATCAATTTTCCGTCGACGGAATTTCTTTCGATCAAATTTCCGGTAACTCGTAATGCACGGTTAAGGATGTATTTGCATCACATGCCAGGCTCCTTTGAAGTGCAAAGACAAGATCAGATCTCGGCAACCGGCGTCCCACGGCAAATATGGTGTTCCGCAAGACGATGCTAGGTGTGCCGCAATACGGTGCTAAGTGTACCGAAAGACCATGCCAGGTGTGCCGCAATACGGTGCTAGGTGTGACGCAATACGGTGCTAGGTGTACCGAAAGACCATGCCAGGTGTGCCGCAATACGGTGCTAGGTGTGCCGCAATACGGTGCTAGGTGTACCGAAAGACCATGCCAGGTGTGCCGCAATACGGTGCTAGGTGTGCCGCAATACGGTGCTAAGTGTACCGAAAGACCATGCCAGGTGTGCCGCAATACGGTGCTAGGTGTACCGAAAGACCATGCCAGGTGTGCCGCAATACGGTGCTAGGTGTACCGAAAGACCATGCCAGGTGTGCCGCAATACGGTGCTAGGTGTACCGAAAGACCATGCCAGGTGTGCCGCAATACGGTGCTAGGTGTACCGAAAGACCATGCCAGGTGTGCCGCAATACGGTGCTAGGTGTACCGAAAGACCATGCCAGGTGCGCCGCAATACGGTGCTAGGTGTACCGAAAGACCATGCCAGGTGTGCCGCAATACGGTGCTAGGTGTACCGAAAGACCATGCCAGGTGTGCCGCAATACGGTGCTAGGTGTACCGAAAGACCATGCCAGGTGTGCCGCAATACGGTGCTAAGTGTACCGAAAGACCATGCCAGGTGTGCCGCAATACGGTGCTAGGTGTACCGAAAGACCATGCCAGGTGCGCCGCAATACGGTGCTAGGTGTACCGAAAGACCATGCCAGGTGCGCCGCAATACGGTGCTAGGTGTACCGAAAGACCATGCCAGGTGTAACGCAATACGGTGCTAAGTGTACCGAAAGACCATGCCAGGTGCGCCGCAATACGGTGCTAGGTGTACCGAAAGACCATGCCAGGTGCGCCGCAATACGGTGCCAGGTGCGCCGCAATACGGTGCTAAGTGTACCGAAAGACCATGCCAGGTGTGCCGCAATACGGTGCTAGGTGTACCGAAAGACCATGCCAGGTGTGCCGCAATACGGTGCCAGGTGTGCCGCAATACGGTGCCAGGTGTGCCGCAATACGGTGCCAGGTGTGCCGCAATACGGTGCTAGGTGTGCCGCAATACGGTGCCAGGTGTGCCGCAATACGGTGCTAGGTGTACCGAAAGACCATGCCAGGTGTGCCGCAATACGGTGCTAGGTGTACCGAAAGACCATGCCAGGTGTGCCGCAATACGGTGCTAGGTGTACCGAAAGACCATGCCAGGTGTGCCGCAATACGGTGCTAGGTGTACCGAAAGACCATGCCAGGTGTGCCGCAATACGGTGCTAGGTGTACCGAAAGACCATGCCAGGTGCGCCGCAATACGGTGCTAGGTGTACCGAAAGACCATGCCAGGTGTGCCGCAATACGGTGCTAGGTGTACCGAAAGACCATGCCAGGTGTGCCGCAATACGGTGCTAGGTGTACCGAAAGACCATGCCAGGTGTGCCGCAATACGGTGCTAAGTGTACCGAAAGACCATGCCAGGTGTGCCGCAATACGGTGCTAGGTGTACCGAAAGACCATGCCAGGTGTGCCGCAATACGGTGCTAGGTGTACCGAAAGACCATGCCAGGTGCGCCGCAATACGGTGCTAGGTGTACCGAAAGACCATGCCAGGTGTAACGCAATACGGTGCTAAGTGTACCGAAAGACCATGCCAGGTGCGCCGCAATACGGTGCTAGGTGTACCGAAAGACCATGCCAGGTGCGCCGCAATACGGTGCCAGGTGCGCCGCAATACGGTGCTAAGTGTACCGAAAGACCATGCCAGGTGTGCCGCAATACGGTGCTAGGTGTACCGAAAGACCATGCCAGGTGTGCCGCAATACGGTGCCAGGTGTGCCGCAATACGGTGCCAGGTGTGCCGCAATACGCTGCCAGGTGTGCCGCAATACGGTGCTAGGTGTGCCGCAATACGGTGCCAGGTGTGCCGCAATACGGTGCTAGGTGTACCGAAAGACCATGCCAGGTGTGCCGCAATACGGTGCTAGGTGTACCGAAAGACCATGCCAGGTGCGCCGCAATACGGTGCTAGGTGTACCGAAAGACCATGCCAGGTGCGCCGCAATACGGTGCTAGGTGTACCGAAAGACCATGCCAGGTGCGCCGCAATACGGTGCTAGGTGTACCGAAAGACCATGCCAGGTGCGCCGCAATACTGTGCCAGGTGCGCCGCAATACGGTGCTAAGTGTACCGAAAGACCATGCCAGGTGCGCCGCAATACGGTGCCAGGTGCGCCGCAATACGGTGCTAGGTGTACCGAAAGACCATGCCAGGTGTGCCGCAATACGGTGCTAGGTGTACCGAAAGACCATGCCAGGTGTGCCGCAATACGGTGCTAGGTGTACCGAAAGACCATGCCAGGTGCGCCGCAATACGGTGCTAGGTGTACCGAAAGACCATGCCAGGTGCGCCGCAATACGGTGCTAGGTGTACCGAAAGACCATGCCAGGTGTGCCGCAATACGGTGCTAGGTGTACCGAAAGACCATGCCAGGTGCGCCGCAATACGGTGCTAGGTGTACCGAAAGACCATGCCAGGTGCGCCGCAATACGGTGCTAGGTGTACCGAAAGACCATGCCAGGTGTGCCGCTTCGAAATTTTCTTCAAGAATAATTTCAAAAAAACCAAACCAATCAGGCCTTGACGATTTAAAATTGTTAAAAAACATTTGGGAACCTGGTCCGGCTGAAGTATTCATGGGCATGTGACGTTTAGATGGGCATGTGACGTTTAGATGGGCATGTGACGTTTAGATGGGCATGTGACGTTTAGATGGGCATGTGACGTTTAGATGGGCATGTGACGTTTAGATGGGCATGTGACGTTTAGATGGGCATGTGACGTTTAGATGGGCATGTGACGTTTATATGGGCATGTGACGTTTAGATGGGCATGTGACGTTTAGATGGGCATGTGACGTTTAGATGGGCATGTGACGTTTAGATCGACATGTGACTTCTTGTCGATCTCGGTGTGCTTTAAAGTTCTTTTTTTCTTAATTTTTTGCCAACTTGGAAGATCCATACAACAAAGAGTGTTATTTTGACTTGGGTAAAAGGTTGTTTTTTTTTTAAATTACATTACAGTGTATTTACATGCAGAGGCGTAGGAACGGCTTGGCATTGGGGCAGTTGCCAAGGGCGCCGGCCCGCGCCTGTTCAAAAGGGCGCCGCTAAATCTCTCATTTTTACATTTTTATTATTTAAAAAATAAATTAGCCAAGGGCGCCAAAAACCCAGTTACGCCTCTGTTTACATGGTCCTGTATCATTACACTCCCTCCTCCCCCCCCCCCCCCCACCCTAAACTCTCGAGACACGTGAAATGAAATGGCGCTCTCAACACTGATCTTAGCTCGTTTAGGTACCGACAGTGGCGAGATTCTTGATTCGTACCTGTATCTCTTTACCGTTTCTCCCCTTTTTCACTTTGAGCCGTCGACAAAGGGGGGGGGGGGGGGTCCTCTCGTATGTTTACCTACAACGCTGATACCAAAAGGGCCAATCCCAAGACAATCATCATCACGCTCATCAACAAACAAATCAGTACGACGATAACGCCGCGCTGTGCCGGCTTGCGTCCGTGCTGGCGGGCTGGACCGGAGGCCAAGCGACACACAAATGAAATGCGTGCGCGGCGTGTCACAATCAGTAGGTCTTGTTTCATGTGCAAATGAAAACGTCACATCTGTTCCCTGATCGTGTGTTGTTGTTCTTTATTTTTTGTGTGTGTTTTTTTTTTGTGTGGGTAGAGTTCTTTGCATAGTGTGGTATTTGTCTTTCTATTTTTCTCTTGACCTACCATTGAGAAGCAGACGACGATTGGGGGGATTAATTGTCTCTGAAGGTAAATTATTGAATAGACCTAGCGCGAAAAGGAACCGGTGTGTTATAATGAAAAAATTAACTTAAGTCTACATAAAAAACAACAAGTTATAGACTAATTACCACATGGCGCCAGGGTCTCCTTAACTATTCCATGTCCTGGAAACTCCTAGCAGCTGTTTCACGAAGAATCACACCCATGCAAATACACTTTCACGACATAGTTAGATTGATTAAGTTTCACACTCTTTTACAATATTCGACTAAGTCTCACACCCCCTACAAAATGAACAATGTATTTTGGTTGTTCAAAATGTTTAAATTGTTGTCCAAAAATAACTCATGACTTCTAATTTTGTTTGTTGACTTTCAAAGAGAACCGTAGAATTTGGAAAACAAATTTTGTGACTTATTAAGCAACATTTTTAATGAAGATTATATATATATATAATTTAACGCTTAGCTTAAAATTCAAGGGCTTCTCTTTAATTAAATGACTTTTCCATGTAACCCACTGAAATGCAACATTGCACCCCCTGGGGAAGGGGGGAGGGGGGTCCTGTATCTCAAGCTGGAAAATCTTGTTAGGGTCAAAGGTCAGTGTGTATAACTTTCTTCTCCAGTAAAACGATTGTGCTAATATTTACTACGGCTATGGCAGCGTCTACTTTGGGTACCCTGACTTTAAGACGGGCGTATTGCAGTGGCGTAGCTAGGGTAGGTACCACCCGTGGTTAACAGAGCTTTTTTTTTTGCCGCCGCTTCCACGAAAATTACTCGTCAGTACAAATAATAAAAGTGTCACCCCGGGGCGGAATGGTCCCTCCCCCTTTACGCCGCTGTCCCGTGATTATTATGTTACCTTAAAACATAATTCACTAATTAAATCGGTATATATTAAGATCATCTTTTTTTAACATTATAAATACCCTCCCCCACCCCAAACAAATGGGGAAAAAAAAAGGGGGGGGGGGACATTTAAATCGCTTGTCACATTTGGTTTCCCCACGTATTTGAGGTTAAACCGAGAACTCTTCTGTTTGTGAGTCTATTTTTTGAGAAATTAAAATTAGATGATGTATATGACTATATGGAAGAATGATATTTTTTTAAATAGTCATTTTATTTATTAATGCCTGTATCAAAGCCGGCCTTAGGAAAACTTTCGCTCTGTGCGGAGCATCCGTTCAGCGCCCCCCTCCCCTGTCCCTGTATGGCTCTGCTCTTTTCCCGGATACGACGAAGGCTGTGGAGCACTCGTTATGATTCGTTAACCATACGCATCTTAACATGCACATTTATTGTATGAAAACTCATTGTATGAAAACTCATTGTATGAAAACTCATTGTATGAAAACTCATTGTATGAAAAGCGATTGTACGAAAAGTTGGAAGACCGTTTCTTGACCCCGGACCCTTCACTATAATAAACTAAGGCAGTTTTAATATCTACCAGGCGCCCCTATGGCCACGGCGCCCTGTGCGAGGGCACAGGTCGCACACCCTGGAGTCCGGCGTTGCCTGATCAGATAAATACGATTTTTAAAAAAAAAAAAATTAAAATTAAATAAATACAAATATGTATTATTATTATTATTATTTGTATGATTATTAGTATGATTATTGTTATTTGGCAAACTGTCATATTTTTTGGCAAACTGTCATATTAACTGTTAAACTGTCATATTATCTGACAAACTGGCATATTATCTGGCAAACTGTCATATTATCTGGCAAACTGTCATATTATCTGGCGAACCGTCATATTATCTGACAAACTATAATATTATCTGGCAAACTGTCATATTATCTGACACCCTCTGTCATATCGCGTGTCTCTAATCATCATATGCCCCCCCTCCCCACGGGTCACTATCTCCAATTCTGCATGTTCTTAAAATCGTCTTTCACTTTTTACTCGCCAGATCCCGAAGTCGGTGTGGTGTATCTAGTCTTACTCCACATCCGGCCACAACGTGTACACCACTTACTGTCTGTCAACCACATGAATGAATCCACGTCTGGCTGAAACGCGCTGAGTGCGTACATGTCGGACACCAGGAGCGTTCTCGGATTAGCCAGCGGTCACTAACCTGACCATAGCGGTAACCGTGACCTGTTAAACAGAATGCTGTGAACCAGCTAACAGAGAGTCTATCAGTTAAGAACTGGTTTTGGCGGGGGTGAGTGTGGACACTGTACAATGAAACTTTTAAATTTTTAGCATGGAAATTTCATACTTAACCAGGGAAGCTGACAAATATTACACAAAAATTTTACAGTTAAGTATTTTTTTGTTTTTTTTTTTTTTTTTTTCGGGGGAAGGGGGGGCCCGAAGTTCATTATTTTAAAGAATGTCTCCTCCCCCCCCCCCAGTTTTAAAATGCTATGTTTCTTTGATACTTGTTAAACAATTCATAGAGATTGAGTGACTTAATCCAAAACAAGGGATACTCTGTCATAAAGGAGACTCTGTCATAAGGGAGACTCTGTCACAAGGGAGACTCTCTCACAAGGGGGACTCTGTCATAAGGGAGACTCTGTCATAATGGCGACTCTGTCACAAGGGGGACTCTGTCATAAGGGAGACTTTGTCAAAAGGGACACTCTGTCATAAAGGAGACTCTGTCACAAGGGATACTCTGCCATAACATTCGTAGCTGATGGAAAAAAAAAAAGAAAATTAAACTAACCCCCACAAATAAAAGTTTTTCATGCATTTTTATACAAAATATTATTTTACTTTATATTTAGATATTCTAATGACCCACCCGCTTTTACACCGCAGATTTATTTCACCAGTTATTTCAGAAAAAGAGAAGGAAATATTAATCACCCAACGCACTTGCGATTTAACAACAACAAAAAAACATTTTAAAGAATCTCATTCAGCGCATTTATCGGGAATTTAATTTGTTGAAATCAGTGTCATCATATTTTCTTCATATTACCCTTGAATATACAAGGAGAAAAAAAAGGTAATTGTTAGGGGGGGGGGGGCTGAAAATTTGATAGAAAGTGTTGTCTTCGGCAGCGTGTCTATGTGCCAAGTTTCAGCTGGATAGGTTCACGGGAAGTGGTTCGATTAGCCGTCCGAAGATTTTGCCAGCCACCCACGGACAAAAGCGGAGTTAAAAAAAAAAGAATTTAAAAAAACCCAGGGTGTCGGGGAAACCATGCTCCATCTAAGACCAATGAAACTCACATAGAGGTGTCAGACAGAAGAGAGTTAAAGAATCCTCCCCACAAAGCAATCCATCAAACTTCTCATCTCAAGTCAGATGAAACGAAATATTTTCTTTAAAAGTCCATCAAATGAATCAATCACGTTCATGATTTTTTACACTGACAATCAGATTTAGAGAAGGGGTCAAAGTTCGATCATCTTGACACGATTTTTTTTTCTTTGGTTTAAAATTGACACTGACATGTGATAAGTCACATTTATCTTGTCAGCTGTATAGATAATTGGTTTGTACCCGACAGGGGCGTAGCGAGAGGGTTTGGCGCCCGGGGATAAGGTTCAGTTTAAAGCGCCCCATTTTCTTTTTTCAACCCTCAAACCCATTATTTTCATCAATAAAATAATATCAAAGCAAGTTTTGGCGCCCCCAACTAGCTGGCGCCCTGTGACATCTGTTCCTCCCTGCGCCCCCTCCCCTCGTCGCTACGCCTCAGGTACCCGATGAAGAGGTTTAACACACACACACACACAAACGCACACAAAAAAAGTCCCCTCACTAAGCTCCTTCTGGAATATTTTTGACTTTAATTCAGTGAACTAAATATTTTTATATAAATGTAGGCGCCCTAACTGAAAAAAAAACCAATAAGAGAAATAACACCATTCAGGAGATTTCGTTGAATACTTATTAATTGAAATAAAACATTTAGAATTGAAAATAAACATGTAAAAAAACAAAAAAAAACAACCAACAACAACCTATATAGCCATAATTATATTATAACTCCGATACCCCGGTACACCATAACTCATAAGGTATAGTTACATCTACGCTACTTCTACACAATAGCAAGCTTATGATGATAAAGAAATCTCAAACCGACGAAGCTTTTCGCTTTCTTACGCCGACGTAAAATCGTTTCTATTTTTTCTATGCTTTTTTTTTTTTAAGCGGTTAAGCATTTGGGCAATTTTTAGGTGTTATTTTTTTTTAAAAGCGGTTACAATTTTGGCAGTTTTCAGGTGCTATTTTTTTTTGGTGAATATTTGGGGAATTTTCAGATTTTAATTTTTTAAAGTGGTTAACTATTTGAGCAATTTACCTGTGTTATTTTTTTAAAAGCGGTTACTATTTGGACAATTTTCAGATGTTCATTTAAAAAAAAAAAAGAAACTGTTAATATAATGTAACTGAAGAATCGTGTGGATGTATTTAAGTTTCTTTTTTAATTTGATCCAAAACAGGGACAATTCTTGCACCCGTCCAAGCTTTGGTAGACATAACCTTGTACGGAGACAGCACGTCATGATTGCAGTCTAGGCTATCTATCCTATCCGAGAGGTTTCACGTGATGTCTTAAAATACCCGGCTCTCTTATTATACCTAGGGCCAGCTCGTGGCGGATTTCTGAGATGAATATAATAATATCATCTGGAATATGAACTAAATTTTTTGGAAGACAAAAAAGAGCCACATTTCTTTAAGAATTTTTCGATCCACAATTTTAAGACAACGCAGCACTACATACAGCTCTCGGACAGCACCAATATACAACATACAGTGGCTAGCATCCCCTCTCGGACAGCACCAATACAACATACAGTGGCCAGCACCAACTCTCGTACAGCACCACTATAAAACATACAGTGGCCGGCATCAGCTTTCGGGAAGCACACCTATACAACATACAGTGGCCAGCACCAGCTCTCGTACAGCACCAATATAAAACATACAGTGGCCGGCATCAGCTTTCGGGAAGCACACCTATACAACATACAGTGGCCAGCACCAGCTCTCGGACAGCACCAGCATACAACAAACAGTGGCCAGCTCGCCAGGCTTTGGTCCAACTTGACCCAATATTTTCTTTGAAACCTTTAGTTTGTCATTTAAAATATGCGGTTGAATTTTCACATATAGTTATATATAGCTCATTTGTCGATCATGTGACATAATTGTTCGATGCAATCCAAGGTCCCACGTGACAGTTAGATAACACTGCGAGGCTATCTTTTCCTTTTTTTTTTTATATTGTTGATACGATGTCACCATCGTCTAATAAATCTTTTGCTTTTGACAGTGATTTTTCCCTTCTCAATTTTGGGGAAGGCCTACAAGAAGTGATTAATTATCTACTTTGTGTTTCATTTAAAGCCATCTAGATAGAGTAATAAGTGTTCATTTAAAACTTTATCAACAGACGTAGAGGATAATTGTTAAAATAGATTGTGTACTATAACCTCAGACTTGACAGTGCTCAGTGCCTTACGTGTTTTCAGCAAAGGATGGCCAATTAAAGGGAAACGACTCTACTCCACTAAGGTAGGATATACTTAAATAATATCATCCTTGAATGGTCTCAGCAATCATGTTTTCCTCTCACGACATGAGACTAATTAAAAATGCAAAGCAACGAAGCAAAATTATCTCTGGAAAAGAATGGAACTGAAAATATAATAAACCATCAGAAAGTTGATTAAGATATGTGTCAGTACGTGTCAAAACTGTACAATTTACGGGTCAACCGTATGCTACATGCCATTCAATAGAATAATCTGAGACACGAGTTTAATTAAACGAAGTGGCTATAGGTACACGGGTACCAGAATTGAGAGGTGGGATTAAAAAACGATTTAAAATATTATTGTTGGGTTTGTAAGAACAAATGAGGTATCAAATGAAAGATAATTGAATGTACTATACGTTTGAAATATTAATTCTTCAGTTTTACTAAAATAAACTACCACAAATGACATCCGAACAGCATTGAGCTTAATGGTACCCGGGTGCGAATGGCGGCGCTGCGTGTCCGGGTCCATTTTGATTAATGCTATTCGGATGTCATTTGTAGTAGTTTATTTTAGTTAAAATGAAGAATGAAGTTTACAGACATATTATAGTTCATTCAATTATCTTTCATTTGATACCTCATTTGGTCTTACAAACCCAACAATAATATTATAAATCGTTTTTTAATCCCAACCTCTCAATTCTGGTACTCGTATACCTATAGGTGCAGCCTTAATTAAAAGAGCTGTGTAGTCAAGAAATATCAGCAATATTTAGGCGAGGGAAAAAACTATGTTGTCATAAGGCTTTCCTGAGTTATTTCCCTTGCAGACAATGAAGGGCGGGATTACTGTCACATGATTCGTTGTTTACAGTAGTTACAATGGCTGACACAACAGGAACACCGATGCCGATTGTTACCACAAAAGCGAAAAAAGACAGATTGTTGGTAGAAAGCGGGACTTGCTAATAATATAATCTTGCAGTTGGCAAACCTTGTTAGTGAGCTCTGCTTAGATGTTTTGAAAATAGGACAAGCGATGAGAGAATGCACCAGCCCAACAAAGTAACAAAACAAAGACCAGCAAGATAGCTAGCTTGCCATGAACTTGCCATGCCATGTTCATTCAAGTCAATACGGTCTAATAGCACCGAACCAGACGAGACGAGGAGGTGGCAACATTACATGACTACAGTTACTTGTACCATGTCAGCACTGCTCGACGAGCTGCTAAATCTGATCGAGTGCCTTTTACTTTTAATATTTAGTGTTAGTTATAGTATCAAAGTCAAAGACTCTGTGATCGTGTCCATTATTATTATTATCGGGATCGCAAGAAGCATAGTGGAGATAATTCGATCTGCTTTGACAAAGTCTGATTTCCTGGTAAATCAGTTTTTCATTTTTCACTAATATGATTATGCCTGTGTCTGTGTGTATGTGCAGGCGTCTGTCTGTGTGTTCAAGTGACATGATAGGACATAGTGTGTGTGATGTTATATTTTATGTGATTTAATATTTATTGCAAGGTTTATTTACTTAACTAAAATATTTAAAATAAAATTACTTTGTATTTTTAATATTATTTTGTAAAAAAGAATGACTGGAACAGATCAATTAATGTATATTCTTTTTTTGTCTCCCTGTGATGAGTTTAACATCCAGCCGCAGGAAATACTCATAAAGAGGAGATAGCAATGATTTCACATGAAAACTGCACCTTAGCCTTATGACAGAAAATCATTTGCTAAAATTTCAACAACACAAGTTGCCCAAACATTGCAACAAATGATGTATATTACAGGAGGAAGCTGTCTTTTTTCACTTTTTACATTCACAATCTGGCTACAGATGAAGCATTTTTGTACTGCTACATCACTGAGACTGGCAAAGAAAGGAGCGAGCTGATGTTTCTTCTATGCTATAATAAATTCTTTTTTATTATTCTTCAACCAGAAGTGTCAAGGGGGAGCTGTTTTGCAAGTTTTATGTTGGTCAAAACAAAAATTGCAAACTCTTTTTGTACTAATGATGCATCACAAAAAACATTTTCAGTGCGTCAAAATTTCTTTGCCTACCTGTGGTCACAGTTGCAAAAAATGTGAACGTGAAATGGCTTGCATGAAAATGAAGGCAAAAGCTGAGATTCCAGATGACTTGATGAAAGTGTTCAGAGAAGCTCACCAGAAAAAAACTTCATTCTGTTTTTTACCAACATCTGGTGAGCGAGCAGTTTTTCATGATGTCAGAGGTGCTCAAACAATTGCACAAAGTACCAGCTTGTCCTTTTAGGGAGGTCATCTTCAAAAAGGTACATCCAAGGCTGATGCTCTACCGTGACAGTTGGCACGGTCAGCTTTCTTCAGCCATTCTGTCCACGCCACGGGGAAAAGATATTGGCACCAATTTCACTTTCAGACAATATGCAACCTTTGTATTTTGCAAGACTGCCCCTCAGCCAGGCCAAGTTTGATGACTTGCAGATTTTGAAATGATTCTGTCCTCAGTTGGCGCTAAAGTTCTTTGACAAGCTGCCCACTGCTGAGACCGAGCAAAGTGCTGACAGTGAATAAGAAACAAAACTTTGCCACACATGCATTAACAATGAACTAGATGGCAGATGTTTATGGTCTTTTAATATTTTCATTCTGTTTTAAATGACTAAAATTAAATAAAGAAAGATAAACCCAATTTTGTTGTGGGTTTTGTCTTTACTTAAAAACAAACATGTCATATAATAAAATGGAAAAAAAAGTGATGTCATTTTTGTCATGGCTTTTAGAAAATATATCTATTGTTATGCGACATTAAAAAAAAAATGAATTACTCAAGTATTGATTAAATATATGGCTGTTATTACTATGGACATTATTATATTTGCATGAGGAGTCTTCAAGTTCAAGCTATATTTTTTATTTTTCTCCAAAATGTGAAAATCTGACATCACTGGTTTTTCCATTGAGCCCTTTGGATATTTCTCCCTGGTTTACCTAAAACTTAGTGTGGGCTGAAAAAAATATCACTTTTACATTCCATCTATAGCTGCAGCAAATTAAAAAAAATATTTACATAGATAGACCTATGATAGGTAATGTGTTTGGAAAGTTGTACCGGTTCAAATATTGCTGTTGCCATATTTGATTATTTATTGATCTTGTCTTTAGCTTTGGTCTTCTTATAAAATCATCTAAATAAAAAAAACAAGAAAGATTACCCCTGCCTTTAATATTTTAAATCATTTACACTATGAACCAACCTATAATAAAAGTTAAATCCCTTTAAAAAAAAAAAATATTTTTCACCATTTCCTTTTACTTGAAGCAATGGTACCAAATCAGAAGCTGCAGAATGTCCTCACCGATTCACTGGATACGTCCGTGTCCATAGACTATCAACAAAATGGGAAAAGGTCTATCAATAAAGCAGGATACCACTCACACGGATCTGAATTAGAGCAACTGCTCGGAGACCAATATTCAGAAACACCCAAGGAAAGCTGTAGGTTACATGAGACTTATTTACATCATAGCAAGTATTGTTGAAATCTGTTTCTATGCCTTGCTATAGGTGCTTGAACAAAAAATTAGTGGTAGCCTCAGGGGAAAAAAGGATCATCATACCGTCTTTGGATGATGTTTAAAATTTAGCTTATTTGATAAAATTTATATTTTTATATTTTCATAAATTTTGAATTTATTTTGAGCCCAATGCAAAAATTAAATTATTGATTTTTTTTCTTCATTTAATTTGATTTAATGCCATTTCAAGTTTTTATTTCAAAAAAAAAAAAAAAGATTGAAGTATTTTCTTAATATGGTGTCATTTTTATAAATTATTTTATGAAGGCCTATATTTATATATAAGTAAATGATTTTGATCAATTTTAAAATAGATCTAGTAGGTGAAAACTGCAAACATTAGAAAAGAAAAATTAACATTTATAGTTGAAAAAATGGGCCAGAAAGAAAATTGAAATTTTCATTACTTAATTACAGTGATTTGTGGACTTACAGGGAAACATAAAAGTTATTAGAGCTTTTAAAGACCATTTCACTTATTAGCATAGCGAACTTAATGTTATTTTCAATTGCTTGACAAAAGCCCAAGAGCCACACATAGAAAATAAAGGATGTTTAATATCTGCTAAATTTGTTATTGCAAAATAATCTTTTAATTTTATACAAATTTTTTCCCTCTATGTCTTACATTTGTCTCTTTTTAAAAAAAAAAATTTCAAGGTTGCATCCGGCCTACCTGTTATGTGCCCGCCCGCTATGTCTTGGCACTCTGGTCATTTCTGGGATTTATCAACATGTTCACGCTTAGGATGGACATGAACATAGCGATACTTGCCATGGTAGAGAACTGCTCCAGCAAAATAGAGAATGAACATACAAGTACAGAAGCAACTATTGTCAATGCCACACATTATCACGTGAGTCATTTGACCTTAGTTGGTCACATTTGATCACATTTCACCACATTTTGACCACTTTTGACCACTTTTGGCTGAAATATTAGCAAATGTTTAAACCTTAGCCTTAAAAAAGACACTTTTTTAAAATGTGTTTATTACTTGTATTCATTTATTGGGGACAAAAAAAGATAATTTTTCTCCCCTTGAAATGAAAATGAAAACTTATGAAAATGATTTTTGTTTTGGGAAAATATTAATGCTATAAAGAAATAAATGAAACTTTTTAAGTGTTAATTTTCTGTTAAACAAGTGTTATTAAAAGTATTTATTAAAACAACATTTTAGGCCATCTTTTGATGTCACATTTAATGAGATATCTATATCATCTAGTTGGCAGAGGTTAGTTATTTTGATATTAAATTGGATTTATTAATTTTTAAAAATAAATTCAGAATTTTCAATTTTTTCTTGAAAATTTTAAATTCAAATATTAATAATTTGAAGGCCATAGTCATGTTTTTCATTAACATCACATTTTCATTTCAAGAGCTTTCTTTCATTTTAACAATATTAAGAAATACAATACGTTTTTAAAAATCTCTTGCTTGAAGATTTTTCATGAGGCCTAAAAAAAATTTTTCTGCAGCCCAACAAATTTCACTGGTCTGAAAAACAACAAGACCTCGTCCTAGGTGCATTTTTCTATGGTTACTGCAGCACTCAGATATTAGGTGGTTATCTCTCTAGCAAACTAGGGGCCAAACTTATTTTGGGGCTGGGAATCCTTGTGACCTCCATTTTGTCACTGCTGACCCCCATTGCATCAGAACAGAGCATCTACCTGCTGGTTGCCTGCAGGATAATGCAAGGCTTGGCTCAGGTAGCTGCTGTTAAGTTAAGGGATCTTAACTTTGTAACTGGTAGAAAAATTTAAAAAAATTGTTTAAAAAAATTTAAAGTGCTGAATGAAATGCAGAGTTTTATAGTTTTACTTTTAACCTATAAACAGTTTTACTTTTAACCTATTAATAGTTTTACTTGTAACCAATAAATTGTTTTAAATTTTTTTTATTTTTTATTGTATCTATATATACCTGGAAGAAAGCAATAAAATGTTTTCCTTTCATTTGTCAGCAAGTATGCTTGCCTCAGGCTTTAGATCTGGGGATTGGGGTGGGTGGGGTGGGGTGGGGTGGGGGTGGTCCTGTTCGAAACATTAACTTTAAATGCATCTTTTATTTTTGAAAAAATCAACTAAATTTTAAAGACCTCATGATCCTTCAAACCCATCTGACGATAGCATTAAAACTTTTTAAGATAGTGGCCACTATTGCCTGAGAATTTAAAGTAGTTTCGGAAAGATTTATCTCAGTTGAAAAATATTGACACTATTGTCTCATGTGTATTAGATGGACCTTGTAGCTTTTCCATTACTTGAATCTTAAGATTTAAAATTTTTTTTTTACTTATAAATTATTATCCTTTTATCAAAGTTCGATTTTGAGGAATTGAGACAATACATTTTCTTCTTCCAGGGTCTTGCTCAGCCGTGTATGCATACCATGTGGTCTAAGTGGGCTCCTGATAAAGAGAAAAGCTGGCTAATGACAATTACTTACGCTGGTAAATCATTAACAATTTTAGACCGCTGAAAGCTTTTGAACACTAAAAATTATAAATTATTTAACACTTAAAAGAAAAATAGGACAACCTCCGTGACTCATAATTTGGGTTATAGGCCCACACAACAATTAAATGTTATCAAGGTAGCCCAATAATAAATTATAGTTTGATTCACCAAAATATTAATTAAAAAAAAAAACACATTAAACACAGTCCCTTATATTATTATACTTTTAAAATTTTACCTGAAAAAGTTGTTTTTCAAAGAAGGAACATTGTAGGCTTAAAAGCTCCATAATTCCAGGCTGTCAAGTTGGTACTGTTGTGGCCACCTGGGCCACTGGCTACATGGCAGAGAGTGACATCTTAGGAGGCTGGCCATTTGTCTTTTATTTTTTTGGTAAGATGCGAAAGCTAACTCCACCCGCACGTCGGTTTTTTTTAGGATCATAAAAAGTTGATTTGTATGTCTATAAAAGTTTATCCCCTGGCTACGAGTTTGTGTTATGGTGTAAATGTAGGATATATATGTTATTATATATATATACATATATATTAAGGATTCTAAATTTCTATAAGTAAAAGCAGGGTAAGCTTTAGCTGAACAATCGTTTTAGCTAAAAACATCAAAATCTTAACAGAAGTTTAAAAATATTGCATTCATTATACCAGACCTGTTTACCCTCAAACTCTTAAAATCGTACAATATCATCACAAAATCATTCAATGCATTATCTTATTAGTATAAAATAAACATACGGTATATATAATTTATACACCTCAAAATGTTACATTGTGCGCCAAAATCATAAGAGTAAAAAGGTCTGTTATATGTTAAAATGTCATTAAGTCAATAAAATATAATAGGCCCCTACATTTATAATCTACTGTTTCATCCCAAGTGGCCCTATGTTAAGTGTCACAAATGAACCAGATATCTCAGTGGAGGCCCCAATGGCCACACATATTCTAAAATAATATTTGGCCTTTGCAGTGGTGTGTGGACTCCCTGCTGCTCTCTGTTATTGATGTTTTTTAATCACAATCGAATAGTTCTCAAGGGGTGTATGTTTATATGACTTTAATGCTCTGTTCAATAGCGTGAAAAATACACTAAAAGGCACTAAACAGCTTGTAATTTGTGTTCAATAGGCAGCCAGATGCATTTCCTATTTCTAAAAAGGATTCTTAAAAAACTGATACCGAGATACAAATTTTTTTTAACGGAAATCAAATCAATATAAATCTGCCTTATGTAAATATATAAATTCTTTAATATGTAAGGATTATTTTTGGGATTCTTATAAAGTGCGTTACTTGAATGCAAGTAACTTTAGTAGATGGGAGGTGCATGCATTGCTGCCGCCATATGTGGGCTATTTCTGATTATAAATTTAAGTCAGTTACTATAGACGTATCACTAGATCTGTGACTTGGAGGTCTTCATGCTCCATGATCAATGTTTTCTCATTACAATAACAAAGAACATTGTTTCTGCAACCAGGAGGTTTTGGTGCACTCTGGTCCATCCTGTGGTTGTCCCTTGTACACGACACACCGCACCAACACCCAAGAATTTCAACTGAGGAAAGAGAGTACATTGAGGCTCATCTCACATCTTGTGCTCGGACTGAAGTAATTTTCTTCTTTTTTAAATTTGGTGCAAATTTGTTGAATTCTTTGGTTGAACTTGTTGTTGAACTTGTTGGTTGAACTGTTAAAATTTAAGTAAATCGCATATTGTAGTCTCTTGTTTTAATCAATTATTTTCTTAATACCGGCATTTACTCTTCATTATTAAATACCCACGTCAAAACTTCAGACCCCTCCCCCCCCCTTTCCTTTTTTTTTTTTGCATGCTGTATTTCTGAATTTTAAAAAAATTTAACTTGAAAGATCTTGAATTCATACCTCAACGATATCATTAACTAAGCTCCTACTGTGGAAATCAATCACATAATAATAATGATAATAATAAAGTTTAATTGAAAATCATGCTTCATCACCAAAGGCTCGAAGCGCGGTACAAAGTCAACCACATGAAAAGAGAAATGAAAACAATCTACATTTTACCACATTGTAATACAAAACGCAACAATACAAAACTACAAACCAGCATACCCATTCAAAGTATTACATCACCTAGCAACCATAAACAACACAAGCCAATATACATCTATGAGATAATAGCTAGCTGGAAAAGATGGTAGACAACATCACCCCAGCAGGTGTTTGCGAAATAGATTTGTTTTCAAATCAGTTTTGAAAGAAAACATAAGAAAACCCAATTTGCACTTTTTGATGTAATCTTTTGATAACCATTTTTTTTTTACAAAATCCAAAATCAAAGAAGTCCTATTACATTCCTGTTCTTTCAGTCTCGCCTCCAGCCCAGGTGGACCAGAGTTTTATCATCTCCTGCATTTCTGGCCATAGTGGCCGCCCATTTCGCCAACGACTGGGGATGTTTCGCTCTGACCACTTGTCTCCCGAGCTACTTACATCATGTACTTGGGTATGAAATTAAGCAAGTGAGTAGCGTGAGGAGATGATTACACAAGCGAAAGGGCTACATTCTTTCAATGCTCTTATAGCAAAACTTTTTCCTAATATAACTTGATTATCAGTTTATGCTACTGAAACATAAGATAACAAATGAAACATAATATGATACCAAATGAATCATAAAATGATAACAAATGAAACACAATATGATAAAAAATGAAAGGACCATGTTTTTAAAATCTTCATTTTTAGTGCAAATATAACATACATAACACAAAGCCTATTTTTAGATATTACTATAGATTATGGGATGAAAGTAAAATGAAGATTTTCATTATGCTCAAAATGAAGGCCTGCATATCACATATCTAAAGTGGAAAATGAAAACTAAGTTAGCAATGAATGTTAGGACTGCATCAAAAACTGTTTTAAAATTCTTTTTTTTGTTATTGTTTTTGCCAAATTTTAGAATGGATTCTTGTCCTCTCTGCCGTTTCTGATTCTTGTAGTCACCAATCCTTTGTCCGGGTATTTGGCAGACTTCCTGCGTGCAAAACGAAATATAAGTACCAAAAACACAAGGAAACTGGTCAACTCTATAGGTGAGATTTATCCTGGTATGCTTTTCAAACTATTGGAAGAATAACTAGCGTAATTTAAACTATCTATAGGCCCACCATGTTGTTTCAATAAGTCATTTTAATAAAACTTGTTTGACGTAAACTTAACACATTAAAAAAAGTTTAATTTATTTCTCTTTGACATTTAATCCCCCCATTTTTTTATCATAGCACCCCTTATAAAATTACACCCCCCCCCACTTTTATTTTTACCAAAAGGAAAACATATAGTTCTAATAAAACAATCAAGAAACTATTAAATCAAATTGTTCTGTTTTTGATGACAGTCTCTAAAAAGACAATTAATTTAAAAAAAACAACTCGGATGCTTTAAGGGTGGGTGGGGAAAGGATTTTTGCAAATGAGATTAGGCTCTTTGAAAATAATTTTAGTTGGATGAAGCCATGCATCTCATTGGTCAGATTTTGGAAGTTCTTGTTTGTGATGAGTTTCTGGTTGGTCAACATTGTGTCTCCCTCACTCCCCAGGTCTGTTTGTGCCGTCAGTCCTTATGTTCTCAGTATGTTATGTCGGCTCAGATCGCAACATTGTCGTGGCCCTGCTAACTCTAGCTGTGGGTTTCAGTGGGTTTACAATGGCGGGCTACAGTGTCAACCACCTGGACATAGCCCCGACATTTGCAGGTAATTATGGGCTTTACAATGGCGGGCTACAGTGTCAACCACCTGGACATAGCCCCAACATTTGCAGGTAATTATGGGCTTTACAATGGCGGGCTACAGTGTCAACCACCTGGACATACCCCCCCCGACATTTGCAGGTAATTATGGGCTTTACAATGGCGGGCTACAGTGTCAACCACCTGGACATATCCCATTTACGGGTAGCTGTAATCAAACTGTTTGATCATAATTCAAAAATTGAATTTATTTATTTGTTCTAGCAATAAAAATTTATGTGGAGGGAGATTTTATGTAGAACCCGGGTATGTTGTCCCCAAAAATGTTATTTTACTGATTTTATTTTAAAGAAGCTCTTGAGCCAGCTTTTTACCATTGTTTAAACATATTTTACCAGATTTCTGATGAATGGATTTATTGTTAAAAATATTTATCCATGGCAACATTTAAATACCATATCTTATATTATATATAATAAGCAAGAACCATTTTTTTACTTTGTCTGTGAAAGTAGGACAATTTAATCAGTCGTTAATTGAAATATAAATGAATATAAATGTATATAAATGGATATGTAATATCTGCTTGTTAAATGCTTTGAAATGTATTTCTTACATCATCATTTACCACATATGAAAGTTGTCTTGTTTGATAGAGACATTGACCACATAAGGCAGTTGACTTGTTTGATAGAGACATTGACCACATAGGACAGTTGACTTGTTTGATAGAGACATTGACCACATATGACAGTTGAATTGTTTGATAAGACATTGACCACATATGACAGTTGACTTGTTTGATAGAGACATTGACGACATAGGACAGTTGACTTGTTTGATAGAGACATTGACCACATAGGACAGTTGACTTGTTTGATAGAGACATTGACCACATAGGACAGTTGACTTGTTTGATAGAGACATTGACCACATAGGACAGTTGACTTGTTTGATAGAGACATTGACCACATAGGACAGTTGACTTGTTTGATAGAGACATTTTACCACATAGGACAGTTGACTTGTTTGATAGAGACATTGACCACATAGGACAGTTGACTTGTTTGATAGAGACATTGACCACATAGGACAGTTGACTTGTTTGATAGAGACATTGACCACATAGGACAGTTGACTTGTTTGATAGAGACATTGACCACATAGGACAGTTGACTTGTTTGATAGAGACATTGACCACATAGGACAGTTGACTTGTTTGATAGAGACATTGACCACATAGGACAGTTGACTTGTTTAATAGAGACATTGACCACATAGGACAGTTGACTTGTTTGATAGAGACATTGACCACATAGGACAGTTGACTTGTTTGATAGAGACATTGACCACATAGGACAGTTGACTTGTTTGATAGAGACATTGAACACATAGGACAGTTGACTTGTTTGATAGAGACATTGACCACATAGGACAGTTGACTTGTTTGATAGAGACATTGACCACATAGGACAGTTGACTTGTTTGATAGAGACATTGACCACATAGGACAGTTGACTTGTTTGATAGAGACATTGACCACATAGGACAGTTGATTTGTTTGATAGAGACATTGACCACATAGGACAGTTGACTTGTTTGATAGAGACATTGACCACATAGGACAGTTGACTTGTTTGATAGAGACATTGACCACATAGGACAGTTGACTTGTTTGATAGAGACATTGACCACATAGGACAGTTGACTTGTTTGATAGAGACATTGACCACATAGGACAGTTGACTTGTTTGATAGAGACATTGACCACATAGGACAGTTGACTTGTTTGATAGAGACATTGACCACATAGGACAGTTGACTTGTTTGATAGAGACATTGACCACATAGGAAAGTTGACTTGTTTGATAGAGACATTGACCACATAGGACAGTTGACTTGTTTGATAGAGACATTGACCACATAGGACAGTTGACTTGTTTGATAGAGACATTGACCACATAGGACAGTTGACTTGTTTGATAGAGACATTGACCACATAGGACAGTTGACTTGTTTGATAGAGACATTGATCACATAGGACAGTTGACTTGTTTGATAGAGACATTGACCACATAGGACAGTTGACTTGTTTGATAGAGACATTGAACACATAGGACAGTTGACTTGTTTGATAGAGACATTGACCACATAGGACAGTTGACTTGTTTGATAGAGACATTGACCACATAGGACAGTTGACTTGTTTGATAGAGACATTGACCACATAGGACAGTTGACTTGTTTGATAGAGACATTGAACACATAGGACAGTTGACTTGTTTGATAGAGACATTGAACACATAGGACAGTTGACTTGTTTGATAGAGACATTGACCACATAGGACAGTTGACTTGTTTGATAGAGACATTGAACACATAGGACAGTTGACTTGTTTGATAGAGACATTGACCACATAGGACAGTTGACTTGTTTGATAGAGACATTGAACACATAGGACAGTTGACTTGTTTGATAGAGACATTGAACACATAGGACAGTTGACTTGTTTGATAGAGACATTGACCACAATGGACAGTTGACTTGTTTGATAGAGACATTGAACACATAGGACAGTTGACTTGTTTGATAGAGACATTGACCACATAGGACAGTTGACTTGTTTGATAGAGACATTGACCACATAGGACAGTTGACTTGTTTGATAGAGACATTGAACACATAGGACAGTTGACTTGTTTGATAGAGACATTGACCACAATGGACAGTTGACTTGTTTGATATAGACATTGAACACATAGGACAGTTGACTTGTTTGATAGAGACATTGAACACATAGGACAGTTGACTTGTTTGATAGAGACATTGACCACAATGGACAGTTGACTTGTTTGATAGAGACATTGAACACATAGGACAGTTGACTTGTTTGATAGAGACATTGACCACAATGGACAGTTGACTTGTTTGATATAGACATTGAACACATAGGACAGTTGACTTGTTTGATAGAGACATTGAACACATAGGACAGTTGACTTGTTTGATAGAGACATTGACCACATAGGACAGTTGACTTGTTTGATATAGACATTGAACACATAGGACAGTTGACTTGTTTGATAGAGACATTGAACACATAGGACAGTCGACTTGTTTGATAGAGACATTGAAGCTCCTTTGTCAAAAAATGCGCCCTAGAAAGGGAATTCTTAATGCAAACTGAGAGAGTTGCTGTTCATCTGACACATTCTGATCTCTGACACATTCTCATCTCTGACACAGTCTGTTCTTCTGACACAGTTTGATCTCTGACACAGTTTGATCTCTGACATAGTTTGATCTCTAACACAGTCTGATCTCTGACTAACTGCAGTTGACCAACGATCATAAATGAAGTTTTTAATTTTCCAGGCATTCTGTATGGAATAACCAACACAGTGGGGACAACGACTGGCTTCATAGGTCCGGCTATCTTAGCCACTCTTACAGACGGACAGGTGAACACATTTAAGACTCCCCAATCAAATAATTATTTATAAATCGTTAACGTACACGAACTTACATATTTTTTATTTTTTTTTGTTGATAATTTATCACAATATGTCATACGCATCTGATTCCTCCAGGCTTATGTTAGATGTCAGAATTAATGTTGGATGCTAAATTATGTTGTCAGTTTCGGTCGGAGGGGCTGGGGGGGGGGGGGCAGCATCTGTTTTAAGCAATTTCCCTTTGAATCCCAGATTATTTTAAACATAAACCGATGCTTCTTTCATCTTCCTGTCTCTATGTTGGAGGCCTCCATGAACCATTTCCCACTATTTCCTTCTCACAGCTTCAACACACTCCTTCATTTAATATCCTTTATTTACGGATATACCTATACAGGTTAAATTTCAGCTGGATTAATTCTCTCTCATTTAACAAACTAAATACAGGTCAAAATAAAGTGCTATGATTTCAAAGGCACCCTATTGTTTATATAGCATAAATTAGGCCACCCCTGGTTATAATCTGCATCCTTTCTTATCATTGTCCACATGCATCAGTATGTTTTGAGTTGAGACTATTTCCATAAAACAAAAGAAAATATTGCGCACCAAAGATGAGTAATCTGGAATATTATTTTGTGAATGCGTTGGTGACATTAGTTGATTATAAGCCGCACCCCTAGTTTAAAGACTTATATTGAGAGAAATAAGTGCTCGGAACAATACTAAATTTTAAATAGTACTTAAGGATATGAATGCCTAGATATATATATATATATATATATATAATTATTCACCAGGGTTCAGAAAGATAATGTAGATTTACGCCTTCTTCTAAAAAAATATTTTTGAAAAATGTCTATCCGAAACAGAACAACAAGCACCAATGGATGATATTCTTCTACATAACATCCGGCATCTTCTTTGCGGGAGGCTTAGCGTTCCTGCTCTTTGCAGAGGGAGAGCCCCAGGACTGGAGGTTACCTGAAGTTGAAATCATTGTGCCGCCACCACTTCCGATCACCTACGAAGACAGTGAACATTCCCCTGATATTAACGCAGTGCCTATGAAGACACACACCAGTGACACAGACTCGCCCAGTGACAGTGATTCTGACAAAGAATGGGAAGAACTCATTTCTCATCGGCGATCACGTCGGACGGCTCCGGTTCATTCTCTTCTATGCAATTTACAATCGTATTAATAAATTTAAACTTCCAAGTTCGATTCTTCAGCTATGAAAGCTACAATGTGCGGTTCTTGGAGAGGGGAATTTGTGCTAGCCATCTGACTGAAGTTTTCTATACATCATATGAATTGTGCAATTTACTTTGTTGTGTGCTATGTTAAAACAGCGATGTGATTAGGCGTGCAATAATGATAAGTAATTTTTATTTATTTTTTTGGGGGGGGGGGGGGGGCGCTGGAGATGGTTGGGGGAAAATATTTTCATTGCTACTTCATGAATGTAGAGTGTATGTTTTTTCCGATGGTCTTAGGGGACCCCTGGGAAAGGGTCTTCAAAACCCCAAAGGGGTCGTGACCTACAGGTTAAGGACCGCTGATCTAGAAGTTGCAAAAAGTCCTTGCCACTAGGGCAAGATGTTGTTTATTTTTTTTTTAGAATAAGCTGTTTAAACAGATCCTCATTTTTCACCAACCCGGTGAACCCAGGGGAACATCAAATTGCATGATTCAGCTTGTCACCTGTGGTTGGACATATCGTTATTGTGTAAATGTCATAACCCCCCCCCCCCCACCCACTCTGCAGATGGCATCTCCATCAGCCTTTAATCGTTGGTTCATGGCCACAAGTCAGCAGCAGAAGTTTTGCAGATGGTTTTTATTTCTCTTAAATATCATGCTCTGACTTAAACAAACTGGACCACGCAGTCCCTTATTAGTTCACACGATCAAATTCCTTTCAAATTTTGGTTCATACATTTGATGCGATTGTTGTATGAAACCTTGTCACAACTTTCAAATTACTATTTGATCAAATTCCCATTTTAATGCAAAAAAAAAAAAAAAGGAACCAAACACAAAACAGTGCGTTCATACACAAATTTGACAAAAATGTGGAGCTAATTTGAAAGGAATTTGATCTTGTGAACTGACGCTTGAGGCAATCCTGACACTTTGTCTGAAGTCCTCCCCACCAAGGGGGTGACATCGGTAATTTCTTAGACTTCCAACAATTTAATATTTATAAACAAAGTTTCCATTCTGAGAAATAAGAAGAAACTTTTGTCTTAATATAAGACTTACACAAAGACATGTAAAATGGAGAGAAGTTTTCTCATTTATGGACTTCTTTTGCAAAAAAAAACTTTAAAAAAAAAAGAAAAATGGTGCTCTAACATCATGTTGAAAAAATTTGGTTCCTAAACTTTGAGTTACCCGGTAATTGGAAACACCCTGTCACCTTACTGTGAAAACACAAAGATCCACTGCTGCAAGACAGAGTGAATAAACTCAGAGTGGTTTTATTTTCTGAATTTTGTTTCACTACTTAACGTGAAAAGAACTTTTACTTTTATAAATTTGTGTTTTGTTTTTTGAATGGAGCCATATACAAAACTTAAAATTAAAATCCTTAAACTTTTTAAAATTCATGAGAATTTTTTTTTGTAACACTTAAAGGCACAAAAATAATCAATTTAGGTGACATTGGATGGTACAATTATTTCAAGTGAAATATATTGCATCAAAACATTTTCTGGCTTAACCTTGAGATATCACTTTGAGATGGAAATCCAACTAACTTTTGATGTGATGTGTGCACTGAAATTCTACAACAGTAAAAACTACTTTATTTATTTGTTTGAAAATGTAAATCAAAAAGTCTGTCATAATTTTAAATGTTGCATAATATTTGATGCTCAAACGTCTTTCAGCATTGTTCTATTTTAAGTGTGTTTCTTCACTGATCTCTGTGTACATTAAATTTTGTAAATACTTTCATAAGTTAATGCATATACATTTTATTGATATTTTTAAAAAAAACAAAGCATTGTAACTATTCAATTCTCTGCCAGGTATGAGCTCCTTTATCAACTTACCAAACTGGCTGAGAGTGTTAATAAATCTGGCAAGCCACCATGTCTTCTTTTGTTTCACTCCTGGTCCATCACTATTTTTATCACACATTTAAGCTGATTCAAATACTCTTCTACTCCCCAGTTGAATGAAAATATATAAGTTACGCAAATATGTCTAAATTATTTATTCCATCATTGGGGTGCACAAAAGTAAATGCTACTTTTTTCTTGGGTAAGAAAATGTATCCAATTCACATCTCTTCACATTACTACTCTTAAATTGACCAAAAAGTGTTTTTTGTTTTTGGTTTCAAATTATCTTTTGGCCTCCCTTGATAATAAATGTGTACAATCAACATAAACTATGATGCAGACATAAATAATGTTTACACAAATTTATTTTTATTTTAAATTTTTTTTTTTTTTAAATGTTAATATTATCTTAGGAAAAACTTTACTCCATGAAGTTGATTGTAGTAGACCTATGTGTTGTAGATACAAATTTAAGGGACAGAACAACAATTTAAAAAAAAAATAGTATTGTGTTGACTATCAAGTATTGTTTGATGAGATATTTGTATGAAGCCTTGCCTCAACTTTCAAATTAATCCAACCACCATGCAAATTTTTTAGTACCTGTATTAATGCGCGACATCGATATAAGGTGTGCAAAAAAAAATATATGGTTGTCATTCACGAACGATTGACGATGCTATGTTTTTGAAACAACCCACAGCCTTCAAAAAAGAAGGATGTACTTGGGAAAGGAGTAATAATTACTTAGACAAAATAGGCAATAAATGGCTGTAGACCAGTGGTTCTCAACCTTCCTAATCCTGCGACCCTTTAATACAGTTCCTCATGTTGTGGCGACCCCAGCCACAAGATTATTTTTATTTCTACTTCATAACTGTAGAGTATATGTGTTTTCAGATGGTGTTAGGCAACCCCTCAGAAAGGGTAGCGCGACCCACAGGCTGAGAACCACTGCTGTAGACCATGACATCATTGAATGTTAGTTATAAATAGGCTAATTACTAATAAAGCCTATTCTATTTGGTAAAACTATATTATTATTTAACTATAATCCTATAACACATTATAGATAGTCTTCTGTGGTTAGCATCTGTGACTACATCTATTACCTTTTAAGTCAGCAATTGAGACCAACATAAAAACAGAAGAAAAGAAAAACTGCTGCGGCTAAACTAACATTGACAGACTCATTTTTTAATGAGCTTCATTTTGACAGTCCTTGGATGAAATAATAAATAATAAAACAAAACAAAGTTAATTGACATTTAAAATTCCATGTAGTATTATCATTATGATACACTGCTTAGGGGCATCTGCTGTAAGAATCAGTGTTTCTTTCAGGCATCTCTCCAAGGGGGGCTCTGCTCCACCCCCATGGAGAAAGTCAATCCCCCCCCCCCCCACCCAACCCGAGAATTATTTTTTTTTTAGAAATATAATGCAAAATATAAATATTTATTTAAGATTTAAAATATTTAGAACATTTTTGATATTTAAAAAAATATATTAAAGGTGACTTTTAATGATTATAGTAAGTGAAATAGTTGGAACCAATTAATTAACTTTAGTGCCGTACGCTCGATAAATTTAATGTTCTTAATATTAAAGTCAGATCTAGATGAAATTTTGGACTCTATATTTTGTCCAGTGTACCATATTTTTTCCAAAGCAAAGCCCTTCCCTTTGTTCACATAATAATATTTTTTTTATTAATTTATTGTTTTCAACCAGTGTTTCCTTCAGGGGTCTAACCAGAGCAGTCAACCCGAACCCAGGAGAAAACTGTTAAAATAAAGCGAAAGTATAATTTAAAAAAAACAAAAATTAACTAAGCTGTCTTATAAAGAGTTCTTAATGTAACACCTACATTCCACGTACACAACTGAGCAAATGGTGGATGCAATGAAATATGTAGGCCTATATTATACGCTCATTGGCATTGCCAGGGTTAGTGCCGCTCATGGTAGCGGAAGTGTTTTGGCGCCAGCTCCCTACAAAGGATCTGCTGTTGAACAAAAATGCTGCCAGTGAGTACTCTCGATATATTTGATATTGTTCACATATTATTTTTATATCGGAATTTTATTTATTATTTTTTATATTATTTTTGTTTTTAAAATCCCTAGTTTAAGTTTAAGACATGCATTGTTGGAAAAAGTGACAGCGGCCTTTACCCGGAACAAAACTGAATTAAACTGCATTATGCTACCCTTCCATCGCTACGAAAGTCTAAATTAATATATTTTGACAAATACATTGGAAATATGATTTCTATTTCTGCACTAAAAAACAAGATCCACTTTTAAGGTGGGATATGGTGTTAATTGTATACTCTCATCATGTTCTAAAATATAGTCAATTAGTATAATTTTGGCAATTCATAATATGCAAGTTATAAAATGACCATTAAAGATACATAGACATTTTCTACAAAACATAATCCTTTCTCTTGTAGTATCTGGTAATGTTGTATCTGGTAACACTTGGAAACATTTAGGAAAGGTAATTGCTATATCTGCTTTTTGTGATTGCCACTATTGTATATGAAGATAATTGTTTAAAGATAATTTTTTAATGAAGTAGCTAACAACCAAAAAAATAGTTTAAATAAAAAAAGTATAAATCCAACATTGCCAACATTACTATTGAGTAACAACGTACAATGTAAATGTAGTATTTTTATTTATCTGATCATGGCATTTGAGAAGATGTATTTTTTGTAATGAATCATTTTTGTACAAAATTAAATAAAATAAAAATTAATTATATATTTGGCCAAAACATTAACTCAACTTAAGGGAAACAATTATTTTTCACAAATTATTGGGTACAAAACTAGAACAACATTTCTTCTTATTATTTGGTAGGAAGAAGACCACACTAACTGCCAAATGAGCGTGGCGAAAAATTTTAACAACTTTTCAGATATAGAAATTATTTTCAATAAACACATTTTAAAAATAGATCTTTTCTTTTTTTTCGTCAAACAGCTATTCTCAGAAGGCGATGGAATACATGTCAGCAGATATCTGCGTCTGAAGTGAGCCCTTGGCCTGGTCAGCAGATATCTGCGTCTGAAGTGAGCCCTTGGCCTGGTCAGCAGATATCTGCGTCTGAAGTGAGCCCTTGGCCTGGTCAGCAGATATCTGCGTCTGAAGTGAGCCCTTGGCCTGGTCAGCAGATATCTGCGTCTGAAGTGAGCCCTTGGCCTGGTCAGCAGATATCTGCGTCTGAAGTGAGCCCTTGGCCTGGTCAGCAGATATCTGCGTCTGAAGTGAGCCCTTGGCCTGGTCAGCAGATATCTGCGTCTGAAGTGAGCCCTTGGCCTGGTCAGCAGATATCTGCGTCTGAAGTGAGCCCTTGGCCTGGTCAGCAGATATCTGCGTCTGAAGTGAGCCCTTGGCCTGGTCAGCAGATATCTATATCTGAAGTGGGTTCTTGGCTTGGTAATGGACAAGAAATGGTAATGTTAGGTCAGTTTTGATAATATAATAACAAATTTTTAAAACATGTTTTGACTTTAATTTAAAGAATATATTTAAATCCATCCCATCATTGTGGTGCTACAGCCCATGTAGGGCATTGAACTGCCTCACCACTTCCTTCCACTCAGACCTAACTGGTGCTTTTCTTTTCCATGCTTGGATTCCCAGCTGCTGTAGATCTTATTCCACATCATCCACCCATCTAAGCCCAGGTCTGCCTTTGAGCTGTTTTCCATTGGGGTTTTGGTGGAGCACCCTCTTCTTTCCTCTGTCATTTGGCATTCTAAGTGTCATGCCATTCTATCTAAGTATCCTGTCATTCTTTCTAAGTGTCCTGCCCTTCTTTATTTCTGCTACTAGCTTGGGATCCTGATATAGACTATACAATTTCTGGTTGGTTCATATTTTCCATCCATATTCTTCAATTGTTTGTCTATATATTTTCCGGAGAACATTTCTCTCCTACGTATTTAATAGTTTTTCGGCCGTTTTTGTTAGGATCCAAGTTTTATTTGCATATGTTACAAATGGTCCGATTACAGTTGTAGATATTGTTTTATGAGTATTTTCTGACTACTGTATTATGCTCTGTTTCTGGCCGATGTCAAGGTCATGGATTTTGTTTTTTTGGTTGTAAATTTCCAGCCCTGCTTGTAATGATGCATCTTCTAATTCAGTGTTTCTGGCCGATATCAAGGTCATGGATTTTGTTTTTTTGGTTGTAAATTTCCAGCCCTGCTTGTAATGATGCATCTTCTAATTCAATAAAGGATTTTGATGTCTTTACTACTTTTCCACCAACAGTGTTATGTGATCAGCATTTGCAAGAAACTGTTGATTATAGAGACTGCCTATTGGTGGTGGGTCTGGGTTCTCCCTCAGAAAGTAGTCTGTTATTTTTCCTATTGTATTTAAATAGAAACATTATATTTATATATTTTTCTTTTTTTTTAAACTTTTACCTCTATCTTAAAATGTAATTTTAAAAAAATTGTTGTCTATTTCTAGCTTCAACTGTAGATGACTTGAATAACAACCACAGGCAGCTACAATATTGGATGACCCATCAACAACCAATGTTTTAGATCCAATGTATGACTCCTCACCATCAGCTATTTTTAACTCTAATTCTCTTCAGTTTTTAAGAAATATGTATATTTTTAAAAAAATATATTAATTTACTGTTAAATTTTTTTTTAAAATATTGAAAATCTAAACATTGCATCCTCCATGACAAAAACTTAATATTTAACATATATTTGTCATAAACTATGTATTGACTGTATTTTAATGTCTGGTTTTGCCCCTATTCTTCAAGTTTGAGATCATCTGAAAATCTCCCACATGCTGTCAATTTACTCAAGACGTTGCAGGGCTGTGGGGAATATTTCCTCATCTTGCTTCTTGTTATTTTATGAGCACAAATCTCAAGTAAATAGCCTAATAATATATTATTTTTACAGTTAATTCAATAACCCAACTTTCTTATTTTACTAAACTGGTTCAGTAACTCCTGATTTAGCAATTATTTTTATGTAGTCAAAGCATTTTGGAAAAATCAAATCTATTTATTATACAGAATGTGTGCACAAAAAATGCAAGTTATTGTTCCAGTTTATTTTAAGACAAAAAGAGGTACAAAATAATATAAAATTCTGTATTTCAACATAAGTATTTATAATGTACCTAGATTTTTAATAAATGTATTCAGGTAGCCAATGCTGGTTTTGATTTATAGAAAACAGAGCAACTTTAATTTTATTTGATCAGTTCTTATTGGGATGTAAAATAATTGCAATTCACAATTAAAAGAGTTTTCCAATGTTTCTCTTGAATGATTGACATGAATGATATAATAAAATAATTAGATTACTAATCAATTTGCTTTGTTTTTTTTAAATTTACTTTGTTGTCAATAGTTGTGGTATGTTGGATGTTTTAACAATCAAAACTTTGTTGGCATAATGAGAGAATAAGGCTCAGACTTTTTTCATTCGTTTCATTAACTGTTTTATTTGATAATAATTTTAATAATTTTATTTTTTGCATTAGGTCTTGTGTGCATTCAATAACTTTAAACTCTGCATTTATTAATCAATGCAAGTAGTGTGATTAAGACTAAATTAAGATAAAAAATACAAATAAAATGAACATTTGAGTGGTTAATTATTCACAAGCCTTAATGCTACTTTTATATATAAATATATATATACACTAAGATCCTTCTCAGTCCCACCCAAGAAAAAAATACTGAGCAGTTGGCTCAATAAGCTCAGACAAAAATCTGATAGCTTCTCTGCCTTTTGGCTAAGATCAGGATGTTGTGTCTGTTCTTATCCCTCAGGATAATATCTCACTTGGTTTTCAACCGGGGTCAGGACAATTGGGAGAACAAATGTGATAGCCGCAAGGCCAAGTGACCTGCAAGGGCTTGCTTTCAAGAGGGACTACCCCAGTATTTCAGTACTTCTGGGGGAACCCTTAATAAAAAATAAATATATATTTATATGTATATATATACTTAGCAGTGGTTCTCTGCCAATATCTTATGATGGATAAAGTCATTGCTAATACATTTTTTGTTGTAAGACGTAATCAACTTGATAAAATTGTGATCTCGTTAATTAATTGACATATGTAACGTTTTCTAATACAATAAGTGAGTCAAGCTCATTCCTGCTGCTATGTCCACCTGTGAAGATTAACATCTTGTGTGAGACCAGGGATAATGAAATAAAAGCCTGACAAACAACATAATCTCAGTTTACTTTTGGAATATTACTAATAATTACAGGTGAGCTACTAATATTAGCCATCATTGAACAAATAAGCAACATATCAAAACACATTTTGTACAAGTTCATTGCTGAATAGCAATAAATTTTTACTAAATTCCTTACATTATTGTTAATATACAAGGATAAGATTTTAAAAAAATCAGATTCTAAATTTTACTGTTATCTTTATATAGTTAAAACTATTAATATATCAAGTATTCAAAGAAAAACTAAAATACTTTTGCCATAAATTTTCCCGATTTTAAATATAGGAGCTTAAATTAATTATAATTGCGCCCCTTACCATTGATTTAATTGAGGTTGATTTAAAACCTTTTATTCATATTTATGATTATTTTTGAAAAGTATGGTCAAAGTTAGATAACCGAGAAAAAAGAATATGTGCAATAAAAAAATTACGGTCTAAGGGAAATAACTTTATGCAAAAAAATTAACTCTAAAAAAATTTAAACAAAAATTAAAGGGGAAATAACTGTTGAAATCTTAAGATAAATTTTAAAAAATACACGTTATTCTCCCTTAGACCGTAAGAATGCAATTTGAAGACTTAAAATTTAAAAAATACAGGACATCCTCCCTTTTACCGTACGAATTGAAAAAAAAGTTATTTTTGGTGTCATTTTGGTAAATGTTTAAACAAAATGACGGATCATTCTGGCCAGTAAACGTATTTGCAAAAAATACATTCCCGGTAAATGTTTGTTTAAAAACCTATTAATGCTTAGATGCTCCATCATTTGTGGTTAACATTACCAAGTTCATGTCATGTAACATTTTCGTTCTAATTCAGTGACTTGTTGGACTTCTCGCCTTGCTACTTTGTGATGACGAAAGTCAGGGGAAATAAAAAAGGCATGGAAAAAGAAAGATAACACAACTGTATAAATAATTATCCTTATAAGCAATATATATTAGAGATTCATATGCAATTAAGATATTCTGAATATATTATTGCAACCACATACATGTTTAAACGACTAATATATATATATTACCCTATACATTTGCTTTTATATGTTTTATATTAGCTATTCAAGTTGATATATGTAAATCTGTGAACACCTATTACATTTGACTACGTTTAAACATAACTTCAACGATTCTGGGGGATGGAGGTCGGGGAGGCCAGTCTGAGGTGGGAAAAAAAGCGGGGTCCAAAAAGCCTGCCCGAATACCATCACACTCAAAACAAAATGCGACAAAGGGGGGAAGACGACCCCCCAGATAGCAAGACCGAAGAAACAACAACGAAGAAAAAAGACCAAAAGGGGAGGCACGACCCCCCAGATAGCAAGACCGAAGAAACAACAACGAAGAAAAAAGACCAAAAGGGGAGGCAACCCATCCTGCAGAACAAAGGGAAGCAACCCACCCACAGCCCCACAACACACACAATCCAAGAAAAAGGCAAATCCCAATCTCCAAAATCAAAACAAGTTTATTATTCTTTATTTTCCATTTTAAAAATTAAAAAAAAAGATTAAAAATTATTAAGCTGTAATACAACACCAACTCCATCACCCCCCCCCCCCCACACACACCAACCCGCACCCTCCCCCAAGCCAATAATGAACACAAACCCACAAGACCATCGCAATGCCTGCTGGAAAACCATGGTTGTCCCAAGTCCATGGCTGCCTGAAGCAACCAAAATCACATTTCAACATTATATACTAAATTAAGAAACAATCAAAATACCGAAGTGGCCGCTCGTACCCGGGTACTAGAAGTGAGAGGCTGGGATAAAACCATTTAAAATATTATTGTTGGATTTGTAAGAGAAATTGGACCCAGACACGCAGTGCCGCCATTCTACCCTGTGTCCCATGCTATTCAAATGTCATTTGTGGTAGTCTATTTTAGTTAAACAGAAGAAGCAAGTGTACAAACATATAGTCCATTCAATTATCTTTCATTTGATACCAAATTTTGTCTTACAAACCCAACAAAAATATTTTAAATATTCTTTTAATCCCAACCTCTCACTTTTGGTACCCGGGCATGAATAGGGGCATGAATAGTCGCAGCCTTAAAATATATACAACAAAATAAGCCTAGATGAGATGAGAAAGTGAACACAACACAAAGAAAATGGAGTGTGACCAAGCAGGGAATGAAATAAACACAGAATACAATCATGTTAAGTGAAATAAATCACATGACATGTTAAATGGAATAAATCACATGACATGTTAAGTGGAATAAATCACATGACATGTTAAGTGGAATAAATCACATGACATGTTAAGTGGAATAAATCACATGACATGTTAAATGGAATAAAGCAGATGCAATCAAACATAGTGACTTGCTAAATACACATGCAATTTTATTGCCATATTTATATGAGAAAACCATTTATCTAATAGAAAGTTTTTACAAAAACACCAAATTTCAAAATATAAATAATTTCGAAATTTCTTTCTACTTAGATATACATACAGATTTATTGAATATTTAGCATTAAAGTTAAAGAGTAAAGGAGGGTATTTGCATTGTATGCATTTTTTTCTGCACATTAAAATTTAGAATCATTAAAAAAATTATTTTTCGGCACATATCAAATGACAACATACAAAAAATTCTATACACAAATTTAATATTAAACAATTTTTTTCTGCACATATAATATCTTGAAAGGAATTTGTCTACACATATAAACATATAATATTATATAGACTATTATTTCTTCACAAATATAAAACTAATTTTTTTTACATTTTCTACACATATAAACATATAATATCATAAAAAACAATTTTTTTAGGCAAATAATATCACCAAAAAATATTTTTTCTACACATAATATAATAAAATTAAATTTTGAAATAAAATTTCCTCAATCTTCCCATTATGAATGAACGATAAAATATCTTTAACAAATAAGGGAAAACTATGGAAAATATTTTTAATAATTCTCATTTCAATTGTCTTTGTATGAATAAAAACATTTAAATTTTTTTTTTCCATATTTGTAAATCAAACAAGTGTTAAGTTAAATTCACAACCAGGTGTGTTAACAGGAGCTAACAAATGTGAACAGATTTGTGTGAATGA
Source organism: Omphiscola glabra (assembly GCA_964017045.1). Classification (NCBI taxonomy): domain Eukaryota; kingdom Metazoa; phylum Mollusca; class Gastropoda; family Lymnaeidae; genus Omphiscola; species Omphiscola glabra. The sequence continues at coordinate 9,611,018 of OZ024806.1, read as the reverse complement.
AAACTTTAACAACAGCTTTGTAGTGGACATTGCAAGAGTCCACCCACGCCCCCTAATCCACTGTTGGCAATTGATGAAAAGTTTCAGTTTATTTTAAATCTGTTTTCTGGAATGTTTGTTTCGTAAGATTTCATTTATATTTAATTTAAAAAAAAAAAAGTTTATGATTATACTTTGTGTTTTTATGACCATACAGAGCTGAAGAGAGAAAAATAATGGTCAAGAGAGAAAAAAAAAAATACCAGCAGAGAAAACAATCACTGAACAACAGCCCCTCAAAAAGTGTAAGTGTCCAGGAAGTCAGGTCACAGGAGGTGGCAGTTGTGACAGTGACAATGTCTTCATTATACTCTAAGCTCCTAATTTAAAATGAAATGTGTTACATGTAAGATAAAAATTAACGTTTTTTTAAATACCACTCAGATTTCTGGTATTTTGTTAGAAGACCCCACCCTAGGGCAGCGCTTCTCAACCTGTGGGTCACGATCTCTTTAAGGGTCGAAGGACCCTTTCCCAGGGGCCGCCTAAGACCATCGGAAAACACATACTATAGTTATGAAGTAGCAACGAAAATAATTTTGTGGCTGGGGGTAGCCACAACATGAAAAACTGTATGAAAGGTTTCGTACCATAAGAAAGGTTGAGAACCACTGCCATAGAGTGGCCCGAGACACTTGGAGATCGACTGAATTAGTGTAATATTCATACTTAAATATATATATCACTGTCAAAAGTAATGAATGTAATAATTTGGTTTTATTGAGCACCTAATCTTGATTCCAAGACGCAATAAGACTCTCAGACTCCAAGTCCCTCCAATGGTCATGTATGTACTTAGTCCCTGAGACTGCGAGTCTCTCCAATGATCATGTACTTAGTCCCTCAGAATCCTGTCCATCTTTCCAATGATCATGAATTTGGATTGACTGATTTAGACAATCTGCAGGTTTTAAAAAAAATTACATTTTACTTCAGAGTACACAATTACAGTAACATGTGTTTAGCTTGTTTAGAACTTAATTTTGATTATTTAATTTACTATTATAATATTCTTTAAGCATAACAGCAAAAGTTATAGGGTAAACAATTTTAGATAGAAGCCTATATGAAAATTTATTGGATAGAGCATTGATGTTTAACTTTTCATATTTTATTTTTACACTTGAAATTTATTTCTTAAGTGTAAATAATTTATTTTAGGTACATATTTATATTCAGTTTAAACCCTGAAAGTTATTCAAAATAAAAAAAATTGTAGCTAACCACAGATGGTGAGTTATTTGATCTCTTGATAGCAATGGTTGGTGCTGGTTGATCTGCTGTTGTGGTGCTGGGTCATCTGATTTGGATAGCTCTAAGTTTATTCTATAGCTGAATCTAGAAAATGATTTAAAAGTAATAAAAATTTCAGGATATCAATACAGGTTTAAAAGCAGTATAAAATATATCAAACATTTTCTAATTAAATATGCTAAAAATTTAAGATGAGCTAACATTGTATATTCTTGTCCATGATCAAGATTAGAGTCCATTTCAGAAAAGATTCAACTTCAGACAAGGTCCACTTGTAAGCAATCTATACATATACGCTTGACTTGTAATCATAGCTTTTCCTTGTATTAACTATTAGACGAAAATAAAAGATTATACGTCTTAAAAAATATATTTTTTACCGGAATTTATAATATCTATATATTGTAAAAAATGTTAAAATATTTGTTTACGCTCATAGGCAGTTAGTGCGGTGTGCTTCCTACAAAATAATTTTTCAAAGACATGAATTCTTAGTTTTGTCCCAATAAGTTTTGCAATGAAATGGAAGGAGTTTCCCCATAAAGTTGAGTTAATGATTTGGCCAAAGAGGTAACTGACTTCTTATTTTTTATGATTGTTTAGTTACTAAAAATATTCACTACATGAACCTCTTGAATCAAATTATCAGAAATTTTAAATGTTTGAATGAACAAAATCTTCATACAAAACCACCAAATAATAATTTTAAATAAGCTTTAAAATGCCCCCCTCCCCCCAAAATTACCTATTAATTTTACCTAACCTTTTAAATGTGTCAAATTAAATCCAGAAAGATAAAAGTTCTTGACAAAAACAATCTCTCAATATATGTACAGAAGTAGCTAAACTAGATGTGTAATGCTCATTCAATAATTGGAAAAAAAAATTCCCCAAAAGTACACAAGACAGCACGCAAACTTGTATTCAATAGTAAATGAAATGTCAATAATATCTTGAATAGAAAAAGTATTAAGTTTTATATTAGTTAAGCCAGAAATTTAATTTAAAACTGAATAATATTTAATGTAAAATAATATTTTGATATTATATGAAATAAATAGATCATATATTTTATTAAATGTATTAAACTGACAAGTAGAGCTATGAGGTACAGATAGCCCCATTTTTGAGGTAGTTAACTTGTGAGCCAACAAATCCTAGACCACCTGATTGTCTATCTCATCACAACATTTCTAGTACCGCTGTCATTGATGTTCATTCTCCAACATGAGGAAGCTGCTCTACGCCTCCATCTTTAATTTCTCCAGTGAAAGTTCAGTCTTGTCTCTGACCTGCAAAGATAAAACAACTATGATGAGGGCTGTAGACTGGCATCATTAAATTTTTATTGAAATCTTAATTAATACATAACAGGTAGAAGAGTTGAATGGTGGGGCAATATAGCTGATGGAATGGTGGCGCAACATAGCTGATGGAATGGTGGGGCAACATAGTTGTAGAAGAGTGGGACAATATATACTTTTAGTATTTTTTATCCAATAATTTAAAATCGGTTGGATCGGTTTACTATTACTAAAATTTTAAAAATTAAACTTTTTTATCATGACTTTATCATAGCCGTCATAGACATAGGTCAATTATTAATTTGTGTTTCTGTGGTGATCCCTTAGCATACTTTTTAATAATTTCCAAGTTCATCAAAACACAAGCCTGTATTGCATTGTCATTCATTGACTATTAGTTTATATAGATAATAAAACATTTAACTTCTTTTGTATAGAAGCACTTTTTTACTTTATATATAATATAGATTTAAATAAATAGGCACACTTGACTTGAGATAGAATCATATCATAGATATCTTACATTTCTCATGATTGACATGATTTCTGAAGTCTGTAACTATTGGTCAATGAAGAATGTTACTTTACTTAGACTACATTTTCAATATGACAATGACAATATCAATATATCGATTCATGGTAAATCATTGTTGTTACATTGTTATTGTTCAATTATAGTTTGTAAAGTCATAATTAATATAAATTTTTTAACATATTTAAATAGGAATTTGAAAGCGATGTTTGAAAATTTGTTGAGCGCTATTAGCCGGGCACTTTCTAACAAAAATCGTAGTCGTAGTACTTGACATTGTGGGACCCCGTTCATGGGATTACAGCAATTTATTTCATCGGCTGCCATTTTGATAAAACAGCTATAGTATCACGTGTAAAAAAAAAGAAATGCTGCGATTGGTTTTCGCATCTAACAATTTAGTATTTTAGTAAATTCTCCTTTTTGTCCAAAAGAACGAGAGAAACTACACAAAATAACGCGATTATATCAAAGTTTAAGTTTAAAGACAAACTTTGATCGTGTGAACTGAATATTAATGTCAGGGCATTCGTTGTATATTCGAATTTACGTGAATAAAATATTTTTTAACGAGGATCAGCTAATTAAAACTGAAAATTAGCTATACTTTTCATCAAGTTTTGGCAATATTAATTGTATAATAATAATATTAATATTACTGTGGTCGAAAGCTGATGTGTTAACATTTGAGTACAGAAAGAATTTCAGTGCCTCTCAAATATGTAGAATTAAAAGATATAGTCATCACTGACAATTTTATTATAAAGACAGTTCTCGCATGCTTGATATTTGTGGATTTCTTATTAATCGTCCAAAGAAAGACATATCTACCTCCAAATGAATAATTGTTGGAGAAGAAATTAAACAAAGCTCTGCACCAAATCTGGTTGACCATGCCGTCCATATATTATGAAGTGTGCAAAAAGTCAAATTTTAGAGCCCCTCACCTTGTTTCACCCGTACATTTAGTCCCCTCCCTATCCGTACGTGCAATGAGCACGCATCCCCCCTCCACCGCAAACACGCAAACACACACACATATATATATACAAATATATTGAATCAAAAAAATAATTATTTATTAACTCTTACGACCTACAATATATGTAAGAATGATCTATGCTGGCCGTAACGCCGAAGAACCGATACGATTTAGTAATATTCGGATTCTTAAAAACAATCATAATTTTCTTCTATTATTTTACGGAAATCGAAAAAATTTAAATGCGCAAAAAATATTATATATTCGCTTTTATTTTAGTAAAAGTTTAAGTATTATTATTATAAATTACAAATACATTTAAAGTAGCAACTAAGGAACTATCTTAAGCATTTTATATGCGTTTGAAAGTTATGAAAAAAATAAAATAAAATAATTAATATCAAAGAATTACACAGTAAATCACATTTATCTGGAAAACCTAAACATCAGTTGTTAGAGTGCGCTTTTAGTGCGTTGTTAATATTGCGAAATGAAAATAAAATTAATATTATCTAAATAAATACACAAATGAAGTCATAGCGTGAATTGCCTATTTTAGCCACAGCTCTATGTTGTTGTTTTTTTTTATTTAATAAACGCGCGTGACAAAACTGATAATGTAATATCCCTTTCTTAAAATTAAAATTAATCAATATCTTTTACTGCTTTTTAAAATGCTAAAATTTGCTAAAATTAAATACAATTTTAGCTTTGTATTTTTAACATTTAATAAGTTTTTAATTTTTATTAATTCCAAAAAATATACTTTTATGAAATTTATGAAGAAGTAAAAACTTAACACTTACATATACTTTTAATAAGAAAATGCCGTTTAATTCAATCAGCGCAGCTAAACTACATAGAAAAATAGAATTCACTAATGCACGTATCACTCATAAAAATAAGAATAACGCGTGTGAAATGAAAAAAAAATGTTTTGCGCAAGTAAAGGGGTTACAATTCGATTTTTTTGGGGGGGGGGGGGTAAACAATACTTTCATTTGCACAAGGCAGCACAAGATAATCCTCAGAATGAGTTTGATAAATAATTAACCTTCTTAGGTACAAATATATCGGGGGTAGGAAATAGGGTGTGTACATTTTTACTTGTATGACAATATCTTTAAATCCAATGATATTACAGTTGTTAAGTATATATGCTATATTCTCATTTTACCAATGATGGATGGATAGGTAGATGGATGATAGATAGGAATATGGATAGATAGTTAGATGAATAGATAGGTAGATTTATATATCGATGTATGTATAATGTATAGATAGATAGATAGGTATGTTGGTATGTAGTTTGTATGTATGTAGGTAGTTAGGTAGGTGGTGGGTGGGTGGGTGGGTGGATGGATGGATGGATGGATAGATGGATAGTAGAAGATAGATAGATAGATATATTTATAGATAGATAGATAGATAGGATAGGATAGGATAGATATATAGATAGATGATAGATAGATAGATAGATAGATAGATAGATAGATAGATAGATAGATAGATAGATAGATAGATAGATAGATAGATAGATAGATAGATAGATAGATAGATAGATAGATAGATAGATAGATAGATAGATAGATAGATAGATAGATAGATAGATAGATAGATAGATAGATAGATAGATAGATAGATAGATAGATAGATAGATAGATAGATAGATAGATAGATAGATAGATAGATAGATAGATAGATAGATAGATAGATAGATAGATAGATAGATAGATAGATAGATAGATAGGAATATGGTTAAACGACACCGTTTTCAGATAGCGGAAAACTATATTTTATATTTTGTTTTTTAATTTTATTTGATTAAAGTAGGAACAAATTTATTATGTACCAACTGTAAACGTGTTTTTCCGAAGGAATATTCTAATTATTTTCATGTCATTGCTTGTACAAATTATGTTACACTGACGCGGGTTTGGGCGTCAATTTAAATGTGTTTTTTTTGTTTTTTGTAAACTATTCTTGTTCGCGATTTCTTTTAAATATCAGAATAAAACAATACAAATACTTTTTGATCTTTGTAGTATTTTCTGCGTCTTCGGGGAGGCACGATTTTTGATCTGCAAAACACACAGCTTGTGTTCTGCAGCTGTAGGATACAACTAACAATAACAAAAATATATTTGTTTTGCAATATCTGAAAAAACAATAAAGTTTTCTTTTTTTTTTAAAGCTACCGTGCAAATTCCCCCCCCCCCCCTTTTTTTTTACACACACAATAGCTTTTTTTCACGTTTGAAACTTAAAGACGTTTCTTAAAATCACAGTCAAATGTGGAGTAGCTAGGGTTAGAGCCCGCCGTAGCCAGGTTTAGTACCCGACGGGGTGGGTCAAGATTTCAGCAGCCCCTACCATGAAAAAAAAAAAAAAACCCTCTGAAGTTGAACGATAATGCCACCCTTCCAAGCAAGAAAACAAGGGGCTGCCCAGGGCCGGACCGCCATCCTCAAACACCAAAGTCAACCATCGTTTTACACACAATAGTTGCTGCGACCAGAGTTTAAATCGGGCCTTAGGGTCGGTTCACACGATCACATTTTCCTTCAATCATTTGATGCAATTATTCGTGTATGAAGCCTCGTCACAACTTTCCAATTACTATTTGATCAAATTCCCCCAAAAAAGAAATCACACACAAAATAGTGCGTTCATACAACAATTTGACGCTAAATTTTATCGTGTGAACTAACGCTAAATCTTCCTGGAGAAATTTTTTCCAGGATTAGCCACCTTTCCATCTCAGTGCCTGCGAAGTGTTTTCCTGTCTATGCCATATCTTTTCGCAACAGGCTGCAGATTGTGTCCTTCTTAAAGATCTATCAGAGTTTTCTGGTGGGCCTATAATTCAAAATTTCACCTATCAGTTTTTCTTACTAATTCTATGCGGAAAACAATAAACACATTTTTAAAATTGTTTTAAAAATAATTTTAGAAATCTTTGATTTCACAGGCTTTTTACGTTAAGATGGCGTTTTTTAGAGATATCCATAGGCCATTTATGGATTCCAAGAACTTCAGATTAATTTCTGCAGGATCTGTGTATAAATGCACGTACACATTCTGTAATAATGTACGCACACAGTCTGTAATAATGTAGGCACGCCGTCTGTAATAATGGAGGTACACAGTCTGTAATAATGGAGGTGCACAGTCTGTAATAATGTACGCACACAGTCTTTATAAATGTACGTACACATCATGTAGAAATGTACGTACACATCACGTATAAATGTACGTATACATCCTGTATAAATATACGTACACATTCTGTCCCCGACGTGCAAAATCCCCTGCATCAGCAAGCTCCTCTCCCCTCAATGCGCACGAAATATATGGATCGACGGCACCATTAGGGTCGGGTCACACGGTCAAATTTCGCGTCAAGCATTTGATGCAATTCGTGTATGAAGCCTTGTCATAACTTTCAAATTACTATTTGATCAAATTCCCCAAAAAAGGAAACCACGCGCAAAATAGTGCGTTCATACAACAATTTGACGCGAAATTTGATCGTGTGAACCGACCCTAAGTGATCTTCGTGCCCAAGTGGACCAAAAGTTTTACAGCGTTCGGTCTTTCCCATACTGTTTGAAGTAGACGCGTTCATCTTCAACTGTGGACTGATATGCGTACTAAAAGAAATCTTAGTTGTAAGCCTACTAAGCATTATCAGAAGACTAAGGTGTGAATATTTTCACATAGTAATGACCCAGGTCGAGAAATCACTACTTGGTCTTCACTTATACTACGGCACATACACATGAAAGGTCATTCCACTGAATGAGCTGGCAGGTGACGTGGCTGACCAATATGGAACTACGTTAGAGATACTACGACGGCTGTGTGGCGCTATGGAACTACAGTAGAGATACTATAACGGATGTGCGGCGCTACGAAACTACAATAGAGATACTATAGCGGCCGTGTGACGATATGGAATTACAGTAGAGATACTATAAAGGCTCTCTGGCGCTATGACAAGACGCTGGACTTACTTTAAAAGAGAAACAAAAAATTAACGGATGATAGTTTACGGCAGTGTTTCCCAAAGTGTGGTACGCGTACCCCTGTGGATACGGGAAAAGTTTGGTTGGGGTACGCACTGCAGAGGAAAAAATACATATTTTAAAACTGTTATTGAAGTTTATGCAATAATTTTTTTAAGAGGGGTACTCAGTGTTACGAAAACTATAGACATGGGATACACAGATGGCTAAAGTTTGGGAAACATATTTTTACTGTATTGAACTTTTGCTCTTTGAACACCAGACCAGAGTATGATCCACACACAAAAATTAGCCAGATATGGAAGCCCCCGATTTGGTTCTATGCTTAGGGTGCCGTATCCCCCCTCCCCAACCTCACACTTAATGTCAATGCCAATGTTCAAAGATGGACATTTTCAAAAATCACCATTGTGCAATTGTTGATATAAGTATTTAACCAGCGAAAGAGATATCCGGAAGTGCTCCACTCAGCACGTCTGTGTCACGTCTGCTGGCAATTGCTTTAGACGTATGTCCCCCAAAAACAAACAGCGTCCTGTATTTCACGCGAGAAGATAACAAAGTGGTCTCTTGAAACTCTTGGTAGATCTGAGGGGAAAGGCCAACTCAATACGCAGCACCCATCAAAGGCTGTTAAACGTTGCAGCATGATTAACACAGAAGGAAACACACACTAACACAGAAGGAAACACACACTAACACAGAGGGAAACACACACTAACACAGAGGGAAACACACACTAACACAAAGAAAAACACACACTAACACAGAGGGAAACACACACTGACAAAGATGGTAACACACACAAACACAAAGTTTGTATATAAATATTTGATATATGACTGTATAAAATGATTGAAATCATGTAGCTTCTAGGCTTTTAACTAACGAGGATAAAAAAAATTGGCATGGAGTCAACATAAATTCCTTAAGAGCAACTGTAACTGCTAATTCGGGACCACACCACGCCCACTTTCACGGTGCAGCCACCACGCCCACTTTCATGACACTTATCACTTTGAAAATAAATAAATTCTAATTTTTAAGTGCATTGTAATGGCTATTATTTTATGATGAACAAATCACTTAAAGATATCGGTAAGTTATAATAGACTGAAGGGATTATAACCACATGCTTTAAGAAGCCGAAAGTATGTAAGTATTTTGTCAATCTCCATCTCACGTGTTTCCCCATTTCTAAACTCAACTGTAAGTATTTTGTTAATCTCCAACCCATGATTTTCCCCATTTCTTAACTCAACTGTAAGTATTTTGTTAATCTCCAACCCACTTGTTTCCCCATTTCTAAACTCAACTGTAAGTATTTTGTTAATCTCCAACCCACGTGTTTCCACATTTCTAAACTCAACTGTAAGTTTTTTGTTAACCTCCAACCCTCGTGTTTCCCCATTTCTAAACTCAACTGTAAGTATTTTGTTAATCTCCAAACCACCTGTATCCCCATTTCTAAACTCAACTGTATTTTGTTAATCTCCAACCCACGTATTTTCCCATTTCTAAACGCAGCTCCCAATTAAAGCACTCACAACCCTTCACCTCAAGCGGGGTTTGGGGGGGGGGGGGGGTTTAAGGAGACATTTTCCCTCGACATTGGTGTCGAACTACTTCCCAGTTTGAGGAAGGCTGTGTTTAGATTTGAAATTAAGCGATCATAATCAAATCGTCTAATCATTAATGGGGAAATTTTGTCTGTATCAATAGAAGAACAGCTTCCGGGTTGCGTGAACGATCAGAGTACTATTAAATCATGCGTGGATCTAAAGGTTGCACACATTTCATTATGTAATTTGTATGCATGTGTGTAGCTGCGTTAACTTCCTTGTTGAAACGCCAGTAGTGTAGTTCCGTTTGACCAGTAGAGGAAGCAGTGGTAAAAATTGAAGAAAAAAAAGGGGGGGGGGTGTGGAAGGCGTTGTCGTAAGGAAACAAAGTGACTATCAAACGTAAGAGTAAACCTCTCTTGCTGGTGACTACCCAACGTAACATTAAAGCTATACTGCTGGCGACTACGACCGGTGGGGGGAAATGGCGGATGCAAAATGGGGGTGGCAAGATGGTGGCGGCGAATGGTCCAATTACCGATCTGAATTAGCTGTCTAAGTCGACGGTTCCCTACCTGGCGTGTTTGCATCCAAAGTGTGGGTGTACCAGGAGGACCTTGCATGTAGTGTGAGGAGTCATGGGGTTGCCAGGATGTCAAGATTTTGTACTTAGAAGGATGTCAGAATTTTAAGCAGATGTTGTACTTAGGACGATGTCAAGTTGTTTTATATAGGAAGATGTCAGAATGTCAAGCTGATGTTGTACTTAGGACTATGTCAGTATGTCAAGCTGATGTTGTACTTAGGATGATTTCAGGATGTCAAGCTGATGTTGTACTGAGGACGATGTCAGGATGTCAAGCTGATGTTGTACTTAGGACGATGTCAGGATGTCAAGCTAATGTTGTACTTAGGACGATGTCAGGATGTCAAGCTGATGTTGTACTTAGGATGATTTCAGGATGTCAAGCTGATGTTGTACTTAGGATGATTTCATGATGTCAAGCTGATGTTGTACTTAGGATGATTTCAGGATGTCAAGCTGATGTTTAATAAGAGAATGTTGTTTTGGAAACTTTCGTTTGCTTTCATTTTGGATGCCTTGTCTGCCTTCATTTGGAAGCTCTTGTATGCTTTCATTTGCAAGCCCTTGTCAGCTTTCATTTGGAAGCATTTGTCTGCCTTCATTTGGAAGCTTTTGTCTGTTTTCATTTGGAAGCATTTGTCTTCCTTCATTTGGAAGCATTTGTCTGCCTTCATTTGGAAGCTTTTGTCTGCTTTCATTTGGAAGCCTTTGTCTGCCTTCATTTGGAAGCATTTGTCTGCCTTCATTTGGAAGCATTTGTCTGCCTTCATTTTTAAGCCTTTGTCTGCCTTCATTTGGAAGCATTTGACTGCCTTCACTTGGAAGCATTTGTCTGCCTTCATTTGGAAGCTTTTGTCTGCTTTCATTTGGAAGCATTTGTCTGCCTTCATTGGAAGCCTTTGTCTGCCTTCATTTGGAAGCATTTGTCTGCTTTCATTTTGAAGTCTTTGTCTGCCTTCATTTTTAAGCCTTTGTCTGCTTTCATTTGGAAGCATTTGTCTGCCTTCATTTGGAAGCCTTCGTCTGCCTTCATTTGGAAGCATTTGTCTGCTTTCATTTTGAAGCCTTTGTCTGCCTTCATTTGGAAGCATTTGTCTGCCTTCATTTTTAAGCCTTTGTCTGCCTTCTTTGTAAGCCTTTGTCTGCTTTCATTTGTAAGCCTTTGTCTGCCTTCATTTGGAAGCATTTGTCTGCTTTCATTTGGAAGCATTTGTCTGCTTTCATTTGGAAGCATTTGTCTGCCTTCATTTGTAAGCCTTTGTCTGCCTTCATTTGTAAGCCTTTGTCTGCTTTCATTTGGAAGCCTTTGTCTGCTTTCATTTGGAAGCCTTTGTCTGCCTTCATTTGGAAGCATTTTTCTGCCTTCATTTGGAAGCATTTGTCTGCCTTCATTTGGAAGCATGTGTCTGCCTTCATTTGGAAGCCTTTGTCTGCTTTCATTTGGAAGCATTTGTCTGCCTTCATTTGGAAGCATTTGTCTGCCTTCATTTGGAAGCATTTGTCTGCCTTCATTTGGAAGCATTTGTCTGCCTTCATTTGGAAGCATTTGTCTGCTTTCATTTTGAAGCCTTTGTCTGCCTTCATTTGGAAGCATTTGTCTGCCTTCATTTGGAAGCATTTGTCTGCTTTCATTTGTAAGCATTTGTCTGCTTTCGTGTGGCAGCTGTTATTCAAGGTTAAATGTGTTGGCGAAATGATAAGAGTTTTCGTGACTCATTGGCTGAAAATATTTAAGGCTCCTAGTGTCATGGGAGTCGGTGACTCATTGGCTGAAAATATTTAAGGCTCCTAGTGTCATGGGAGTCGGTGACTCATTGGCTGAAAATACTTAAGGCACCTAGTGTTATGGGAGTCGGTGACTCATTGGCTGAAAATACTTAAGGCTCCTAGTGTCATGGGAGTCGGTGACTCATTGGCTGAAAATACTTAAGGCTCCTAGTGTCATGGGAGTCGGTGACTCATTGGCTGAAAATACTTAAGGCTCCTAGTGTCATGGGAGTCGGTGACTCATTGGCTGAAAATGCTTAAGGCTCCTAGTGTCATGGGAGTCGGTGCCTCATTGGCTGAAAATACTTAAGGCCCCTAGTGTCATGGGAGTCGGTGACTCATTGGCTGAAAGCATTGAAAGCACCCGGAGTCGTGGGAGTCGGAATTGGTCAAGTTTCTAAGTTGAAAACAAATATATCCTATGATATCAACCTGTTATAACCGAATCTTACCTCACTTTGATTTAGCCACTTTAACTTCATGTGGTCATAATAATATTTGAAATAATTTAACAATTGGATCTAAATAAAAGCTAAGACATGAAATCAAATAAATAGATGCCTTGCTTTTAATTAGGCAACTGTCATTTGTAATTTGGTGACGTTGTTTCTTCTCTTCCTAGAATAGGAATGGAATATGAACTTTTCCAGGATGTGGTGTGTCAGTGTCATCGGTGGTGTGTCCGTGTAGTCGGCCGTGAGCTGAAGCTACCACTTAATCTAGCCGGGTCAGACTCCGAGGAAGTTAGATGTCAGTAGCTGAGTGTTTGTGTGTATGAATTTGTTTGTTTCTGTGTTGGTGTAACAAAATATGTCTGACAGGGGAATGGCGCAAATCATGGACCCAATCTCTCATCATCACCCTCCCCCAAGAAAGGCAACCTACAGCTATGCCAAAACTATCGCACCATTAGCCTAATAAGCCACCCAATAAAGGCAACCTACAGCTATGCCAAAACTATCGCACCATTAGCCTAATATGCCACCCAAGCAAGGTCATGCTGAAGGTCATACTGAACCGACTAAGACCATATGCCGACAGAATCATTGCCGAGGAACTGGCGGGCTTCAGGCAAGGACGTGGCACTACTGAGCAGATCCTAAACATCCGAATGCTAGGTGAGAAATATGCTCAACACCAACAAAACCTATACCAAGTCTTTGTGGATTTCAAGAAGGCCCTCGACAGGGCTTGGCATGCTGCTTTATGGGCCACCATGAGGTACTACAACATCAACACAAACCTAACCAGAATGCTATGCAGCCTCTATGATAAGGCCACCAGTGCATTCTTCTTCAATAATAACAGCGGAGAATGGTTCAAGCCCACGGTTGGAGTACGACAAGACTGCTGGCTCTACCCCACCCTGTTCAACATCTTCTTAGAGAGAATTATGTCAGATGCACTGGAAACGCATGTAGGCACAGTCAGCATTGGTGCCAGAACAATCACCAACCTACGCTTTGCGGATGACATAGACGGCCTGGCTGGAAGCGAAGAAGAGCTAGACAACATAGTAAAGCGTCTCGACAAGACTTCATCGTCCTTTGGCATGCAAATCAGAGTAGAAAAGACAAAAATGACGACGAATAGCACCACTGGCATCACCACTGAAATTAAGGTCGGTGAGGAAAGATTAGAGACATTTGGCAGCTTCAAGTACCTAGGAACAATAGTTTCGGAAGAAGTCTCCAAGCCCGAATTGGTGGCCAGGATTGCGAAGACCACAACAGCACTAAAGAGGCTCAAGAAAATATGGAACGACAAAAATATAGCCCCAAGCACCAAAATCAGGCTGGTACGCTCACTAGTTCTCTCCATTTTCGTATATGCCTGGGAGAAGAAAAGGAAGACAGAGACAAAGATGGGACGATAACACCAATGAGTGGATGGGATTAAAACTAGTCGATGCTATGCGTAGTGCAGCAGACAGAGAGGAATGGAGAAGGATTGTTTTCATGTCATCTGTGGCGCCCCAACGGACCAAGGACTAAGGGACAGGATGATGATGATGATGTTCTGGTTCTGGTAGGGTACTTTGCTGCATCCATAAACTGGATATATGCAACGGTTGGGGAAGCGATGCTGCCATCCAAACGGCTCCTAGCAGATGCCAGGGCAGCCTTGAAGCTTTCGATAGATGTCGTGGTGACGGCGGTATTGTCCAGGTGGTTCCAAGCGACTATTGTGCGTGGAAAGAATGATTGTATGTTGGTGTGTGTGTGTGTTGGTGTGTATTTGTGTGCGTCTCTGTGTGTCTGTGACAAAACCTAGGTACTTGATAAACCAGTGCTTACACATTTTACATCTATAATGATTAGCCGTGCTACGTTTGAATCCAGTATTATAAATTCACTTAAAAGTTGTTACGCAGTTTTATTTTCGCGAAATCGAAATCGCACTGTTTTCTTGCCATAGAGATGGCTTAGCATTGAATATTTCTTCAAATAGTATGTATGTTTGTTTGTTTATTATTACTTTTTTAAAGTAATGTTTCATTAGATTGTGTATACTTTCCAACATAATTTCATGGGGATTTTCGAGCTACATAAATTTGTATAACAGAGTATGTTTTCATTTTAAAATAATTATAAAGCAATATAACGGTACCAAACATTTTAGACTTCTATTTGTTTATTAAGTTAACCAAATCAAGTGTGTGTATATATATATATATAATGGAAAAAATAAATATGTCATTTTCAGGCCACCACTTAGAATACTTTTGAGTGATCAGAAACTAACACAAGCGACTCTCAAAGAGAAAGTAGACACTTAGTTATAGAATGACTAATCGACAATGTTGCATCTAAAACACATCACTGTTACGTAAGGTGTTCATAAAAACAAGCTTCCTGGGAATAAGTTTCCTAGATTAATTATTTCGATTTAAGGAATGTTTCCCCCCCACTCCTTTTTTCAGTTTCTGTATGTTCTGTAATACGATTATCTACCGTTCTGTTATGTTCCATTAAGCCATACCCTGTGTTGTTATTTTCCATTAAGCCATACCCTGTGTTGTTATTTTCCATTAAGCCATACTCTGTGTTGTTATTTTCCATTAAGCCATACCCTGTGTTGTTATTTTCCATTAAGCCATACCCTGTGTTGTTATTTTCCATTAAGCCATACCCTGTGTTGTTATTTTCCATTAAGCCATACCCTGTGTTGTTATTTTCCATTAAGCCATACCCTGTGTTGTTATTTTCCATTAAGCCATACCCTGTGTTGTTATTTTCCATTAAGCCATATACTGTTCTGTTATTTTCCATTAAGCCGTATGCTGTTCTTTTATTTTCCATTAAGCTATATAATCTTGTTATTTATCATTAAGCTATCTACTGTTCGATTATGCTTATCTCCTGTTATTCCCCGATTCCAATACTCAACGATGATATTCACTTGTGCAGTTGTGCACCGTACATTTTATTGGACTCTTCAGCTCCGCCCCTTTGTGATTCCCGATTTTTGGAGCAACTCTCCCTTATTGGTATCCTTTTGTGTTAATCAGTTGCGTAGCTAGGGTTAGCACTGCCCCCCCCCCCCCCCCGCGTCCAGGGTGCGAGCCAAGATTTTTGTCCAGCACTTTTCCACAAATAGAAAACTCGTCAGGTTGTAGAAAGCGCCACCTCTCCGCGTAAGGAAATAACTTCCGCCCAGTTTTGAGCCCCTTCTCCACCCCTTCCTACGGCCACAGGTGCTGATACACAGGGCCGTCTCGAGGTACCGGCAACTCGGGGCAGTTGGCCGGGGCGCCATGTGCTTAGGGCGCCATCAACGATCTTTCCAAATTAGGAAAAAGCATTGTATGGTGGCGCCGTGGAAGAAAAATAGAAAGTGAAATACTAAGATTTGGTGATCATATTTCATTATTCTCTTGTTAGTTAGTTTTGTTCTGGGTCCTCCATTAAAATAATTTACGAATTTTTCCTTTCAAATATTTTACGAACTTTATGCTTTCGAAATACTAATTTACAACTAATCCCCTCCCCTCTTTTTTCCCCCTTTCATTTTCTCCCTTCGTTCTGCGCCATCGTTTAGGTTAACCAAGTGAAGAAAGTAGTGTGGTAAAGGAATTCCTTAAAAATCACGCATGTAATCAACCCTAAAACAACATATTCCATCTGAGATCTCCACTTAAAACGTGTTCGTTGAAGCCCGTGGGTACTCTATTCCAAAAAAGATACATCCTCGTCTCTTGGTGTACTCTCCGATTGTATCCAACGTTGATGCCCATGGGTACTCTATTCCAAAAAAAGATACATCCTCGTCTCTTGGTGTACTCTCCGATTGTATCCAACGTTAATGCCCATGGGTACTCTATTCCAAAAAAGATACATCCTCGTCTCTTGGTGTACTCTCCGATTATATCCAACGTTGATGCCCATGGGTACTCTATTCCAAAAAAGATACACCCTCGTCTCTTGGTCTAATCCCCGATTGTATCTGCAATGGCGGGGGCGTACTTAGAGTGTGTGGAGCCCTGGGATAAGATTCATATTTAAATCCGCCCCCCTCCCCACACCCTCTTTTTTCGTCTTCTCTTCTGCTCAACTCTGAAACGAATTATTTTCATCAATAAAATACTATAAAAAATCCATTTTCGGCGACCTTAAAATCGTATCAGGAAATTTGATCGAAAGAAATTTCGTCGACGGAAATTTGATCGAAAGGAAATTTGGTCGAATCTTTTTTTTTATTTTACACGTTAAAATTGTGCGTCAAATTTCTTTTTGAAAGCATTATTTCGTTTTACTATTTAGTATAGTGCGTTCAAAAAGAAATTTGACGAAAATATTGACGTGTGAACTGAAAAAAAGATTCGACCAAATTTCCGTTCGATCAAATTTTCGTCGATCAATATTCTGTCGACGAAATTTCTTTCGATCAAATTTCCGGTAACCCCTTAAAATAGTCTGGCATCTGAATATATTTGTTCCCAGCCACCCGCTAAGCTAATTACGCCTCGCCGCATTGGGGATCTCACCTGAAGTTGCTCTCTTTAGATTAGCGGAGAGCAGCCAAAGTGCTGAGAAACCACCTTACGTTTTCTTAGATCAGTGGTTCTCAACCTTACTAAATGCCACGACCCTTTGACACAGTTCGTCATGGTGTGGTTACTCGAGCCCCCCCCCACCCCAACCAAAAAGAAAATTCCCATAAAATTATTTTCATTGCTACTTCATTAAAATTTGTTTTTTGATGTTCTTAGGCGACCGCTGTGTAAGGGTCGTTTGACTACAAAGAAAATGAGTCGCGACCCACAAGTTTGAGAGCCACTGCCTTAGAGATATTGCCTTGTTTATCCGTTAGTTTTTCTGATCCGTGACAATGGCTTTATTTGAACAAGAGATAAAGAGTCGTATCTTCAATGAGCTATGAATCAAAATATTCATGCACACTAGACGGCTTTTATGTACCAGGGGTAGGCACATTTTTGTGTGCAAGGGGCCACATGGCAATTAGACTTTTGTGTTTAGTCCCATGATAATTAGACTGTTTTGGTGGGCTGCATGAAAATTAGAATTTTTTGGTGGGCTGCATGAAAATTAGAATTTTTTGGTGGGCCTCATGAAAATTTTCTAGGAATCGTCTAAGATGGGCTCCGAAAAATCTACCCGAGTACAGTTAGAATATAAGCAGTGGAGTATTTTATAACTTGCTGTGATTATTATTCCCACTGTTATACACTTTTTACACGTGATTATTCATTTTTCACAGGCTTTTTCAGATTATCATTCCGAATTTTAAAATTTATACGATACCATTTATCTTGGGGGCCGGACTGAACGTTTCCGCGTCCTCGTGTGGCCCGCGGGCCGTAAGGTTGCTCACCCATGTCAAAGACGTTTATCCCGAGGTGGAAACCAAATAATTTAGCGACCGGTTCGCTGCCCTTAATGACTGTTTTAAGTAGCAAAGAAAAAAATATACTGAAAGGTATTTAATTATTAAATGAAAAAAAATATCTAAATAATAACGATATAACGAAGTAAGCTTACACAAAGCCAGGATAGGTTTTCAGAAATTGTATGAAAAAAAAATTATGAATGACAAAATATTCAATTATATCTGCCAAAGACAATACAACTGTTTTTAAAAAGTATATTTTAACATATTGTAACTGGAATGGGCCTGATTACAAGTATCATTTTAACAACTAGTTTTTACTGGTTGGACGTAACAAATAAAATAATTATGTGCATTGGTTGTACTGTTGATCTTTCTGCAAAAAAGTTATACATAAGTAAGTTACTGGTATGCATCAGATGACTTCAAAATTTAAATAAAATTGTGACCATTTTGAAATATTTCGCAGCTGGTCGGTGAGTTTGGGAACCACTGTACGAGTATATAAAAATTTGCATTCTTAATAAAGGGAACCAAAAAAAAAAATACAACAAGGGAACACATGACAGTCGTCGCAAATTTTGGCACGGGTCAGAGGAACTATCAACATAAAGAAAACCTCCATGTCAGGGTCCCAGATTGTCATAGCCCCACAGTGCCATGGCAAATAGTGTCCCATGCCAAGATTAACATGAGCCTAGAGTGTCATGGCACACGACGTCAGGGGCCCGCATCGAACGGTTACTTCAAATGGCACTGGCGCTGCTCAAAAGCAAAGACGCGTGTTTGTAATACTCCAGTGGCTCAAGGCGAGTAGATGATTTTGTAAAATTATCCATTGTATCATAATAGATCCAAGCCATATTCCGACAGTAAACATTCCAAACCATATTCCGGCAGTAAACAATCCAAACCATATTCCGACAGTAAACATTCCAAGCCATATTCCGACAGTAAACATTCCAAGCCATATTCTACAAAACAAAAACCCCATTCCTAACCACATTCCGTCGGCAAAACATTCCTAACCACATTCCGTCGGCAAAACATTCCTAACCACATTACGCCATTAAACAATCAAAACCCCGATCCGCTTATAACCATTCCAAACCAGATTTCCAATGTAACCATTCCAAACCAGATTTCCAATGTAACCATTCCAAACCAGATTTCCAATGTAACCATTCCAAACCACATTTCCAAAGCGTGTGTGTCAGTGGTGTGTCAGGAGATATCTGAGTTGGGGTGTGGGGTTGAGTTGGTGGGGGGGGGGGATTGCGCTTATTGGTTTCAGAGTGCCGCAAGATCAAAAGAGATTAAAAGCCTGCTGGATAGCGCACCGAGCCATTCCATTTCACTGCATGGTACGCCACCTGAATCTGCCATTGACTTAAAACACGTTTATCTCCGCAGCGCCACTCTAAGTACACACTGTGGTCGACTTACGGTTATTTAGGATATAGTCTGATATCGGAAACAGTTTTCTGTTTTTTAAATATATATTTTATTTTATGTAAAAGACACTATAACATTTGGTGGTGTGTTGGTGTATTCTTTTTATCAAATAGTGATCCTCTCCAGAGGCGGATCAATAATAACTTAAAGGAAAAAAGAAAGAAAAAGTGTGCGTGTATGTCTGTGTGTGTGTGTGTGTGTGTGCGTATGGTGATGAGGGGGAGATGAGTTTGTATTTGTTTTCATTGCATAATTTAAAATGATAAGAGGAGTCCATCTGTTTCTTCTTCTTCTCTGACTTCTCTCCTTCACTGTGCCTGCCAGTCCCCTTTCCACATTCTCAATATCCTCTCACCTTCACTCTCTCTCTTCTCACTCTTCCTCTTTCTCCACTCACATCCCCTTCTCTCGCTCTATCTCTCTGCTATCGCTTCCACTCTCTACGTATCTCCATTATCATCATTCTTTCTCTCTCTCTCTCCGTCTGTCTCTCCTCGGACCACATTCTTTTGTATTTTATTTTTTCAATATGATGCAGTCATATTGTCAAGATGTAAGACATTGGTCATATGGTCCAGATGTCCAAAGTCAACCATATTGTCAAGACTTTAGTCATTTGTCATATTGTCCAGCTGGCCAAAATCAGGCATATTGTCCAGATTTCCATCATTTATTCATATTGTCCAGATGTTCATTATGAGTCATATTGTCCAAATGTCCATCATTAGTCAGTCATATTGTCCAGATTGCCCTCCTTAGTCAGTCCTGCTGTCCAGATGTCAGCGATCAGTCAGTCATATTGTTCATATGTCCATAATCCGTCATTTTCTCCAGATGCCAACCATCAGTCATATTGTCCAGAAGCAAACACCATACGTATTTTCCAGATGACCATAATCAGTCGCATTGTCCGGATGCTCATTATCCTTCCATTTCTTCAGATGTCAACCACCAGTCATATTGTCCAGATGTCAATAATACTTCATTTTCTCGAGATGTCACCCATCAGTCATACTGTGCAGAGGTCCATCATCAATGATACTGTCTAGATGTCCACCATCGGTCGGTTCTGTTGTCCAGATGCTCGTCATAAAAAGTCCTTCTGCCCAGTAGCCTATCCATTCTCCGATTCCATACCTCTTTATCAATCCACTCCGTACGTTGACAACATTTAACCTCATGTATCAAACTTGCTGTTACCCTCCACTCCTCCGCATCCCGAAACCCCACAGTATCCATGAATCAAACGTGAACTGTCAATCGATAATCGTCGACATGAAATTTAATTCTTTGGCCGAAAAATATCAGCTGAGCCATTGATCTGCTGGCCAATGTTGTAGGTTAAGGTAAGGCGCTTTCTAAAGACTTCTCTATAAATAGATCACAACACACCTATTCATTAAATTAGTATGCAGTTCAAAAAGGGGGTGGGGGAATATACGCTTGACTGACTCGCTTATAATATCAATGAATAGTGAACCACCTTCGACCAAAAATAAAATAAAAGGTTGGGTGGGTGTGGAAAAGGGGTGTGTGCTAATGATTAAAAGAAAACCCACCAGGAAATATTCATATAATTGAGTCGTCGCATGAAACGAATTCTTGTGTCAGAGAAGATACAGTATTCCTCTCAATAATCATTATTTTTGGTAATTAACTGATTATTTTATTCTTTTTTAATTATTTATGTTTTGCCGACTCTCAGGTGTAAGTTTTTTTCTCAACCAGTTTACGCTAAAAATAAACGTGTTGTTTTTGTTGCTGTTGTTTCTTTTTGAAATGCATATCTTACAAGATTTCAATGGACCACTGAACATGTACAATGACGTACACATTTGAACTTTCAACTTTTGCGCAAATCTTTTGCTCTAAAGCAATTACCGCACGTCTATTTATAGAACATTCCATCGGTGTTTCCCCAACGTAAACTTTGATAATTTTTCAAAATGGGATTTTGGGGAAGGAAGATGGAGTGGATGCATTTCATCACTTAGAGCAGCGGTTCTCAACCTATTGGTCCGCGACCCCTTGTGGGAGGACGAACAAGGCTCGCCCAAAACCATCGGAAAACACATAGATATGGAGTAGCAACGAAAATAATTTATAGTTGTGGTCACCACACACCACCACATTAAGAACTTTATTAAAGGGGCACGGCATTGGGAAGGCTGAGAACCACTAGCCTAGATAAGAGATGTCTTTTGAATTTAGAGGGGGGTGGCAGGTTTATGTGGGTAAATTTGTATTATTGTCTCTTATATATATTGTGCTTCTGATGTGGCTGCTTCCTTTTCACAAACGGCCCTCCTCCTCAACATTTTTTTTTATATTAATAGTAATGAGTGAAAAAAAATAATAAGCTGTCAATCAACGAGTGCCATGCGTGACGGTTGAACTCATGTAAAAAAGGTTGAATATTTTAGGAGTAGAATATTATATTAATCAATAAAGAGCTACCTGTATGGCGTAGCACTGTCTGTATGAGTGCCTATAGGACTGTCGGCAGACCTGTTGTTTAAAGGCCTGTAGATAGGGTGTAGGACTGTCGTAAGGCTTATTGTTCAAAGGCCGGTAGGTAGGGTGTAGGACTGTCGGCAGACCTGTTGTTTAAAGGCCTGTAGATAGAGTGTAGGACTGTCGTTAGGCTTATTGTTCAAAGGCCGGTAGGTAGGGTGTAGGACTGTCGGTAGGCCTGTTGTTTAAAGGCCGGTAGGTAGGGTGTAGGACTGTCGGTAGGCCTGTTGTTTAAAGGCCGGTAGGTAGGGTGTATGACTGTCGGTAGGCCTGTTGTTTAAAGGCCGGTAGGTAGGGTGTAGGACTATTTCTCAAAATAAACGGACCTGGTGTTAAAAAAAAGAACTGCACCCGGTTAAGCCCTAGTTATTATTATTTGCGAAAGAAATTATTCCACTTAGTCGAAGCCCTTGTCATCTTCGGCATGCGAAGGACGAACAATAAAACAGTTTGTCATAAATGGTGAGCTGTCGACAATTACGAACGATTTGGGAAATGTTGTAAACATTTTTTTTATAGATGCGTGTTCTCAGTGAGATTGTGTAGGGTGGTAGAAACGCACTCCGTGTCTTGGGAAATTCCCGGAGCCGAAGATCAACGTTTGTATTTTTTTATCGTATATGTGCTTTACAAATAAAACAAACACAAAAAAACATGAGTTTTTCAATGCGGTTAGGTCGGTCATGAACGTTCAATGTAAGTTTCTTATAGTGCACAAAAAAATGAACATCTTTCCTGTGCACGGTGCGTAAGACAGCTTTGCTCATTCCACGAGAACGTTGTGTTGAGTGTTCATTTGCTTGACGTCCGAACGTTGTGAAACATAATCATTATTTAATCATCATTGCTAGATTCAGGCGGGCAGATTTTTTCCCCAAAATAGCCACAGATGTGGCGAATGAGAAGTAAAATTCTCCACACTATAATTTATAAATCCTAAACGACTAATATTAAATAAAATGAGAGTTAATACCACCAAAGGCGCCGCCTCTGCTGGTTTATTTTAATTTCACCTTTTCATACATTTTAAAGGCACGAGGTATAAATATGTTAATTCTACAGTATTATGACATTGCTGTAAGTATTCTGCACAATTTAGACTTAGTCCTTCTATGGTCTGCTTGGAGACCTCTTTGTGTACCGGTACCCTTCTAAAGGAGAGGGGACCGTTGAGGCCTTTGCATGACCTGGTAGGGTATGACCTTTGAGAAAAATAGTTTGGGAAACCCGCTGTACATTACACAGCGATGTCGGAGTCTCGATGTCGGAGTCTTGATGTCGGAGTTTTGATGTCGTAGTCTTGATGTCGGAGTCTTGATGTCGATTTCGTGATGTCGGAGTCTCGATGTCGGAGTCTCAATGTCGGAGTCTCCATGTCGGAGACTCGATGTCGGAGTCTCGATGTCGGAGTCTCCATGTCGGAGTCTCGATGCCAGAATCTCAAAGTCAAACGTTTGGATTTGAATCCGATAAATCATGCATCCAATTCAAGACACAGTTTCTTAACACAAAAAAACCCACCAAAAAAACATACAAACAAACACCACAACACCAAGAGAGCCTTTGACACCCTTCTCCGCATAATAGAAAAATTACACCATATAACGACACCTTCCTTTTATAATACGTCACGGTGTCCCGTTCCGGATCTTGTAAACTTAGTATACAATTATACAGACAGCACAGTAGGTTGGTCCACCACGTACGCATACGTTTAGCAGCGCTTACGTGAACGAGGAAGTGAATTCGGGCTGACCCAGTAGCGCATTCATTGGCTGCATATTTGTAGACATAGTGATACGGAGCTTATCTTTGAACATAGCCCAGACTGTATGTGGACACTTTATATCACGTGAAAGTGGATTCGGTGAGGGTAAGGAGGAATTTTAAAAAAGAAGACAACCTCGTTGGAGTTATAGCAGATTCTGAATCGTCAGGACGAGCTGAGCCTGAGCCTTTTTGTTTGTCAAAGCTATTTTTAATATTCGTTATGCATGGCCTAATGGGCGATGTTCATTGTGTTAAGAGACTAGTATATCCAGGTAAGTGGTGAACGTTAACGTTTGAAATGGTTGTTCTTTTGTTGTGTTTTGTTCGAGACGTAAGGTGGCGGCATATAGATAAGAGAAAGCGTTGGCTACCGGTGGAAGGCTTTTTAACTGCGCCTTTCAATTATAGTACGTAATAGATCTGAACTATCATGTTTCAAAACTATGTGAGAATTATATCATGTTGTGTGTTAATTCTGAGCTATTTTAAAATGCGATTAGGACGTGGTGACTGTTGAGAAAGATACGTACTTGTGTATAGTTTCCTCAGCTTTACTTTCTACATTGAAAAAAAAAAGTATTTCATTATATTTGAACTTATTATAGTATCTTTAATGTAACCCCCCCCCCCCCCAAACAACTCCGACCCACTTTAAAAAAAAAAAAGAAAAAAAAAATATGAGATTGTGAGAAATGTGTAACAAATTTACAAACCAGGTTTATTTACGTACGAAAGTAGCCTAAAAAATATCACATTATAAAATATTTTGTTTGGGGGTTAACTTCAAAAAGTTTGTGTGTTCCGGTAGCACGGGTAACACATGAAAGTCTATATCATTGATGCCAGTGACCCGGGTGATCACAACGGACGGGTTTATGGACGAGCATCGTGACGACAATTCATTGAACCGTAACTGAAATGTTTACTTGACAGCAATCACCTATTTCTCGGCAAAATGCCTCTTCAGAGAACAGTTTTCGTATCCGTACCGCATCTCTACAAATTTTTTCCACATTGCCCCACCAAACTACCCCTATTCCCCAAAATTTCTCTTTCACTGAACCTGACACTGCGGTGCGTCTGTTACTGTAAAGAAAAAAGACACACACACACACACACAACACTGTGTTCCTCTAGATATATAGCAGACCTGTTTACCCCTAAACTCTTAAAATCGTACACTATCATCACAAAATCATTCAATACATTATCTTAATAGTGAAAAATAAACATACAGTATATACAATTCATACACCTCGTAATCGTATATTGTACGCTAAAATCGTAAGAGTAAACAGGTCTGCTATAGTTTTATTTACCTGCTTAACATAAATTTGATATTTTGATTCGGTTCAGGTAGCGGCGTAGCTGTGGAGGGTCGAGAATATTGTCGACCTCCACCCCACTTAAACGGAAAAAACACCCTCTATAATTGACCGAGAATGCCTCCTATCCATATTAAGAAAAAAAAAAAACGCCGCCCGGGCGGACCGACCCTCTTCGCCCCCCTTTCTCACGCCACTATGCCCAGATAATTATATTTTCTTAAAATGTGTTTTTTTTGCACTCTGTTAAAAGTGAAATTTAAAAACCAGAGCCACATAGCCGTTGTCACGTAGCCGTTGTCACCTAGCCCTTGTCACATAGCCGTTATCGCGTAGCCGTTGCCACGTAGCCGTTGCCGCGTCGCCGTTGTCACGTAGCCGTTGTCACGTAGCCGTTGTCTCGTAGCCGTTGTCGCGTAGCCGTTGTCGCGTAACAGTTGTCACGTAGCAGTTGTCACGTAGCCGTTGTCACATAGCCGTTGTCCTTAGCTCCATAACGTCCTTACACGGATGACAGCGCCCACTTCCCCTTTCCCTTCCACACCCCCACCCCCCCAACGTCCCAGTACATAGTTGAAGTGTGTGACGTTGCTGCGTGTGTAAATAAAGCTCATTATCCGCCACCGTGGCAGTTGTCAGCCGTGACAGATGACAGTCACGCATCCCATCACCGACTGAGACAATCCTAAATGAGACAACAACGAAACGTGCCCTCAAGGCAATAATAAATAACTAAGTGCATCTAAAAATGAAACGAATACAATTTAAACTTTAAAAAAAAAGATAATGAAACAATTCCTTTTCACAAGGCAATTATGTTAGTTCTTTAAAAAAAAAACATCTAGAATGTGTGCTCCCCCCCCCCCAACTGTTATGTTGTAGCCAGTGGCGTAGCTAGGGTTGGTGTCAACCGGTGCCGTAAACTCGTGGTGTCAAACCACGCCCCCCCCCACCCCCGACTTCCACGATGGATTCCTTCTTCTTCTTACTAAGTCCACATTATAACAATGCCAGGAACGAAAATGATAATTAATTGAAGGTCAGGAAGTAAATGTTTTTAAGAACTATAACTTCAACATGGACTTGGAATCGCCTGACCATGCAAAGGGGTCACCCATTAATTACGTCAACAATTTTTACGCAATTTTCGACCACCTTCCCCCCTGCCCCCATGTCAACCATTGCTGTCAACCCCAAGCCTCCCTATTTCGTAGACATAATTAATGGACGCCCCCAAAGTTTTATTTCTCAGAATTTAGATAAATATAGCTTCCTGTCACTTACGAACGTTACCGAACACTTCAATCGGCGTTGAATCATGGTAAAAGGGGTGTTTTCCGGAATAAAATACTAGATTTCTGACGCATCAGCCTTGAACTTTCAATAAAGCACCTATTTGCATTGACTACATGTGTGGAAAATGTAAGTGTGATCAGTTATCCTTTTCTGAAATTCGGTTAGATCGTGCAGTGTGTGCTCTGTAAATAAGCAATTTTTCAATTTCGTGTCACCCTTCCCCCCCCCACACAAGATGGAGTCACCCGGTGCGGACCGCACCCCCGCAACCAGAGGCGTAGCTAGAGTGTTTGGCGCCCGGGAACGTGATTCGCGCCCGGGGGACAAGATTCATTTTGAAACGCTCCTTTTGTCTTTTTTCAACTGTCAAACACATTAATTTCATCAATAAAATAGTATCAAAGCACATTTTGGCGCCCCTAACTAGCTGGCGCCCGGGGACATCTGCCCCCCTGCCGCCCCTTCGCTACGCATTTGCCCGCAACCCCCTAGCCACGCCACTGGTTGTAGCTTTGTGTAGATAATATCCTTCTCGGTTTCAACGCTGTTGACTGCTAGTGTTATCTAAGAAAGCTTTAGAAAAAAAAAAAGAGGAGTGCATAAAGAACAGCAAACCACCCCCCACCCCCCCAATAGTTTTTTAGGCCAATTTTTTGTGATTTGAAGAATGATTTATTAACAACAACAAAATTAACGCTGTTTTAAAACAGTATATAGGATAGTGGGGTTAAAACAAAACATAAATAATATAGTCTGGAGATTCATTGTTTCCCGACGTGGCCCTTATGGGCCGGCCACCGGTCCACGATCTTTATGTCGCTGGCTGAATAGTAAATAAATTTAAATAAAAACCGCTGTCTTATAAGATATACTTGCCAATGAGATTTGCTCTTCCCATCTTATAAGATATCCTTTCCTATGAGACCTGCTATTTCCATCTTATAAGATATCCTTGCCAATGAGACCTGCTCTTCCCATCTTATAAGATATCCTTGCCAATGAGATCTGCATTTCCCGTCTTATAAGATATCCTTGTTAATGAGACCTGCTCTTCCCATCTTATAAGATATCCCTGTCAATGAGATCAGCTCTTCCCATCTTATAAAGATATCTTTGCCAATGAGATCAGCTCTTCCCATCTTACAAGATATCCTTGCCAATGAGATCTGCTCTTCCCAAGTACAGATTGGCTCTCGATTCAATACATGTGGGTAGACAAATGAACTTACTGATATGCCAAAGTTTCAAACTAGGCATACTGTTAGTAAAATCATGTGTTTAGCACACATCCACCGTAGCTGTCAATCTGAGTCGATTAATTTTCGTGATTTTTTTATTTACGTTAAGATAAGATTCCTTTATTGATCCAAACAAATGGAAATTGTTTTTTTGATTGCATTGTACATTTTCAGCACATAAATAAAACAATTTGAACACAAGACATCCATATTAAGTTATTTCACTAGTGTAAACAAACAGCCATTCAGTGAACTCTCTTAGTCATAACAGGGACTTATTAGTTCTCATTTAGTTTTTAAATTTATAAAAAAAGTTGTTCTTTCTTTTGAATATTTCTTTTTCATTCTTTATATATATAAAATAAGAATTTGTTACCATTTATTAAAATCAAATGATAATATTGAATGACTTATGAACTATGACCTATGTGGAACTTCACATTGCCTTCATACTGTTGTTTTTTTGTTTTTTTTTTTATATCTCAGCGCTTTTTTAAGCATAACATTTTAATTAAACAATTTTTTTCTTTTCAATTATTAGTAAATATAAATTTAGGAAGAAACAAAATGAAAGAAATTCTCATCAGTTTAATTTAATCTCATCTCAATTTTGTTTTAGTATTTGTAATGTTAATATGATATCCATTCACCGTGTTAATGTTTTTAATGAATGTTTCTTCTTTTTTCTTCCATACTTCTCCAGTGATCGTGGGATCATGACCAGTCATATAATTACCAGTTGAAAGCACATCCTTTCACGTTCATGAACAGATTGTGAACAAAATTTTCTATTTTAAACAATTAATCAGAGCGCCAACAAGTGGAGAAAATTTCCAATTTAACACACACACACACACACAAAATGTGGATTACACAAAAGAAGTTCACTTTAATTGCACTGATCTCAACGACATTACTCGTATCCATTGGATTATCCACCGCAGCTGTAATCGGTAATGAGGTAAGTGTCTGGATACATTCCTTTGTTCTTGTTTTTGTGTCATCATTATATTACCCGATTTAGATAGGTCTCGAACCACGCTGCTTTTGTTGGCGTGGGCGCAGTGGAGTAGGTGGTGCCGGTAACGCCCCGATGGTCGAGCCCTGTGGTTTTACCGCCCCCTAATTCACGAAACAAAATCTGCATTCATTTAAGAAAAAAATCAGCTTAGCGAATCTTTATTAGGACCCCAGCCACTAGGACATCAGCCACTAGGAAATCAGCCAATAGGACATCAGCCACTAGGACATCAGCCCCTAGGACAACAGCTACTAGGGCACTAGCCACTAGGACACCAGCCACTACGACATCAGCCACTAGGACACCAGCCACTAGGACACCAGCCACTAGGACATCAGCCCCTAGGACAACAGCCACTTGGAAATCAGCCACTAGGAAACCAACCACTGGAGTATCAGCCACTTCCACCACAGCGATGTTGCACGAAGAAGCCTTAAAAGAAAAAACAACAACTATTTTCTTGCATAAATCTGTTATTAAATACTTTGATGTCTTCATGGTGATTTTAATATTAACATATTCCAATTGTCACCAACCTTCCGCAACAATAGACAGAGCTGTGCTGGCGAAAAGCTGCAACACGGGGAATTCTGAAGATGCCTCCCCCCCCCAGTGGCGTAGTGAGGGGGTGGGGGCAAGGGGGCATCATGCTCCGGGCGCTACTCACAAAGGGGCGCCAAATGGTATATTTTACTATAATATTGTATGGTTTTCAAATGGGGGGGGCGCTAAAAAGGTATTGGGGTGCGCTAAAAAGGTATTGTGCCCCGGGCGCGAGTGAAGCTCGCTACGCCCCTGCTCCCCCTTTTTTTATACACACACCCCATCCGTTTGATAAACTATTTGATAAATGATATAGACACAACAAGAAAATAAATTCAAAAACTGCAGGGATGCATTTTAGAGCATACCAGAATTTAGATTTTAAAAAATAAGACGAACTATTCTACCTTTAATCGGAGAGCAATAGAAGTAGCTGGTAGGGTTTAAAGCCACAAACCTGAGACTCCTGCCTGTAACGGCTCGTTATGTGTTGGATGCCTGTGACGGCTCGTTATGTGTTGGATGCAAGGACAAAACTTTTGAGAATCCCTCTACTGGGAATTTCTTTCATGTTTGTTCTTTCAGCTCGTTCTTCGTTCACGCGATTATTTTTAGAGGGAAAAAGCTAACCCGGATTATTTCGTCCATACTCGTATCGGAAGATCGTTGCATCTACATCCGCTTACAAAAACAACAGCCCGCACTGGTTAGGAAGGAAGTAGAAGAAAAAAGATCACTACAGAAACACATTCATTTAAACTCGACACTTAAACTGGATAAAGTGTGTGTGTGTATTTTTTCTTAGGAGAGCTCTTCATAATTGATTTGTGTATCCTTGATGAGCAGGGAAGTAAGTATTGTTCATGTGTCCTGGCTTGTGAGTAGTCCCCCCTTTTTCTTGTTGGGTAACTCAATCGTTAAAATCCATTTGGAATGAAGTAGTCGCTCT
The DNA here is from genome assembly GCA_964017045.1 of Omphiscola glabra. Taxonomy (NCBI): domain Eukaryota; kingdom Metazoa; phylum Mollusca; class Gastropoda; family Lymnaeidae; genus Omphiscola; species Omphiscola glabra. Next base: position 9,581,003 of record OZ024806.1, on the reverse strand, counting down.
GTGCTTTCCCATCCGTAACTTTCTATGGAAAATGTACTCAAATGAAGTAAGGATTTGGTATATATTGGATTCCAAAGACCAGATACCCAAAAGGCCGAGTTGTTATAGTACATGTAGTCAAACTAAATCCTTTAGTCCATTAACGGTGTCAATCGGCCCGTGCGAAAATAAAGGAGAAAAAAAGTTGGGGGGGGGGGGGGGGAAGAGGACAACGACAAAACTAAAGTTTATTAAAACATTTACATTTGTACCCCAATTACCTTTCCCATTTTAAAAAAAAACAAAAAAACTACATTTTAATAAAGAACTAAATAAATCTCCATTTAACAAATTTGATTCGAACAAACTTCTGTTAACAGACTTTATGTTAACAAACTTTATGTTAACTATCTTAATATTAACAAACTTTATGGTAGCAAACTTTATGTTAACAAACTTTATGTTAACAAACTTTAAAGTTGAACAACTTTATGTTAACAAAACTTTTTGTTAACAAACTTTCTGTTTCGGAAAAAAAAAAAAATTTCCGATGAGAAATTAATTTCCGTTCGAACTAAAGTCTTTGGAACGAATTTCCAGACATGAACTTGTAATTAGTTATGCTGTTATAGTAACCACATTCACGGAAGAGGACGGGCCGCCTCTCTTTCGAAGGAAAAACAACAGTGCCCCCCCCCCCACATCACACCCCTACACACCACGCCAAACACACCAACACCAAATCTCCCACACCCCCATCCCCACAACCCACTCCTACGCAAACACCATTTTATTAGTTTAACATCAGGCCTGCACAGCATACGACCCGAGGGACGCATGCGGCCCACCAGCACCCACTTTGCGACCTGCGAATTTACGAATTATTCTTTGTTATTATTATTTTCTTAATACCTCCCCCCCCCCCCGGTATTTTCTTTCGTCCCGCACAAAGTTTTCATAAAGTATTACGCAGAGGCGTAGCGAAGGGGGGCAGGGGGGACAGATGTCCCCGGGCGCCAGCTAGTTAGGGGCGCCAAATTGTGCTTTGATATTATTTTATTGAGGAAAATAATGCGTGTGAGGGTTGAAAAAAGACAAAAGGGGCGCTTTAAAATGAATCTTGTCCCCGGGCGCCAAACACTCTCGCTACGCCTCTTGTATTACGGCCCGCCTTACAGTATTAAAAAAGGCACTCAAGTCAAAGTTGCTTCCAAATCCTTGGCCCTTATTCTAACATTGGTGTTGCTGTGTTGGCTTCGTGGTAACTGTTCGGACTTCATATCTGAGTACGCAAGCCATTCATTTGACTGATTGATTGAAACAGACTCTGCCATGGCTTCAATTTGATGAAAAGGATAGACTGAGTGATAACTTCGGGAACTTAACAAGTAGTTTGCATTGTAGACTTGTTGATAACTTCGGGAACTTAGTAGTTAGTTTACATTGTAGACTTGTTGATAACTTCAGGAACTTAACAAGTAGTTTACATTGTAGACTGAAAGATAACTTCAGGTACTTAGCAATGAGTTTACATTATGGCCTAAAAGATAACTTCAGGTACTTAGCAATGAGTTTACATTATGGCCTAAAATATAACTTCAGGTACTTAACAATGAGTTTACATTATAGACTGAAAGATAACTTCAGGTACTTAGCAATGAGTTTACATTATAGACTAAAAGATAACTTCAGGTACTTAGCAATGAGTTTACATTATAGACTGAAAGATAACTTCAGGTACTTAACAATTAGTTTACATTAAAGACTGGTTGATAACTTCAAGAACTTTACAAATAGCCTGCATTGACTTCATTGATTTTGGGGACGAGTATTTCATTCTGATGACAAGTTTTACCCCAAAAATATTGGGGATCTTATCCCTGCAATTGATGCCACTAACGCTGTTTCACTTTCACAGACAATCTGCACAGCTTGTTTCAGCGCCACGTGTCCCGACTGTCTAAAACTATGCGAGGGTGGCTGTCCCGATGGCTATGGGGAGAGCATTGACAGTCATTCAGGATTTGCTTGCTCTCCTGTGACAGTTTCAACGCCACCTACAAGTGGCGTCACTGCCACATCAAGTTTGTTGACGGCGCCCACAGCAGGTGAGTGTGATCGAACTTGAAATAGGACGTAAAAAGGTGAGGGAGGGTGGGGGTGGGGGCTCAAGGGAGGATAAAGTGATGGGGGCAACCAGGGCTGGGGACTAGGGCCTGGATGACCCAGAGGTAAGGAGACACATAGGTTTGGGGGCCCAGAGGTTGAGGAACCCACGGAGGGCGGGACATGAGTTTGGACTTTGGGGGCGTGACTGAACATCTGAAGGAATGTGTTGTCATCGGAAACAAGTCTATACGCCACGTTTCAGCTCGATAGCTTGACGGGAAGTGGGCCGATTAGCCGTCCGAAGCCAGCCAGCTGCAAAACAAAAGTGAAGTTGATAAAAAAATAATTTTAAAAGTATTTTAAAAAAAAAACTGTTGTGAGTAAGAGAAGCGTTGACTGGGAACTGGCGGGATCCGTGTTAAGTCACAGTGGCTGTCCCGGGAAAAGGGGGGGGGGGGGGCTACTCTCTTCATAGCAATGTTTTGGTATATTATAAGGACTATGACAAAACAAAACACGAAAAAATTATATTTCTCTACCAGATGTTTTGGTGTTGTTATAGATATTGTTCGTCCTTCGCAAAGATGACGAAACGCGGTAGTCGACAGTGAGTGCGCAGGATTATTGCCAGTCCTCTTTGTGCTAAACGTCGTGGTATCATCTCAATCTGTATTTCAGTGTTAACCAAGAAGTTATGTTTGATAAGGTTTAACTTTAAAGAAATTTTTAAAAAAAGCAACCAAAAAATCAAAAAAAAAAAAAAAAAAGACACATACATGTCATTAAATGTCAGGTTATTTCAGCAACACGTACATTTCTTCCATCAGTTCCAACACCATCATCCACCACGCCAACCCGTCAAACAGCGGCAACAACAGTAACGACGTGCCATAAATGTGATCTGGAGTCATGTAAATCGTGCAACGTCAGCACCTCCGGCAACGTGTGCTACCAATGTCAGGACGGCTTCGAGCTGGACAACAACACCTGCATCAATCGCACCCAGACCGAAGGTGGACGTGGCGGTGGAGGCGACAACGACAACGGGGCCCTCATCGGCGGGGTGGTCGGCGGCGTGCTGGGAGGCGCGGTCGTCATCGTTCTCATCGTGCTTGGTCTCGTCTATTTACGCCGCCGGAGCCGACAAGGGGAGCGGAACATGGAGACCGGAGACGGAAACGAGATGTCGGATAAGGTGCGTATAGCAAAATGTGCGTAAGATATTCTCCCGTGGCGATGGTGCGTTTCAGTAGCATTTTCCTAGCCTGCAAACTCTGAGTTTATTTTCAAGATAAGTAAGACTATTCAATCATGATATGCCAGGAGGAAAAAAATCAGGCTAGTTAAGCCGATTTCGTGCGGATTATCCTAAACAGAATCCACCAATCTCGTGTATTTTTAAAGAGGGTAATAAGGGGAGAGACTGCAATCAGGTTAGCACAATAGTAAATTAGTAAAACACAGTTAGGTTAAATCTGAAAAAAGGAATGAAACAAAACAACGAACGTGTCGGCAGGAAGCCGTCATCAGCGAACAAACAGAAAAAACGAATACAGTTAAAAAATTTCACAAATCTTTTTCTGCCCTCTTGGACACTACTTCTCAGCTAAGTGCTATATTATTATTTAAAATTTTTTAAAAAAATATTTTTAAATTTAATTCGTTTTTTCTGTTTGTTCGCCCAAAGAAGGCTTCCTGCCGACACGTTCGTTTTGTTGTTGCGTTCCTTTTTTTAAAATCAGGTTTAACTTTACTGTGTTTTACTAATTTCCCATTTTTAAAGAGTACGTTTGAAGGAACAAAAATTAGGCAGTAATTCTACACAAGTGATCATATAAAAAAATTGCACATGTAAAGAATTAACTCACCAACTAAACTATTGGCACCATATGGGATCTTACACATTTTTTTGGAATGCTTGGGTTTTTTGTGTATCTTGTTATCGATTTTTGTTGGGGGTTTTTTTGGTGGGTTTTTTTGTGTTTTTTTGTGTGTTGTCATTGTATAGTTCAATGGTTTCGAACAGACTACCTATCACTTTGACTCACACCTGGAACAGAACAAGAAAACTAAATGAATCTCTTGCACGCTGAAGTCCTCCTTACCAGGAGATAGAGAGAGAGAGAGAGATAGAGAGAGAGCGGGCGAGAGAGAGAGAGAGAGATAACATCAGTTGTATTGACCAATAATGCTTTGTCTTAGCACAAGTAGAGACAAGTTATTTTCGCAGTTTGAGGACGCCACGCTCCGATGGTTTCGCTCTACTGAAAAAACAACAACTCCAAACAGTTTGTTGTTTGTTTTTTTGCTGCTAGTCCTCAAACCATAATAGTGCTTTTAGAGCCGGTATGCGCTCTTATATCATAGCCTGGCTCTTGGTTACTATAATGTGCGCACGTCGACATTCCTTTTATAAATATAAATAATAATATATAAAATACAGAGCATCATCCTCATCTTCTGTCATCACTGATCGGTAACCATTTTGACAGACGGGGCAACAGGTCTTCTGTTAACTCCCGGACACTTCCTTGCAAAAAGCATTACCCTGCATAACAAATACTGTAACCAAGCAGCGACATGTTTTATTGCATTTCTAATAAAGTATCTCTTTCTTTAAGTTATATATATATACACATATATATATATATATAAATATATATATATATATATATTTATATACAAATATATATATACACACATACATATATATGTATATATATATATATATATATATATATACATATGTACACGTGCAGCTCTGTGTATAATGTAAAACCCATTTATATAAACCTGTCATTCATGCACCCTGACATGTAGCACGTGGCTGTCATTTCTCCTATTTAAAAATCACGCAGAGCACAAACCACAACGATGCGTCGTCGTCTACGGAGACTGAAGTCTCTCGTCACGTTCCGAAGACCGAAGACATCCAGAGGGCTCACGACATGGTCACCAGGTACGCGAGGGACCCCACTGAGGTACGTCTGTCCAACCCCCGAAACGCACAGCCGATCTCAGTGTGCGTCGTGTCATGTCTGATCTTCTTGACAACGCTAACCGATCTTGTGTGCATCCTGTATGATCTTATTGACATCCATAACTCATCTTAGATTGCATTATGTATGATCTTCTTGACGCCCATAACCAATCTTTGTGTGCATCATATCTGATCTTCTTGACGACCATAACACGATCTTTGTGTGCATCATGTCTGATCTTTTCGTGTGTTTTTTATTTATTGTTTGTGTGTATGTGTGTGTGTATGTGTGTGTGTCTGTGTGTGTGTCTGTATGTGTGTGTATGTGTATGTGTGTGTGTGTATGTGTGTGTGTATGTGTATGTGTGTGTGTATGTGTGTGTGTGTGTATGTGTGTGTGTTTGTGTGTATGTGTGTGTGTGTGTGTGTGTGCCTTTGCCTCCTAATATCTCTACATATCATATCTTCTGTCTGCCCATTCGCCTTGGGTCTTATTTCGGCACCTCCACACCACTATTTTTTTCAAACACTGCGCACTCAAATATTTTGTCTGTATTCGTTCATTTATATTATATTTATATTACATTTATATTACATTTATATTACATTTATATTATATTTATATTACATTTATATTATATTTATATTGGTTTACATTGACATTCGATCACCTGGTAATCATTCCTATTACTTTGAAATATTTTGAGGTTTTTCCCACCCCACCCCACTTCATCACCTAACCCTCCCCCCTTTTTCCTTAAACTGCATTCCCGTAAATTTGCTGAAAGTGGATGCAATTAAGCAACGAGGGCTATAAAGCAACGTGGATGCTATAAGCAATGTGGATGCTATAGGCAACGTGGAGGCTATAACGCAACGTGGATGCTATAAAGCAACGTGGATGCTATAAAGCAACGGGGAGGCTTTAAGCAACGTGGATGCTATAAAGCAACGAGAATGTTATAAAGCAATGTGGATGATATAAAGCAACGTGAATGCTGTAAAGCGACGTAAATGCTGTAAAGCGACATAGATGATATAAAGCAACGTGAATGCTGTAAAGCAACATAAATGATATAAAGCTACGTGAATGCTATAAGGCTACGTGAATGCTATAAAGCAGTGTTTTCCAAAAAAACTGCTGTGGACTACAACCCATACAATGTTGTATTACGAAGTCTTGCACAACCCAAAAAATTAACATTACACTGAACGATTGAAAACAACAAAAACTTTGATTATTGAATTGTGAAGATAACTGTGGATCTAAGAAATTGACTGATTACATAGATTCGGGGGTCACCAAACTTTTTTTTTACAGCGGGCCGGATAACGGACAAAATGACGAGTGCGGGCTGCATGATCATTCTGTGTGTACAATACTTGCAAGCCAGAAAGACGGACAAAAAAGGCGGGGGGGGGGGGGGCGAAAAACTAAGCTTTGTATTCCATGTTAATCATGAGCGCAATGTACCCAAAAACAAAGACAACCAGCATATATTTTTACTAAAATTGTATCAAAGAAGGCAACGTTGGCAAAACGATAGTTACATCAGACCTAGTGCGCACATATTCGAATCTCACAAACTAAGCAGCAAAAAAAGGGTTAGTGAGATTTGTGAAACTGGCGTTTGGCTTTCAAGATATCATCAACGTTTGGTTTGTATTTGCTGCATCCAATCAAGAGAATTGTTTTCAAAATGTTAATCAGTCACTCTCGTTCGACGTGTTGGCTTCAAATTCAAGTACCGTCGGCGGGCCGGATGACCTGACGTCGCGGGCCGTAGTTTGGTGACCTCTGTCATTGATTAACGTGTTAATGAAGAAGTTAAACAAGTTACTTATTACATAGACTAGAATGTTAATGGAGAAACGTAACATGTTTCTGAGTAAATAGAGTCAAGTGGTAGATAAAAAAAAGTGTACAAATATAGCCGTTTTTGATATATAAAAGATATCACGGTTACTGGCACCCCCCTAAGCTGTCCTGTTGAACCCCCTGGGTGCGCGAACACCCAAGGTTTGGAAACCCTGCTGTAAAGTGTAAACTCTACTGTCAAGTCGTGTAAACTCTGCTGCCAAGTGTCAACTCGGCTGTCAAGTGTCAACTCAGCTGTCCAGTGTAAACTCGGCTGTCAAGTGTAAACTCTGCTGTCAAGTGTAAACTCTGGTTTCAAGTGTATAACGTTTACCACTGCGTGTTTAATCAGTCATCGAAGTCTTGGCTGAGTTCTAAACGTATACTTGATTTAAAGATGATGTTTTTTAACCAAAAAAAATATTTTAAAATGTATTTTTACTTTTCAGCATCCCAGATTAATTGGGCAAAGCCAGAGGAGTGAGACTGCTGAGCTGGATGCGCTTCCAGATGCACCGCCACCCCCGCAACCAAGGTAATGGCACATCGTAGTCGATTACAGGCGGGAAAACAGTGTCGGATACATAATAGAAGAAGTGATGAGAAGTTTCCAGTTCTGTGAAATATTTGGGGGAAAAAACAACACCGAAAATAGGGTTTGTCATTTAATGGCGGAAATCTATAAATAGAACCTCCGGGCGTACAGTCTGGCCAATCTCATTAAGACATTAATTAATAACACATCGTGGCTAATCTCTCAGCAGCTGTTCGGTACCTCTGGGTTAATGTGAGCCGGTAAGTGGGTCTTAACCTAAAAGAAGACGTGTTTACAAATTTATTTTACGAACGATTTTTACAAAAAAATCGTATATAAATACATTTATTACATATACATATATATATATATATATATATATATATATATATATATATATATATATATATGGGGAAATGCATTGTTAGAAGCTACGCTTTACGAAAACATTGTCTAAAAATAGAAACATTACGTAATGCGACGTGACGCTTTCCGGTCTTCGAAATGACAAACCGTATTGTGGGAAATTAGTTGCACTTGGTTTCGATAAAGACACTTAACTGTTTATTAACCAAGTGTGGACAGTGTCCACTGAGTGCTGGTTGTAACAATAATTTTAGGCCTTGCCGGGGGGGGGGGGGGAGCAGGACAGTTCCTGTGGATGTTCTATTTCCCCAATCCCCTACCCACCGTAGACAATTAATTTTTAAAATGTTGCCAGTGAAAGCTCACTACCCCACCACCCCAAACACACTCACACTTAACACCACTTTTCGTTTATCCCCAGTGCAGATGAACACAGCCTTACAGTTCAAACTTAAAATGCAACTCTAATTTTACACTAATTTTTTTGCTTCCAGCTATGACGTATTGAATTCAAACAACAGTGAAGATCCCCAGTCGTCCTCACCAGTCCTCACACGAAAGCATCCTGTAAACTTAGACAGCGACGAAGAAACGTACGTCAACAGTGCCTCTCTCAAACAGACGGACAGCACCTACGGGAATTCATTCGCCATTCGGCCCGAATACGACTTCCCTGACGGTCCGATGTCCAACATGCCAGTTCTCGCGGTGGCGAAGGGCAAGCCCACGAGCACCGACGAGCGTTCGGAAACTGTCGAGGACGAGCCGCAGGAGGTCTACATGAACGAGTATGTGGATACACCGACGGCTGCCCTGGTCAGTGAGTATGACGATGGACCTCAGGAAATTTACATGAACGAGAATTTGGACAATGACGAAATCTACCAGAACATGAATCAATGAAGACATTCGAAACGCAGTTGCGTGACTGCGTTGCTACTTGCCTTCGATAACTACAGTTTCACCAGAAAGACTTTGGACCGTGACGATATCTATCAAAACATGCTTCAGTGAAGCCATTTGAAAAGTAGTTGTGTGAATGGGTTGCACCTACCTTCAATAACTACAATTTCAACGGAAAGAATTTGGAATTTGACTACATCTCCCAACACATTTTTCAGTGAAGCCGTTGCGAGTTCATTTGTCTGCCATTGTTATCACTTTCTTCCCGGGGAAGTCAAAATTTCAACAATGGTAAAAACCTGTGAAACTTATGACATCTTTGTACTGGTTGTTTATGTAATGTAACTAGCACTAACTAGTCGACCAGGAAGTGTCAAGTGTACAGTCTCCATGCTTGATCTCTCATCCATCAAATGGTCACGCCTTCTGCCTTTGCGGGTTCGCAGCAGTCACAAAGATGATATTCATTGTTATTGCCGGCATCAAGAATTACAATTGAACCAAACCACCAAGTTTTATCCTGATCAACGACCAACAACATTTTAAATTATGTATGTTGATTTTTAAAAAGACACTTTGAATATTTAATAGATGCGTACAAAAAATGAAAACTTTAGAACCATTGTTATAACCTGTGTCCTTTTTTATTGCAGCCATTATTCCCTTTTCAGGAAATTCGTTTTTTATATGATACATAATTTGTGATGAATTTTTATCTTAAATTTTTTTAAAAATGTATTTGTTTCCAATCGGTCATCAAATTAATTTCATAATTTAGGTGTAAACCTAAACTGTTTTGCAAACCTCCCCTCCTCCTCCTCCCCCCCTCCCCCAACCTCACAAAAAATTACAAACATTGCACCCCAGTTTTATTCTGTATCAGTCATTCGCCTGCCTGTCTACCTCTTTCAAATCGGTCATCCGCTGATGTGCCCGGTGCTTGATTGGAATCACTGTATTGCATCTCTGAATCCCGTTAACGTTTTCGTAATTTGGGCCTTCACTCTGCCAAGCGCCCTTAATCCCCCCCCCCCCCCGGCTGGGCGTCTTTAGTTGAGTTCAACAATCTTGAGTTATACTTCGGTTTTGTTTTTTGTTTTTAAATATCTATATGTATTTATGCTTACAAATTTAGCTATAGGCACATCATAGAACAAACAACCTTACATGCTTCGATTGTTTTTTCTTCTTCAATAACTTAGATCTATTTGTACTAAGATAATGGAAGAATAAAATAAGGTGTATATTTTATTTTTTTTTAAACCAGAAGAATGTCATGACTGGATACACTTGATATTGACGCTTTTATAATTTTTTGAAAGTTCCATCTTAATTATATATATATGTATATATAAATATTTTGTAACACTTGAACCACCGGGTACTTTCTCAAGATATCCGTCCCGATGTAAAATAAATGCACCTCATTAATCATTAGAATAGTGGTTCTCAACCTTCCTAATGCCGCGACCCTTTAATACGGTTCTTGATTTTGTGGCGACCCCATAGCCATTAAATTATGTTCGTTGCTACGTCATAACTGTAGTGCATATGTGTTTTCAGTTGGTCTTTGGCGACCCCCGGAAAAGGGTCGTGTACCCTTATAGGGGTCGCGACCCAAAAGTTGAGAACCGCTGCATTAGAATATTAAAATTTTTCAACTACTGGAAACTGTAGCAAGTTTTAGTGCGTGGTATTTTAAGGAGTGTGTTGAAATAATGACGTCACGATTTTCTCGGGAGACAACCAATCTACGTCAAAAAATGATACTTTTGTTGACTTCTAAGCATACTCGATTTCCAACAAAAGTTACACACTTTCAAAGACATTCAAATGGCTCATTAATATTGACGTTTTAAAATTAACAAGTAACTATATATTGAATAATACAGTAAAATTGTTATCTCAGTTTGTTTTATGATTACTTTTTTAAAAATATATAATTTGACGATAATGTTATAATGTATGTACAAAGCTTACAAACGATTCCACATGCAGGTCCGGCTTTAATAAGCCCTTGGGGTCGTAATAAAAAAGGAACATTGCTAGACAAAATAACGCTGCTTTCAAAATGAGGACAATAATTTATTGAACCCTTATGGTCACGTAGTCCACCTTGTCCTGGGGGATAATCCTGGCCAGTAATAAGCTGTCTGCGAACTAAGCTCGAAACGGTGTTTAAGTGGATTCGCCATGAGCTCAGCACACGTTATTATAATCCTGCCTACTAGGCCTTTCACATTATTCAGAGCTATTCATCTGAGTGAATGCTAAACTAAGGGATATAAGCATATGAGAACTATTGAAACACCTGTGGTGTACGACCAGAGGTGCAGCTATAGAGAAGTGCGTCCCAGGGCGGCGAAAAGATTTTAGCCACCCCTTCCAAGAAAACAGAGTTGGCCGAAAATGCCTCCCCTCTGTACGAGGGGAGGACGGACCGCCTAGTCCCCCCACTCCTGCATCAATGTGTATGACAGTGAATTATTATGAAGTTAACCATTTCTGTGTGAATCCATCAGATGGTTTCATCTGAGTGAGGCTAAGTAAGACAAGAGATGTGAGGACATAAAACAACTGTGATGATATATGAATGATAAATAATTATTGAACATTTCTGTGTAAGCTATATATATATTTATATATCAGTATTATAATGATTAAATTCATTGCAAACTCCATTTATATTAGATCATCATTGGATCACATAAATAAATCATGTCTTGTCACAATTAACTTGTAGGATTGAATACTAGTACTGTGTCATGTCGGAAAGTGTCCTTGTATTGTTAATTAAACTATAATATGATTGAATCCTATGACTGCGTCATGCCTGCGTCTGTCCATGCATTGCTACAGTCCAATCGATCTATACGTATAGGGTAATATGGTCATTGATCAGTACTGCTTAGTTTGTATCATATTTTGATGCATTATTTACATCAACACAAAAAATAACACCCTCATAGATGAGGAGAGAGCGGGCGAGACATTTTGTGTAAAGAAGTTCAGTTTTAGACGTCTCGTGTCATTACTCTCGTCCGACAAAGGTCTTTTATGATACAGCGGGAGCGCGATCATTGGATTCAAATTAAAAAGAAATAATTTTTTAAAATATAATTAAAACACCATCCTTTTAAAACACCCAGATGACGGGTAGACTATTCACTGCAAGCTTCACAGGTCGACCCTGTCAGCACTAAACCCAAGACATGGCACGCATATATCTTGGGTTTAGTGCTGACACACATATATCTCCGCATATATGATGAGTGCATGTTACTTTCGTATTAACATATAGTTGACCAGTAACTACTTATGGTTGACCAGTCAATACATGTTTGATTGTTCGTGCGTCAACATCGTCTAGGACCATCTGGTCATTAGTCATCCAGTTTTTTGGTTGAGGGGGGGGGGGGAGGAGGGGGTCACGGTGTGTTCGTGGGTGGCCTGCTAGTCCTATCCGTGCTCGGCATAGTCTCTGGCACCGCGGGCAGGGGATAGTTGCTGCAGTCGGTGATCTATGGTTGCTCTTTCGGACTAGCCTGCGTGTCTCAGCTGTGGCTCTCCTACTGGCTTCATGAGAATTAGCCCCCGTCTTGACAGCTGATCTCCACCTGGCTCTGTCCTGGGCTGTCTGCACTCATTCAACAGGTTTGATGCTGAAGGCCTTTAGTGCCGCTTTCAATGAGTCGTTATAATGAATTTTTTGACCTCCTTGGGAGCGCTTGCCTATCGGGAGTTCCCCGAAGAATATCTGTTTAGGGAGCCGGTTGTCTTCCAACCAGTCAAAACATAAGGTTGACCAGTCAATACATTAGTTGAGCAGTAACGACATATTGTTGACCATTAACAACATGTAGTTGACTAGTAGCAACATATAGTTGACCATAATGTACATAGAGCTGACCAGTCTCTGGTATAATTGACAAGTAACACCATATAACTATATGATCAGTCACTGGTATAGTTGACCAGTAGCAACATATAGTTGACCAGAAAACAACATACAGTTGACCAGTAACAACATATAGTAAACCAGTCTCTGGTATAGGTGACCAGTAACAGCATATAGTTGACCAGAAAACAACATATAGTTGACCAGTCACACATTTGGCTTTCACCACCGCACAACGCAGTTTCAGGACTCCTGCTGCCATGCCGCCCTGGGCGAGGCATGACAAGTCCGAAGACGTCATAAGACAGACGCCAGTATTTTTCCCGATTACGCCACGAGGATCGCGCCCCCCCCCCCCCCCCCAACCAAAAAAAAAAAACCAAACAATTTCGTAACTTTCCCCCAAAAGTTTAATGTAACAATGAAACCGTCCACAAATTGCTTTTTTTTTAAAAATCGATTTTTTCCCCCGGGTGTCAAGTACCGACGGAATCACCCAGATTTTTAAACTTTACTATAATATGAAGACCTTAGTGCTAAAAGTATTGAAGTCACAAAATACACATTTTGAGATAATCAAGTTCAAATGTTCTTTTCGTCTATAAAATGTGATCACTTTCATATATTGTCTTGTTTAATTAAGGGTTCAAATTTCTGCAGTGCACCTGAATTAATGTGTTCAAATTTCTGCAGTGCACCTGAATTAATGTGTTCAAATTTCTGCAGTGCACCTGAATTAATGTGTTCAAATTTCTGCAGTGCACCTGAATTAATGTGTTCAAATTTCTGCAGTGCACCTGAATTAATGTGTTCAAATTTCTGCAGTGCATCTGAATTTATGTGTTCAAATTTCTGCAGTGCACCTGGCTAAACGAGATAAGAAAATGTGACAGTTTAGATTGATTTTGACAAAAATGTGACTCAAGTACTTTTAGCACTAGGGTCTTCATACACTTCAGATATTTATATGTTCGTATAGTTCAAGACGAGAACCGATGTATTAAACGTAACATTGTTACTAACAAACTCTCATGAAGTCTCTGTCATTATTGATAATTCGGTGTTTGTACAACACAATAATCCTTACAAAACTTTTACTACAGTTACTGGGGGGGGGGGGGGGGGGGGTTGCTTAGGATGCGGGGGTGATCAACTTGCATCTTTGTCGACAACTGACGAACCCAATAAGATAATAATAATAATAATAATAATAATGAGTGCTGTTGCAATAATTAAATAATCAATTCTGAAGAAAAAAACAACAACAGAAATTCAATTTGATACATTAAAAAACAAAAAACAACAACATAGCTACGATTATTGCAGGTACATATGACGTAGGCAAAACTAATAAATCTAAATGCAAAACAAATGCACACAACGAAAAAAATGAATGAAGAAAATTGCCATGCTGTGAAATGGTATTACTTAGTAGCTGGAGTTTTTGACCAGTCTTGAATACTCTAAAAAAAAAAAAAAAAATATACCGAAAAATGTGTTGATGTTTCCACATTTAAAAAAAATACAAATATAAATGTATTCCGTGGTGTAAGTGACTAATGCCTATTTCTTTCTATATAAATTTGTGTCAAGTGACCTAAAATACGATACGTAGCGTTTGTTTATTGTATAGTATTCAAATAAGTCTTTAATATATTCCAGTTTTCATCAAACACGGAAAAGGCCATTTATAAGATAAGATAATATTATTTTATTTATCAAATAAAATGTATTATCTTTATTACAATTTAGGTCTAAATATTCATTTACGGCACATAAATAAATACATATCTAATAATTGAAACCAAAGAAATCTAATCTTAAGTATTTCTATTGAGTTGAAATCATCCATCAATTAACTCTCTAATTAGCAATATTTACTTAGTTAACGATCATTTAGATTTGGTAACCGCCTCGGAAGCACGAAGGTAAATTTTTAGAGACTGAGGAACAAAATGATTATTTTTATATCTTTCGTTACTAACTTCAAGAAAAAAGATTCGCGCAATTTGCCCTGATCCAGCTGATTTTAGGTATCTGCGATATAGTCACAAATGCTGATAAATCTAGTTCTCTCTTTCTTTTCAAAGTCTTAAGAGGCCATCTATAAATGACGTCACGCAAATTTTGCCAATTTTGACCCCCCCCCTCCCCCATCGTCCCAAAAAGTTAGACCCCCCCCCCCTCAAATATAACGTCACAAATCTCTGCACCCACCCCCCACCTATAAAAAGTCCCTGTGTCTACTACTGTCCTTTACAAACCTTTTCAGAAATTCACCTCCCGTGGATATAAAATTACGGCACCAGTGTCAGAAACATTTCACTAGAACATGTGGTTCTTAGCCAGTGGTAAAAGTACCTCCCCAGCCCTGAGGTGTGGAAGGCCAGAAAATTGTATTCAGTGGCGGAGCTGGGGGGGGGGGGTGCGGACCGTACCGGTCGACACTATCTCAGGGGGTGACACCAAATTAAAAAAATAGCGTGCACGGTCTAACCGAAATTCCTAATAGGATAACAGATGACACGTACATTTTCCACCCATGTAACCAATTAAAATGCGTGTTTTATTAAAATTTTCAATGTTGATGCGTCAGCAATTAGGTTAACTTATTTTTAGGTCAGAAACACACCGTTTTTACCATGTTTCAACGCCGAATGAAGTGTTCGGTAACTTTTGTAAGTGACAGGAAGCTATATTTATCAAAATTCTGTGAAATAAAGCTATCCGTTTGTATCAATGGTGATTCTAAGTACATGTCACAGTTCTTAAATACATTTACCTGCTGACCTTCAATTAATTTGTTTTTGTTCTTGTATTTGTTATACTGTGGACTGAGTTTAACAAGAAGAATTACATCGTGGAGAAAAGGTGGCGGGGGGGGGGGGGGGTGACACCACGAGCTTACCGGACCGGGTGACACCAACCCTAGCTACGCGACTTATTGCATTTGCTGGCATAGCTAGTTGTTGCTGCTTTTTAAAAAAAAAAAAATTAAAAAATATATATAAAATTTTTATGCATTTTAATGAGCAGCAGTAAATATTTTTCTCGTAATTTTGTTGGCGCATTGCGTGTATTGATAATTTTTTCCCTTGTTTATAAAAATTTAATTAAAGAAATAAAACTATGATAACTACATTATTTTAAATTTTATGACAATATAATTTATACGGTTGTGGGAGGGATGTTTACAACGGAGTGGGCCGCAGTGCTGCAACAACAGGTTAAGGATCCCTACCTAGAGCATTTACTAAGATCAAACAGTTAACCATTTTTTTCGTTCCATCCCACTTCCCGTGTCCACATTTAGCAATACTTTCTCACGACTATCATTGTAACTACTTTCCAATTCTCCTCCTCTATGGCGTCCTGTAACTTGATGAGTTACCATTTTCAGATCTCGCATACCTATACAGATTCTCTCAGTGATAGCAGTTTAAAAATAACATAATTATAATTGTTGTTTAAAAAAATAATGTTAAAAATGTCGGTAATTTAGGGTTATTAAGACTACAAATTCTTTACTACAAAATTCCGCTTTTCATTCGACGTTGCATGGCTTGAGCCCCCCTCCCCCTCGTCACAAAAATCTGACCCACCTCCCACCCCCTCTTTTTTTTTTTTAGACGCGTGACGTCATTTATAGCTGGCCCCCTAAAGATACTTTTTTCATATTTGACAGACAAATTAAAGTTCTTACGGACATTAATTTTACGGACGTCATATTATGTCAAATTTTTACAGAATGTCCGTAAATTTACTGACGATTTGGGACCCTGTTTGTGACGCCTGGGGCGGTCTTTGATTTTTCCGCCCCCAATCGACGAAAACTATAATTATAGTAATGCATATAGAATACACATGAACTATGCTAAAATATTATTAATTGCATAAAGTGGACCGAATTTTCACCCAAAAACAAGTCTGCTAGGCTGTAACAAGGACAGAGTCACTTGCTAGGCAGCTTACTTAAAATTTGTATGCTCCACAAAAAAATACAATAAAACAATAATGATTTACGTAAAACTCTTTAATTGATTAATGATTAATAATTAATGTTTTTAAAAAGGAATCACATAATTAAAGCTAAATAAATACTTTATATTGTCAGTTTGAAATAATTTTCCAAATAAGGATTATAAAAATATCGATTGTCTACAATTACATTCTTGGTTCCCAGGTTCCCGACGGCAACAGATGCGACTTGGAAAGGGCCACCAAGGGTTATCTGTGGGTCGCGGGCTGAGACAGTGAGCCTTAATAAATTTTTTTATTAAAAGTGTTAATTTTTAATTGGTGTCTTTATAAAGTTTTAATAATTTTATTATCGACGCGTTGTCTGTTAACTTTTTCCGCCCTTTGATTTCATACAAGAGCAAATTTACTATTTACTTAAATCGGCTAATGCTAAGAGATCGTGCCATGACGTCATTTGCGCGTTTTGTTAAGTTGCTGTTTTATTATTATGTTGCTGATGACTTTTACTAAACTTTAGGGTTCAGGTTAGGTTTATGGATAGATTTAGGGTTCAGGTTAGGTTTAAAAGGATATATTTAGGAAATTGTTTCATTATTTTTAAACGTTTTATTCTTAATTTTACGGGTCAAGGCAATCAAGTTGGCGGCCATGGTAAAAAAACGCGGCCCGATCTCTTCGCATTTACCCTTAAATCTTTTTCAATTGTCAATCAGTTAGTAAATAGCCATTTGTTTGAACTCTAAGCGTTTTTAAACGACATGAAAAAGTTAAAAGGCGAAAATTAAATTATTGTGACTCAAATAAGTGTGACTGATGTAAACACCGTACTATTTGATGACGTAGTACGCAATCTCTGCCACAGCTGTAAGACCGAAAAAGTAAATTTCCTACAAATTACCACTAATAAAATGTCATCAACTCCCACTGACGATGCTCTTTACGGGACCGATAAAGGTATTCCTTTTAGTTTACATACATATTTTAGTGCTATATTCCTAAGCAAAAATTCAATTGGTCTAAATTACACGAATTATTTTTGACTGTCATTTTTTATGCAGGCCTAAGACGCCTGTCTTACTAACCCGGACTAACCAGACTCTACACTCCCTGTCCTACTAATTAGAATTATGCTGCCCTGTCTGCGTAGCTTGATCATTTTAAGTCTACACTTTTCCCGTATCAACAGTATATTGATGTGTTACTTAGACAAATTGTAAACTAGTCGGTTCAATCTGGGCATTAGGCACCAATGTTTGTTTTTTTAACACAACACAAGCACTTGAATTTGATAATCTGATAATTTAAAATAGGAATTTATATAATGATATAATAAATAATGTAGTTTATAGAGAAGAAACACAGGGATAACACAATCTAAATAGTACAGTGTATTACAAGGGTTTTCTAGTTATGAAAACTATAGCCTATACTATAGAAGGGTTTTTAACACTGCATGCCTTTGCCACACAGTACATAAAAAAGGGTGGGAAATCCTGTTCTTTAAGACAAGTTTTAATCACTACTGCAGCCTCACCCTCAGCATAATGGCATAGGCTCACAAATTCCAAAGGTTGAAAACATAGTTTGACATTTTTTCCATCTTCGTGTTTACTTTTTTAGTTAGTTTTGAATCATCCAGAAAAATTGGAGCAGTCAGCACTTTTACTACACAAAAAAAAATTATCAGTATTGCACAGGCTGTCTCACATTTTTATCTTAATATCCAGTGATAGTAGACATTTGATATGACCTCATCACCTCTTGGCTATGCTGATGATTGAGTATGATGGATTTCATACTCAAAAGAAGCTCATTGCAACATTCTGCACCAATTTTAAGCTTTGTTAATTTGAGATTGCCAATAAAGATTGAGGGAGAGGGTAATGTTGTGACAAAAAGAAATTGATCAATTATGATTGTAGGTTTTTTACTTGGAAATTTAAATGCAAATAAAATAAGACAACAGTAAGATATAATAAATTTATTTATAAGGTGTAGACATAAATACGTGTTCAGCTTTATTAACTGAGCATGGTTGTTGCAATTTTACTGAGCTAGCCAAGGAAGCAAAGTTAAATTGGGTTGCTTTTATAAAGCATTTATTCTCTGCCTATTGTGTTTGATGTAATATGGATGTGAAAATAATAAGATGCTGTTACTGTTGTTTAAAGTTTTCAAAAAATACTGTATTCTGATATCCTCTTTTTCTATTGAAATATGATGTCACCCACCTGCATATTGACCATGGGGAGACAATTATTTAGGTTTAGAAATATAATAGTAAAAGTAAAATTTTGAGAAGCAAATAAACGTAGTGACCATCTCAGGATGATCAATACATAGATCGTGGGCCCCCAAAAAATGTAGAATAAGAAGAGGATAAAGATGTTTATTAAATTCAATTGTTGGATCTTAAAACTTGGTTAAAGTCTTATGATTATGGGTTGCATTTGAAGTAAGTGTCCCCTGATTGATTTGTTTGGCATAAGATCTTGTATTTAAATTATATTCAAGGTTTTATATTTTATGAATCAAGGATATTTTTATTGAAATTTGAATTTCAATTTTCTGTGTGCAAAATTGTTAAAATTTTTATCATATTTTTGCCCTGTAATGAAAACAGTAACTCTGGCTCATCTTACAAGTATCAAGTTTTAAAAATTTATTAATTATTCTTTAGCGGAAAAGATTTATTCAACTTTTTAAAGCTGTTTTTCTTACTTAGTACCTCACTTTTATCCAATCCAACAAATTCAGGTGACAATTTCTATGAAACAGCATCTTCACCATCCACCGAACTTGGTGATTCTGCTTCTGGCATTGACGATGCGCCTATAGATGAATCCCCCGAAGAACGAGAGAGGCGAATGGAGGAGCTGAAGGAGGAACTTGCCAAGGTTTTGCTTTATGATAAAACCTTTCTGTAAAAAAAAAACCAACATGATTATCCAATTAATTTAATTATTTAAATCTTTTAAATTTCTGCTCAAAGATTCACGAGTTAGCATATTTGTTATTATTATCCTAGGCTTGTAAATATGATTGCAAAAATGTCAACCTCAATAAGAGAAAATATGTGACTAATACACTTTCTTCAAATTTAAAAAAAATTTTGGAGCTTGCTCTAGGTCAATTGACATTCTAAGCTTCACACTTTAATCGCTTTTTGGAGAATTGTAAAAAAAAATATAAATAAAAAATACTGGTTATCAAAGAAAATCAGAGGAACACAAAATCGTGTCAAAGAAGACACAAGTGCAAATGATCTCTTCACTTCTGTATGTTTGCAGGTTGAATCTGAAATACACATGCTTCGTCAAGTTTTAGGCAGTAAAGTACGACATGCCACAGAACTTAAGAGAAAATTAGGGATTACCCCATTTCAAGAATTTAAGCAAGACCTGCAGTCTGGGATTCAACAGATTAAAAGCTCTGATTCGTGAGTTATGCTGTTTTAGTGGAAGAAATATTGGTTTCGGAACTTTCTCTGAGCATTTTTATTAACATTAAATCTTTAAAAAATTAAAATCTACCAAGTTAAATTATTTGATTCTACTGTTAGCAAATTGATCAAGATAATCCTTTAAATTTAACCTTATGTCCCTTTACATAGTTTTATGTAGGTGAAATTTTTTTTATTTTCATTTTTTCCCAATTCATGGTGAAAGGCCTCCTAATTTATTAACATTTGTTCAGAAAACTGATAACATTTAGTGTGCATTATGCAAAAAGGTTACTCTCTATTCATACCATAACACTTTAGCGGTAATTGATACATAAATAATTTAATCATCAAAGTCTCTATTTGTAAAAAAAAAAATGTACCATACTTTTATAATAGTGCTACTCTAACCACTTCCATTTTTTGGGGCGCTTAGCAGCTACTTTTTTATGTAATGGTACTGGAGCATTGACACTGTAGTTTTAAAGAAATGTTAAGCAGCCAGCCTATCATTTCCTAATCTTTGCACTGGAGGCAACACTAACGAGTTGTGATTTTCATTTTTTTTTTTTTAAATAGAAAGCTGCCCATCTTCATAACCGAACGAGGGTATCTGTACATGGCGATTTTAACACACAGCTTTTTTTTTAGTCTCAGTTTTGTTGTACAATAGAGTATTCAACATACCAAGGTCTATTGTTCTACTCAGTAAAAATGTTTAGGTGGTTCCATGTTATCATTATTTGTGGTTAAATTTGGTTATTTAATTATTTTGATTAAAGTTGTTTCCTTTTTTTTTTCTTTAAAAAAATTTGTATGGTTCTGTATTGATTAGAGTGTACAAATACTTTGAGATAGTAAATTACAATAACAAAACGCCACCACAGTTACTGTTTCAAACTAAGAAATGCCTACAAGCCTATAAAATCAATTTTGTCAAAATTAGGATCATCCATTTTTGGACACCTTGAATTTTTCTGGATTCATTTTCTTTACTACTTAAGTTCAGATGTTACATGTAGTCCTCTGAACATTTTTACTGAGTTTTTCTTACAGAGTCTGTATTTAGCCAATAGTTGTAGAGAAGAACTGAAATTGATATCATAGCCAATAGTTTTAGAGAAGAACTGAAATTGACATCTAGCCTTTATTTAGAATTTGGATGGTGTGCTGCTAACAACATGTTGTGTATATCATCTCCAGAGCTTTGTGCGTTTCCCGTTACTTCTCTAAAAAAAAACCCTCTAGATAAAAATTAAAATGAAAAAGTAGATTACTGTTAGTTTTTTTGGGGGTCTGTATGTTGTCACTTTCTGTTTATTTATTTTAAAAAAAACTTGGGTGCCTTGTGTTCATACCCAATCTACAACTCTTATTAGTGTCTTGGAATAATAAAGTAATGTAAGAATTATAACAAGGTGTACGTTAAGATTAAATATTCATTATTTGATGCAAGTATTATTTTTTTTATCCAAACAGATTTTTAGTTTTGACACTTGACGAACTCACTCTAAGCGAAAACTAATTTTGTCTTACGATCTATCACTTAATTAAACTGATCACCATTGTATTAGAACTCACCAAAGTAGTGCAGTTTCCTTTTTTTTTTAACCCCTTAGTTTTTCTTCTTCTTATAGCCAGTCAACTTAAGCAAATTAGCTACAGTGAAGTCTCTTTATCATTTATGGCTTATGGCTGTACTAGAAAATCTGCTTTTCCTAAGCCGACTCCATTACTGTCTTATCACATGTATAATATAAATTCTCTGTTGGTTAAAAATTTACCTTCTTTTAATAGAGTTTGGATTTGTCTAAATCTCTAATTAGGGTGGGATGAAAAATATCTGTAAAACGGAGCCATCCAGCTGCATGCAGGGTTAATTTTTGTAATTTGCACCAAAGTTTATAAGTATTCTTCAATAAAACATAGAAATAAAAAGCTTTGGCTTGCTCAGGCTCTGCCTAATGCGAGTTACTTGTATACAGTGCTTCTATTGCAACCTTTTTCTCAGATACCAAAAGACCAATGATACATTACATCAGTTGAATGAAAAGATAGCGCATACACAGGCGTGAGTTTTTCTGTTCTGTCCTTCTCTGTTGTCCTGAGAGGAAAACTTGGCCTTTTATTCGACCTGCATGTGATGTTACGATGCGTCACAGGGGTATATCAGTTAAATGATTTGTGATTCATCATATTTTTGTCACACCTGGAACTACCAATTTTTGTTGTTGTTGCCACTTTCCAAAAATGATGAATAATTTCAAAGTAAAGCAGTCTCATATTTTCAGGAATTTTAATAGAGATGGGGCAAATGAGGTATAGTGGAGTAAGGAGATGTAATGGGGTAAAGAGGTGTTATGGGGTATGGAAATGCAATGGGATAAGGAGGTGCAGACCAAGTCATTAACCCTTAGTCTCATTTTTACAAAAGGTCTAAAATTTAGACAGGGATACAAATTTTATCTTCAGGGAGTATATAACATTCTAAATTAAAGAATTAAAATTACTCTCTGACAGTGAGTGCAAATTTTAATATTGGAGTGTAATATTTTTAGAGCATTTCCTTATGAACCGCTTTATAAATGCAATTAAGTATATTGATTGTGTTTGACGTTTATTTTAAAACTACTTGAATTGTAGTGAACCAAACAGGTTGATCCTATTCGATGGGAGTGAGGCATTTAAGAAAATTAATCTTACCTACCCTTGATATAATTTAATTTTTGACAAAATTGAAAAATGAGATACGTATTAGTTCTTACTCAGTATGTAATTTCAAGATATTTACATGTTTTTGATACTGAAAAAGTTTAGGACAGAAGAGATTTTGTTAAAGTCAGGCCAAATTTTCCTCCACTGGATATTACAGTTGCTCTGTGTTGTCAATGCATGCTTCTGGGGCATTTTCTACTAACTAAATATTTAATTCATAAATGATGGAATTTTTGAAAATTCTTACCATAATTCATGATAATAACTAGATGCTTTTCCATTTAATTTTTTTTAAAAAGGCACAAACTGTGAAAGTGATTTGTTACCGAAATAATCCAAGCCCTTAAGCTCTAAGCTCTGATGTTTCATTACTGAAACTTACAGCTTGTGGCATTTACACACAATATTTTCACTGAAAATTCCTTTTGAAATAATTAATAGGCTGTAGAAATCTCACTGTCAAGAACAGAAGATCATGCAACTGTTAACTGACAACCGGTCAAAATTTATTTTAACAAGTTATACTTGTTTAATACCATCATTTCATTTAAAAAGCTGTTGTTTAGTATTGGATGTATAACATTCCGTAATATCATTTTTAAGTGCATCTGCCACCATTATATATTATATGTATAGGCATACAAATCATTTTGTAATTCCCATGTAGTTGTGTTAGCTGCACACCAGCAACAGTGTTTTTTGTTTGTGTTGTTTGTTTAGCTGTAAGGATAATTGCTAAAGAATGTAAATTATTATTATTATTATTATGGGTAGTTTTCTATAGCGTGGTACCCCAGCCGAGGGCTGGGCTCACCACGCTGTACATGCAAATTAAAATGAACTTAAAAAATAAAATTAAAAACCAACCATTCCATAACAATTTACACGTGAAGCCATGGACGGCACTCAGCAGCATCGTTTAACTTTCAGAGGGGGAATCAGTCAGGATAGTAAAGTTTAAAGAGGTGTGTTTTGAGTGCAGTTTTGAAGGCTGTGATGGTTGATATATTTCTGATGTGTAGTGGAAGAGAATTCCATTGTTTGGGGGCACAGTAAGAGAAAGATCTTTCACTCTTATACTGTTATACATCCAATACTAAGATAAATCACTCTGTACAACAGCTCAGTGCTACTACCCAAGACCAAAGTGTTTTACATCACACTATTTTAATGGTAAACCTCAGTGAGAGGGAATACATTTAGAACATGGAGTTATCACATGGGGCATAGAATATTTAGAACATGGAGTTATCACATGGGGCATAGAATATTTAGAACATGGAGTTATCACATGGGGCATAGAATATTTAGAACATGGAGTTATCACATGGGGCATAGAATATTTAGAACATGGGGTTATCACATGGGGCATAGAATATTTAGAACATGGAGTTATCACATGGGGCATAGAATATTTAGAACATGGTTCTTTTTTTTCTTTTAAAGGTGGTTTTGTGTGGGGGTGGGTGGAGGATATTTAAAAAAAAAAAATTAATGATTTTGCTCTAGTTGGCTAAATGAGTCAGTAAGACTTATATCAGTATTTTGTTCCGTAATACCCGGATTATCACGGAACAATATATATGCTTCTGTTGTTGGATATGAGGCAAAGAAAAATATATCTCTCATTTGCTTAATGAGCTTGTAAGACTTGCATGAGCTTTGTGATCTGGTCATATTTGGGGGACATTTTCAACTGACATAGCTTTGTTTTATGTTTGAAAAATCAAGCATTTATTCATGTTGTTGTTACTTAATATTGTTGTGACTGAATTTCATTGATGAACTTTTTGAACAAATCAGCTGCACTGAGTACCCGCCTGCCTTTCTTGGACCGATTCCAAGAACTAGTTGTTTAAAAAAAAAATTTAGTTCTATGCTTTTGAAAAGGGAACTGAATGTATTTTATTTTATGAAATATGTATTTCTGTCAGGGCATGTGTAGTAGCGGAGCTGGGTTTCCAATTTTCAGAGGCTGCTCTGAGCTATTTTTATTGATTTCCTTTTTTTTAAAAAAACGGCAACCATATAAACATATATTCATGAAATGTTCCTATATCTTTTCTATGTAAGCAAATTGATTAAGGTTAAGAATCATTTCCTGAATTATTTGCCGCGCCCCACCCCCCTTTTTTTTTTCTTCTCCCCCCTAAAAGTTCATCCTCATATCCTCAAGGGGAGCAAGTGCACTCACTCCAGACGGCCTGCTAAAAAAACCCTGTTACAAACAGAACACTCACTCCAGACGGCCTGCTAAGAAAACCCTGTTACAAACAGAGCACTCACTCCGGACGACCTGCTAAAAAAACCCTGTTACAAACAGAGCACTCATTCCAGACGACCTGCTAAAAAAACCCTGTTACAAACAGAGCACTCACTCCAGACGGCCTGCTAAAAAAACCCTGTTACAAACGCACTCATTCCTTAAATTACATTATTTTTTTTTGCACACTTTATGGACGGGGGTCTGGGAAAAATATTTTGTTGTGTGTTTGGAAAAAACCCATTTGTTAGCTCCGAGATCCTTGAAGTCCTAAAAAAACAAAAAATTCCCCCTGGTCTGCACCAACAGTTATCTAAAAAAACTATTACGGATATATTCTTTGTAAAAGCTTGAGGGTGTGGAGTAGTTTTTGTTGTTATGTAAGGCATGGTCACCAAAAAAGCACCCTTCTTTATGTTTTTAAAAAGTTCTGCATGTGAATGTTCCAGGGGGTCAGTTTTTAAACCCCCTGGTTTCCTGTCACCTTTTGTGCATTGTACACTGTTGACAGAGTTGTTGGCAACATTTCCCCATCAACAGTCTCATTCCGTCTCTTCGAATTATTTAATTGATGGCACACTTTGATAATGTACATCTGGTCTCCTAACACCACATGCACTGATACACATGTTTAAAAAAACTACTATTTATAATGATTAAACAAAGAAAACATGATTAATTTATTATAAAATTCTGTTAATTTTTCCTCATCGCATAGGCAGTTATAGAACACATTTTTTGTTTGCTTTATTTGTTCAGATACCAGAAGAC
Source organism: Omphiscola glabra (assembly GCA_964017045.1). Lineage (NCBI taxonomy): Eukaryota > Metazoa > Mollusca > Gastropoda > Lymnaeidae > Omphiscola > Omphiscola glabra. Next base: position 9,555,203 of record OZ024806.1, on the reverse strand, counting down.
CTCGGCGGTAGTGAAGACTGCCACAGAAAAGACATCCAGCGCCATCAATACAATGGGCCAAGCTGTGGTTAGAAAGATGGGTGATATTAAGTAAGTCTTTTTTTTTTTTTTATTGAAGCACACTTTGTAGATGATGGTGTGGGGTGGGGGTGTGGCTTGTGCTACAAAAATTGCTAAATCTTGGAGGTAAAAGTGTGGATAGAATTTAAAAAAAAAACAAAAAAAAAAACAGAAATGCCATTTTCCTGTTTGGCTGCTTGCAATTTTCCATTAAGCAGAGAATGTAATTTTTTCTCTTATACTATGTTTTAAAGAAAAATTTCCTACCAATGAATATATGTCTTTCTTTGTCTAGGAGACATGTATAATCCCTTGGAATTCAAGGCATGCTTCAAGCTGCTATTTCAACACTTTAAAAAAAAAATACATTTTTTATCGACTCTAAACCAAGTGATTTAGTCAGTTGTAAAATCACACAACTGTTTTATTCTGAGCCTTTTTGATATTGAAGTGGCTATTGGCACCCGGGTGCTTAGAAGTGAGAGTTTGGGATTAAAAAAAACTATTTAAAATATTGTTGGTAAGAAGTATCAAATGAAAGATAATTGAATGGACTTCATGTTTGTAAACTTAATTTTTCAGTTTAAATAAAATAAACCACCACAAATGACATCCGAATAGCATTTAGTCTAAATGGACCCGGACACGCAGCGCCGCCATACGCACCTGGGGCCCATTAGACTCAATGGTATTCAGATGTCATTTGTGGTAGTTTCATTTATTTAAACTGAAGAAGTAAGTTTACAAACGTATAGTCTGTTCCATTATCTCTCAGTTGATACCAAATTTTGTTGTACAAACCCAACAATAATATTTTAAATAGTTTTTTAAATCCCAACCCCTCACTTCTGGTACCTGGGTACCAACAGTCGCAGCCTTTTGATAATGCACTGTGATAATGCACTGGTTTACAGTGATCCCTTACACTAATCATCATTCTGTTCCTTGTACTCGTACGGATTGTCAATCTTTATCCAGCTGCTGTAAAATTATTTTTTTAAAACCCTTTTGATACCCTTGCCTTATGCCACACCCTTGAGGACAAAAAACAATTCACAATTAAAAAAGAGTCGATTCATAAGCTTAAAAAATGTGTTCTTTTTTTATTTGTAGGAACTCTCAGACCTTCAAATCTTTCGATGAGAAGATGCACACGACCTACGCCAACGTCAAGGTAAGACAACCAGAGGATGCTCAGCTGTTAGATAATTGAGATGAGTTGTGGGCCCTGTTTTATGGTTGCTTCTAAGTCTTCAAAGTGATGTTTTTTTTTTCTTTTTTTGTGTTGCGCTCTCCCCCCAAAAGTGAGTGAGGATTGTGGTGGTGTTGTTGTAATTGTTGTAGTAACGAATGACCCACCTTTGAGTCATGAATTCTTGAATGTGGTGTAGCAATCAGAGCAGTTGATTGTTCTCTTGATGGAAGGTTTAGCTTCATCATCTTTCAGTTATGTAGAAATAGATTATTTATGTTTTTACCCCTTGAACTTGAAGCAGAATCACCTCATTTTATGTCAAAACATTACAAGGTGTGTTGGATATATTTTCTTCAGTTTTTAATGCCTAACAAATACTTTGTTTTTTTTTTCTCTTTGATGCATTATTTCACCTGTGTCTTTGACAAAAAAAAATTGAATGTTTTTTAATGTATTAGATCTACCTTTACTGTCTTAACTCATAAAGCGCTGTCAACATCTGTTTTACTCTGTTTTTTTTTTTTTGCATTCCTATTGTAAAACCTGCCAAAAGCCACTCTAAAAGCCACTGGTTAATATTTTTTTTACAAATAAATTTGTTTAGGCTGAATTTTTTAACGCACAATTTTGTACATTGGTTCCATGTATTAAATATAGAAAGAAACAGCCGAAGGCTCTACAACACTTAGGATACGTTTGTTAACATTCCTGTTTTTAAGACTTTTAGCCCAATGAAATTTATGTGATAATTTTCCAAGTCTACAACGGGGACTCTTGATAGTTTAGGCAAGTGTTCGGCAAACTCATTAGCTAAAAGAGCAAAAAACAGCAGCGGGACGCTTAAAAAATTTTTTTTTGAGACCCAAGTTTATTTTCAAGAGCCTTGTTTTTCGTGAGTCAAAACCGATTTGTGGCCGGCTGGCCGAGGCCGCACTCAGGTTGGCTTGCGAGCACTGATTTGCCGACCACTGGTTTATAGCGTTAAGGCCCACTTCAGGGTGTTACCAATGTTAAGTTCAGTGGGTATTCTATTATTATTCAGGTTTAATTTTTTTTTAAAGTATCTCTAATGCACTTTATTGGGGGAGATTTCTTTGCTATCCTTTTGAAGCGAGCTTTGGCCTGCCACATCTTTTCCTTCGGCTCAATCCTAACTGCTGCTTTTCTTTTCCATGCATGGATTCCCTGCTGCTGTAGATGTTTTTGCACATCATCCATCCATCTAAGCCTAGGTCTGCCTTTGAACCGTTTTCCTATGGGGTTTTGGTGGTGCACCGTCTTCACTCCTCTGTCATTCTTTTTAAGTGTCCAGCCCAGCATAGCTACCAGCATGTGATCCCTATATAGACCATACAATTCCTGATTGGTTTTTATTCTTCATCTATGTTCATCCTCCTTATTTTATTTTGTTGATTGGTTTTCATAACGTTTATTTCAATTTTTTTTGTTTACATGGCCTGGTTGTTAGCCCTGCCAACAACCAGCTGTGGGGGGGGGGGGGGGAGGGGGGCTGCCCCTTACAGCTCCCTTGGTAGCTGCCTTAATTTTTGGGTAAGGTTCCCTAACCTTTGTGGATACCCCACTTCCTAACCGGAGATTGCACAGCTGGTAGACAACAATGAAACTTGATGGCCATGATTCAAGAGGGCACTTTAAATCCACTAGCGAAGAATCCAGTTGTAACATTAGTCCTCTATTTTAACCATCTACATCACTCCAAAACTTGAGTCAGGCTTTAGATAACTGGGTAATTCTATGTGACCTTGCCATTGTCCCAGACATCAGCTCTGACTGAAGTATGTTTGATTGAAAAATTGGTATCCGTTACAGCAATGGTCTACTCCTGAGCCTAACTGATTCCCCTTGAACTAAAAGATGTGCCCGAAAACCCCACATGAACATGCCAAGTTATCCTTGAACACCTTAAACAGTGAAATATTTATTTAAAGTTGTGGATTCTTAGAGAAGGAAACATCATTATTTTAGTTTGTTTTGTTTTACACGCTCTTTCCATATGAACCCGTCAATGTATGTTTGAACCACCTTTAGAACGGAAACGATTGAATTTAAAGTTGTGCGTATGTGGACCACATTTACTGTTAAATAGTTTTCTTCCTGCAAGATTCAGTTATTTTGAGATTAGTCATTCTGCAAAAATTAAGGACCTAAAGCAAGTGGCTAGAGACCACTAGCTTAGCTAAGTGTGAGTATCAGCTTGTTGTAATTTACTTTAAAATATTGCAAATAAAGGAATCCAAACCAATGAACTGCATTCTGTGTCATTCCTAGATTGGTGCATTTTATGTCATCACTTCTCATTGGTGATTCAGTTGCCTTAGCCCTTCTGATTGGTTCATTACTCATTTTAACCCTTGCGACTGGAGCATTATTTGTTTTAGCCTTTCTGATTGGTTCATTACTCTTATCTGCTCCTTTGATTGGTTGTAATATTTCATTTTAACCATGGTTGATCTTCTTGGCTCTGAGCCCTTACAATGTTTTGTTAATTTAGTTGTTTGAAAACTTAGTTGCTACTGCTTTTTTATTTTTTTTTATTTATTTTTTTTTTTTTTGATCTGTTTGAAGTTTGTCCTTGGTTTCAATCTTGAGGTTTTCTGTTTTTTTTTTTTTTTTAAATATTTGTTGTGTAGTCTTTATTGCTAAACATATTAATAATCTGGGAAAAGAACAAGCTGTACCAAATTACAGAGACATTTATGTCTTGTGGAATTTTATTTCAAAACCTAAATGATCTGAAGGATTTACAGACAAATTATTTTCCGATTTTCATTTTTTTTTTTGGTCTTGTTCTTTGTTGATGACCATAACTATTTTCGTCTGCATCGTGTTGGCCCCAATCATGTTTCTCTTTCTTTTTGAACTAGTCCTCACGTTCCATCGAGGGCTTAAAAGAGAGACTGGTGAGTGTGTAGCTGTTGTGTCTTGTTTCGTGTGTCTTTCTTAACAATTATCTTTTGACACCTGCTTACTGCTTAGCTGGTTTGTTTCATTTACAGATAAGCATTTTTTTTTAAAAAAAATTATATGTATTTTTTCTTTATTTTTGGGTTGGGGGGGGGGGGGGAGGGTCCATTTTGAATTAGCTAAAAGAAATGTTAATTTGTGACTCAACTTTGTTTTGCTCATCTCATTATGTTTGATTTTATTAATTGTTGCATATCATTTCATAATAAAATATTCTTTTTAAAGTTAATGAGCCACATTGCATAGAGATGAATAACTTTATTAAGTCAAACTTTTAAAATAGTCTAGCAAGGGTAAGGTCATAGTCTCATGGGTTAGTTCCCTACTGACAGGATCTAGGGTTAGGACTCATGGGTTAGTGCCCTGCTGACTGGATCTAGGGTTAGGACTCATGGGTTATTGCCCTTCTGACACGATCTAGGGTTAGGACACATGGGTTAGTGCCCTACTGACAGGATCTAGGGTTAGGACACATGGGTTATTGCCCTTCTGACACGATCTAGGGTTAGGACACATGGGTTAGTGCCCTACTGACAGGATCTAGGGTTAGGAGGTTTCTGCTATGATAATATTGTCAGGACCTAGGGTTTGGACCATTCTGTCAGGGCCCAATGTTAATATCATACTGTCAGGGCCCAGGCTTAGGATCGTTGTATCAGGTCCCAGGGTTAGGATCATATTGTCCAAGCCTATAGTTGGCAGCGACTGTCAGAACGCAAGGTTAACAAAACTCCATCAATAACCTATTAATTTATTTCAAGATCTTTACCCCTCTCACTGAATCTCATACAGGATTGAACTCCTCTTGGCTAGCTCTTGAATTCTTGGTGTTGTCCCCCTTGTCTCAGTGTGTTGGGGAGTGTTCAGTGTTTTCCTTCTCACTGAAATTAGGATAAGTGTGTGTTGCAAAGACACAGATTTTTTTATGACTAAGTGTTTGTAGTAAAAAAAAAAAAAGAAAAAAAAAGTGGCACATGGTATTTATTATAGGCATCCACACGCCTTTGAAAATCTTCTCAACACTTTTTTCAAAACTGTTCACTTAAAATTATTTTTGTTTCCAAAGCAATTAATTGGTGTTTAACTTAGTTTAAGTCTTTTTATGTGTTAGCTAGTGTTGTTTGTTTTGGGTCTCCAAAAAAACCCCACAATTTTTTAATAGATTGTTAACTGTTTTTTTGTTTTCGTTGTTTTTTAAATCTTTATTTTTATGTTTAATTTATGAGTAATCATTGAAGACTTGAGTTGGAAGTCAACTTGTGTCTAGTCACCTAGGCCTAGGTGGTATCAGTCTGTATTTAAACAGAATGTCCTTATGGCAGCGTGGCTATCAGATATAAAATCTCAGATTCTGCAAGGAATTTGCAAGAATTAATACCTATATAAACAAATACCATGCAGATTTTGTAAAATAAATTATGTCAGATGACGGCATTTTTTTTTTTTGGAGGGGGGCCCATTTAGTTGTCAACTCCGGCACATTTATTAAATCAGTGGGAGAAGCAAATGCAGGTAGTGTGACGACCGGCAGCGTTAAGCCTCCTTGTATTAATCAATCAGTAGAGAGAGATGGTTGTCTCCAGCATGGTAGGGTATGATGTAGGTCAGTGGATCACAAAAGATTTTGACTCGTGGAGCCTGTTTTTTTTTTTTTGGAATCAGTTTCTGTGGGGGAAACCCAAACCCCCCCCCCCCCCCTCAGAAAAAACTGGAATCAGTTTCTGTGGGGGAAACCCCACAAGACCTACTGTGTGTCTTAGAAATTAATAGCTTAGGGTGTTTCCACGGAAGAGGGGACAGAGGACCCTGAGAATTGTGAGCTGACGAGGGCTCAGCAGAGCTCAAGTTGGGAACCGCTGATGTAGATGCTTGACTCTCTGGGAGCTGGGCATCACATGCAATGCAGGAAGTGAATAAGCCTGACTTAGTGTGAGGAGGTGTGGCTTGGCTTTTGATAAATCTGGATTTTTTAGATTTTATGCCAGGGGTGGAAAATAATGTTGCTTTAACTAGAATAAGTATGCCACAATACGTATGCCCACATTAAGTATGCCACTATAAGTATGCCACAATAAGTATACCACAATAAGTATGTTACATTAAGTATGCTACATATGGTATACCACAATAAGTATGCCACATTAAGTATGCCACAAAAAGTAAGCCATTAAGTATACCACAATAAGTATGCCACAATAAGTATGCCACAATAAGTATGTTACATTAAGTATGCTACATAAGGTATACCACAATAAGTATGCCACATTAAGTATGCCACAAAAAGTAAGCCATTAAGTATACCACAAGTATACCACAATAAGTATGCCACAATAAGTATGCCACATTAAGTATGCCACTATAAGTATACCACAATAAGTATGCCACAATAAGTATGCCACAATAAGTATGTTACATTAAGTATGCTACATAAGGTATACCACAATAAGTATGCCACATTAAAGTTTTTCAATGCACTTTTTAAAAAAATACCTATTTCATAAGACACCTGATTTTTAAAAAAATACCTATTTCATAAGACACCTGATTTTTAAAAAAATACCTATTTCATAAGACACCTGATTTTTAAAAAAATACCTATTTCATAAGACACCTGATTTTTAAAAAAATACCTATTTCATAAGACACCTGATTTTTAAAAAAATACCTATTTCATAAGACACCTGATTTTTAAAAAAAAGCTCCCACAGCATCAGAGTGCCGTATTGCATTCAGTAGGCACTACAGTCATGGTATTTTTTATTTGATTTGAGACATGTCGTGTTATGGCAGTTATAAATATGGGGATGGGGCGGGACTTGGTGACACATTGTTGGAGGTGGCATGACGTTTGGGGACGCTGACATTTCGGCTGTTTATCTTTGAATAGAAAAATATCCTGGTTGTCTTTTTTTCCCCCCTCTAGATTTGTATGCAGGTTATTAGAAATGGCAGCAGTGGTGAATAAATTGTCTCCGCCATTGGTTACTCGTCAATTCCAATCTGCTCTTTACATTCCACAGGCCAAAGTCACAGGTAGTCGTTCCTCAGGTGAAATAGACGAGGCTTTCCGTGATGCTCACTCTAGTGATGACCTGGTGTCGACGCCAGAGGCCGCTGACGATGCCACAAAAGTCGACCTGGCGGACGAAAAAGTCCCCCTCTAGATGAGCATTTCGGGGACTTTTGAAAAACCTGCTCCGTTCTCAAGTCCTGCTTTGACAAGTTACTTTTCCTTTTTGTTCTGTATCCAACTGGGGGCCTACTTTTTTTGTTGCATTAGCTGTACTCGGGGGACGATGTTCTGTTACTCGTTTAACTCTTCATCTATGTAAGACTTGCTAATTTATTATTTTTTTTTAACAAAAAGAAAATGCTTTATTCTCATTGTGTCATTTTTTGGGAAAAGAACTATGTATATGATGGACATTAACACAGGACAAACAATGTTGTTTCTGTAAGGTTATTAACTACTCAGTCTAAAAGAAGCATCAAATGTATGCATGTGTATTTTATCTCTCTTTAAAAAAACCTTGTAATTTCTGTAACTTCTGTAATTGTATGTGTTCTAGTTGAAAGCCAATTTTTTTTTACTGTGCTTGCCAGGAGAACTGTCAATAAGATTGTAGAATGTTCAAATGGATTTATATTTACAATTACTGATGTCAATTAAGGAAATCAAAATCTGTCGGATGTCACTCAGTTCAAATGTTCTAATTAGCGTTCTTAACTTTGTTCCAAAACCTATTTAGTGCCAATTTAGATTTTTTTAACAATCCGACACCACCCACAAGTGCTGAAATAATGGATTTAGTGTAATTAAACGTAGACCAGCCGCCTAAACACCCCCCTCCCTTCCCCCCCCTCCCCTCCCACCACCCCCCCAACTGCAGCTTTCCACTAGGAGTTGGTGGCAAGGGTTAATTTTTTTTTTCATTCACTCTGGGGAGGTCAGACTAGATGTGTCTTTTGTAGAAGAAAATACCCCCCGCCCCTCATAGTTTCACATAATTTATAGAGGTTCACACACAGACAAAGAGTTTTTAAACAAAATAAACTAGTAACAGTTCCAAATGTATTTACTCTTTCTCGTAGAATCTGCGTCTCTCTCCCAAACCCTAACAAAGTGGATTTTTCTCAAATTCCACAAAACTACAAACTTGGCCCCAAACTGCACCCTGCAACGACAATGATGAGGGGGTATTTTTGCCATTTTTCAAACCTGCACTAAGGAGATTTCTTTGTTGCCTGATAGGCTGTTGTACATAATTATTTTAATTTTTGTTATAATGCTCCATGCTTTGAGTGCTAAAGGAATTGGCTGCATTTTTTTGTAAGTGTTACCATCCGATGTACAAGCAGACGTCCACATAGGGAGTTTTGGGTAGTTATTTTTCTATAAAAAGATATAATGCGTCCCTCTCCTGGGCATGAACTGCACAGTCTCACCTCTTGAGGTATTCAATGTGGACCCACCCTTTCATTGTCTCGGGCTAGGTTACCCCAGCTTTTGCTACAGCCAATTAGTAGTGGCAGATCTGTTACAGCAGTTATAAGAGATTAATTTTTTTCAACAGAGGCAGGTCAAAGGCAAAGGGGTACCATAACGCTTGCGTGGGCTAAACTAAGCGGTGTCGGCTGAAATGTGAAATTTTTCTGTTCGCTGCGCCACTTTTTCCCCCCAAATTTCAACGATGTTTCCAGCTCTTTGGAGATTCTGTAGCTGATGGTTTATAGGGTAAAATAAAGCACGTTATAATGGGAAAAGTTATTGCGTTATCAAGTCCCCCCTCCAAATTAGTCGCTCATGTCCTCATTGTTTGGAGGTTTCAGGATCTCCAATGCTTGTGCAGATAACATGTGCTGTAAGGAGTATTGAACTGCTTGTGGTAGTAGATTAGGGTCGTCTCATGAAATTAGCTGTAGCTCTAATTAGATGATGTTGAGGAAACAACAGGAGCTGGTAATGTAGTAAACATTGTTTATCGTGTTGGTCTGTTTTCTTTGTTTTTTTTTTAAAGCTGTAAATGAAGGATACATGTCAGTAATATGTCATTGAAAGCACTGAATTTTAATTATGGCATTTTGTGCAGGCTATTAAGGTAATATACCCTATGTCAAAGTCATAGGCCACTCTTCGTATAATGTGATTGATCATTACAATTTTTTTTCTCCTATTATCTTTTGATCTGCAAATTAGCAGATGCCTTTAGTCCCAGCATGCTTTGCTATTAGTCAAAAATCAGTTGGATGTTTGAACTGTATGCACATTAAGTGAATCATTCTGCTCCCCTGGAGAGAGAAAATCCCAAAGACCACCAGCCGATCAACACTTTTGTGCAATTAATGTAAGTTGAAGATGGCCAGGTTTTTTTTTTCAAAATTTATTTCAAAATGTTCCAAAAAAATTGTAGTTTTTTTTTTCTTTTTTAAATCATGAATAATAATTTTTTGGGTTTTTTTTTTACAAATTTGCTGCTATGTAATTTTGTTACTGAGTTGTCTAAATTCATCTTTGGTGTCCTACAATAACAAAAAGTGCATTTTTGTTCATCGTGATTTCAGTTTGCATGATATCTTCTAATGTAACATTCTTGTTCCTTTCAATCTGTACACAATCACATTGATGTCATACCAAGTTGAAAAATTGTAAGGATATTGTAGTTCCATGCAGTGCTTGTGAATTATTTTTTGTTTGCACCACCAGTTTGCTCAGGATACATCACAATGGGAACACAATTTTCTGCAAGTAGTCTCCATTGAATATAATTTATGTTTTTGTCATAGTCTGAACTGAATACTTTTTATCCCCATATTTTTTGTTTGTTTCATTCTCTTACAATCTTAGCTGTGTCCTGGAGCTATTCATTAACAAATAATTTCTTCATTTTCCAAAGAAATGCCACAGTCCAGGGGTTGGGAATCTTTTCATGGAAAAGTGCAAAAATATTATATTTTCTACCTTGTTTAAAAAATATTGAAGAGCATCATGGGGAAAAAAAGACCAATATGTTAGAGTTTTAAAATAAAAAGTGTAAATTTTCTGATTGACAATTATTATGTTAAATTTAGCAGAGGCCGCTTATGATTATTTTGGCTGTATCATTGCAGAAGCAGCCATAATGTCTAACTAAATTTAAATTTAATTGACAAGTTTAAAAATAAAACCATTTAGGTGGAAAAATATTTAAGTATCCCGGAGCCAGATGAGAAAACTTCAGAGTTCCCGACCCCTGCCCTAGAGCATTGTACCTGCGAGTATATTCGCACCGATAATGATAAAAATGAAAGGTTAATAAGTGTGGTCATATCATAAGGATTGACATTAATTTAGTAACTTCCCTGTTTTTATTTTTGGCAGCATTCGTAAGCATTTTGAAAATAAGATTTGTTCAAAACATAATGCTTCCCACCTGGGGCTTGTTATTTAAGAGTTGGAGAGTGGAGGAGTCCAGATGTCTGATAATTGTAAAGTAGTGGTCAATATGACTTTGTTTTTAAAAAAAATAAATAATAACACAGGTTTCTGAGATAATGTTATTTTTATGTGTGATGTGTTGACTTGTTTTTTGTTCTCTTTTAATATTATAGGTTCCTAAGATGATAATTTGATTAAATTATATTTTTTTGGTGGTATTTTTGGTAGAAACTTAAAATTAAAAAATAAAATAAAATTCATTTGCTCCAGCTGACATCAATTGTTTGAAGAGCTGTGCAGAATTGTCTCATTGCTGTATTTTTTGTTTGTTTTTTTGTTAACTCCTTTAGTCTTCATCAATGTGATTTCAAGGTTTGCACACACTTAAAAACCTTCCAGCAAAATATGAATTCAGTGTAATGCTACCATTGGTTTATTTCCCCCCACTTTATTTTGCATCAGTTCATGAGTGTTCAAATGTATTCCTTGTCATTCTATAAGAGGAGTCCAATTGCAAACCCTGCTAAGTAACTTCTTTTTTGGTTTAGAGAAAAATTAGTTTTTTTAAAATTAATTTATATAGCGAAAGTAGCATTTAAATGTTTTTAAATTGTGAATTTTAGACTTACATAAAGGTTTTTAATCATTAAATTCTGTAGATTGACACTTAATTAACCAGCCAAGATAGATAACTCATTTTTTAAAAAAAGTGACTTTGCAAGTTTTGCAATTGGTCTCCTCATATTGAAATGACGTAAATTGGGGACCACAAATTCTTTTATTTAAAAATAATAAAAAAATATTTTAAAAACCTGAAGAAGACATGTACATTTTATAAAAAGTTAATTTATCTACCAAGGCCTGGTATTACTAATAGCCTCATAACAGCCTATAAACTCTTACATTACAGTCTAACATGCGACCCTGTGAGCAATACGACACAGTGACTTAGTAACATGTGCTTGTTGAAGAGATTTGAATTTGACCTTAAGTAAGAAGCTAAAAATTGTTTTTGGGTTTGTTTCTTGCTGGTTTTGTTGTTTCTATTTTTAATGATTTTTAAGATTTTGTAGCCTGCTCTGATTGGTCAAAGGGTTTATACATCTTTAATTAGACCAATGGGGATCCATCTGAGTTCGTCTGTCTTGAATTGATGGAATCTTAAGTCCATCATTTCACAACTCATGTTAAAGGTATAAAACAGTGGACATTCGAAATTAGCACATTGGGTTAGTCTTTATATTTTTCTTTTTTTTTTAAATCTTTCACAAGGCAAGATAAACCAATACTTTTGGGGGCTGAATCTAGTCTCATGTCTTAGACATTTTTTTAGTCTTCTATTTCATGATATCATAATCCACTTCATTTTTGTTCCTCCCAAAAAATACAAGACATTGTTATAACGATTTTCCCCCCTTCTAAAAATAATACCAGCGTCTGGTGGGGCAGCTTGATTTAGCTCGCTTGGTCATGCAAAGCAACCGTCCACCCCCCCCCCCTTAATTGACTTAGACTTTAAAAAGTTCATCCTTATTTTCCTAGCGTTTATTGCCCATGACTAAAAAAACAACTGTTTGTTTGTTATCAAGTTAAAACTATGATACAAATAATATCTTTTAAGGCAGCGGTTCTCAACCTGTGGGCCGCGACCCTTTACCAGAGGTCGCCTTAGACCATCTGAAGACACATATACTCTACAGTTATGAAATGGAAACAAAAACAATTTCACGGCTGGGGTTCGCCACAACATGAGGAAATGTATTAAAGGGTCGCGGCATTAATAAGGTTGAGAAGTGCTGTTTTTAAGGTATGTAGTTGTGTTCGGTGTCTTGAACAAAGTAATTCTGTGTCCTGTAAAATTGATCAATGTTTTGTTTTGTGTTCAGCTTTTTAACTCAGTTCATTCCTTAATTATTATTTTTTTTTTTGGACCTGCAATCTTTATTTATTTATTGATCATTTATTCGATATCATGTATTTAAAAACATTCATTTGGTTAATTTTGTGGATTGATTTTTTTGTTTGTTATTTGTTGACTGAAAAGACTAAAAACAAAATCTTTAAATAAAACCAAGCAAACAAAAAAATATATTTAAAAAACTCCCGTAAATGTGCAATTGTTAGCATTTTCAATTTCTTAAGAGAATCCTGAGGCCATTTTTAGTGAGTATCAAATTATTTTTTATACATAGATAATAGATTAAGTTATTTACAGTAAACATAGTTTTTGATTGTATTTGTATTTTTTTTAAAACAAGGAGAGAAAGAATAAAAACATATATTTGATTTGTAATAGATGTATTTTGAGCAGTATCATTAGTAAAGTTATCAATTTTTTTTTTCAATTTTTCCAGATTATCATAACGGAGCCATTTGATTATTTTCATTATAGACGGTATTTAATATTTTGATGTATTCAATCAATTGATATATGTGTAAATAGTTTGAAGCTAATAAATATTCCAATCGCATTTATCAACGACTCTCCGTTGTTTTATTATTATTACTAGACATAGCCCGCCAAACATTGGCGGCAGCAATGCGTGAACTTCCCATCTACTAGATAAAGCCCGCCAAACATTGGCGGCAGCAATGCGTGAACTTCCCATCTACTAGATAAAGCCCGCCAAACATTGGCGGCAGCAATGCGTGAACTTCCCATCTACTAGATAAAGCCCGCCAAACATTGGCGGCAGCAATGCGTGAACTTCCCATCTACTAAAGTTACTTTATTAGCTCAAGTCACGCACATTTTAGAATCCCAATTTTTCCTACACCCCTTCCCCCCATGATACGCCATTGCACGCTTTTCATTTCACGCCCCATGGACTATATTAATAATCTGATGTTCCAACCACTTTTAAAACGAATATTTTTTTATACCATACTTAAAATGAGATGATTTCATTTTTCGAAAAGAAAATATTAAGCGCCAAACGCAGTTGCGTTTTGTAAAAAAAAAAAAAAAAATCATTTAGCTTAGTTATCGGGACTTATATTTTCCGCGCTATTGAACTCATTATTGAGCCGGAATGGAAGTAGTAAATTGGGACGCCATCCACGAGTCAATTCAGAAGCGTAATGTATATGAGATATGCGGCATTTAATAAGTAGATAACTATATGCATTATGAAGTTTCTTGTCTCATGATGTCTAGAAGGAAGAGGCGTGGAGTGGGCCATGGGCAGTGGGGCATCATAAGTAGATGGGGGCCTCGGATATTTAAGTGCCGACATAGTTGTGATGTGGATAAAATTTAAACGATCAACCCCTTTGTAAAAAACAACTAAAATTACGCCCCTGTAATAAAGTGAACAAAAATTCACTTATTTTTTTAAAAAGCTTTCTTCCAAATTTTTTCCCCAAGCTATCAACGTGACACAAGTTAATTTGACATAACGTAGGTCTATCGTTAAAAACATTAATTCTTCATGAACTCTAGGTGGATTAGTTTTGGTAACATTTTGTAGACCTGCACAAAAACAATTAATGACTTAGCCCAGGGGTGGGCAAACTTTTTGTGCGGAGGGCCGCATTGACAAAGGTAAAGCTATTGGGGGGCAGCATGTATATTATGTCCAATTTTTAAATATCGATAAACATTTCCCTATATTAAAATCGGTAGTTTCGCATTTTAGCATTACATGACAAATGTCAAGGACTGTTTAAAAAAATAGAAAATTAGAAAGAAATTTGATCAAAAATGTTTTAAAAATCATAACGGTGCATGAAATTCTGTAAAATTCAACAAAAATCACTTAAAAACATAGTAATTTTTAAAAATTTTTAAATGCCTTCGAGGGCCACATAATATCAGTTGCCGGGCCGCATGCGGCCCGCGGGCCGTAGTTTGCCCACCCCTGACTTAGCCGGTGCGCAGACTTTGTCGTCTCAGAATGCCAGAAAGTGTAGACGGAACCGCCTGGGAGCTCCATTAAAAACCAGATTATGAACCTGAATGTTTGAGTGGGTCGAAAAAGTGTGAACCGAACGAACCTTGATGTGCCCTTCAATAAAACACTCAATGTCAGGATTTGCGACAATCATAAAAGAAAAATATTTAAAAAAAATAAAAAAATCTCAACACAATAGTTTTAGCTCGCACACACAAAATATTCAAAGCTGATCCAGGTTTTGTATTTCAACAATGTTTTAGTATAGTATAATGTAAAGAGAAAGATACGACTTAATAATAATTAAAAAAAATATTTATTTGTCGACACTTACACTGTAAAGGAGGGTCGTTGCTTCGTTACATGAAAAACAAATAGATAACACATCGGCTAACAATGTTATGACTAGAGGAATTAGCAAGCAACCCAATATTTAATAATATCATATTACGATTTCAAAAAAAAAAAAAAAAAAAAAAGGTGCAATCGAAGCATTAAAATTGTTGGTCATGAAACAGCATCGAATAAATCGAAATAGAATTATAAATACTAAAATAAATATGAATAAATAATAATACATTTGAAGAACGCGTCCAAGATAGGGTTGATAATCTCGTGGTATGGATTTACTTATAAAAATAAATTTCAAGCAATCAGCCGTATGAGGCGTTGACTCGCTCGGATGGTAGGTGTCAGAAATTCACCGGCAGCATTAAGCATTCAACCTAGCAAGGTTTCGTTGTAACTTTTATATATTTTAGGAGGAACCGATTTCAAACCAAAGTCAGCTTTGTTTAAAATTAACTTATCTTTCTTTTTTTTTAACCAACTAAGTTTAACAGACTTCTTTAGATTAAGCAGAGAAGGAGATAAGATTGCAAAAAAAAAATAAAATAAAAAAAATTAAATTAGACTTAATAACCAGAGGCCCGTCATAGAATTTATTTCGCTTTAACTTGGTTTATTATGTGAAAGAGATGGAGAAAAGTGTGAATTTGGGATAGAGCAGGCGTGCACAACTCGAAATGTAAGGGGGCCTCGTAATACGTTATGAAAAACTTGTGTGGGCCGAAAGAAAATAGGACGGGGGGGGGGGGGGGGGAGGGAAGCTATTAAGAAAATAAAAAGAATATTTCGTTACTTTGGCGGGCCGCAAAGTGGGTGATGGCGGGCCGCAAAGTGGGTGCTGGCGGTCCTGCGTGCCGTTTGTTGTGCAGGTCTGGGATAGAGCATGCCTCCCCCATTTTCCTAGGTTTCGCAATTTTCAATAATATATATATATATATATATATATATATGTATGTCTTCTATATCATTGCGATCACTTTTTTTGTTATGTTGCTGTTTTTTTTTTCTTAATTAAAGAGAAATAATTTATTATGTTTGGCTCCATAACGCTTTCTTGAGGAAAAAAAGATATGCCAACAAGAAATGTTGTCACTTGTGTTCAAATAGTTGCAAGTGAGTATGCAGGCAGAGTGAAGCTTTATATATATTATTATGTCACGTTCAACTTTATCGAGATGTTTAAAATAAACTCAAGGGGAAATAACCATTCTTCATATTTCGCTGATAGAAAACATTTTCCGGTAGACTGAGCGTCACTACAGACGATTGTGTCACCACAGCCCCCGCGGCTCTGCCGGAAAACGGCGTGCGTTGCCCGGCCGAGGAGCTGGTCCTCTTCGTCAGGAGTGAGCTTCTCTTTGATGGATTATGCGACTGCGGCCGAACTTGCCTCGTATTTCCGATCAGATTTCTGGCCGATGAATCCACCGGATCGACAGGGCAAGACGCATCGTGGGAAGATTGTGATAAGTTTTCCTCTAATTCCTCGGTGGCAGAAGTCTTACCGGTAATCGGAGAGTCCCCTGCAATGCCGCTCGTTATATTCGTTTTACCGCTGAACTCCAGCTGCCGGGATATAGATGGATAGCACTCTCGCATGCGGCCCCCCGATTTTCCGACTTTTGAATACCCATGTTTCTCGCGCGGTGACGACGTACACTTTCCACCCAGAATATTATGTTCGCACGATTTCTTGCTAGTGGTGTCGATTCTCAAACTATCCAACACGGAACAACCTTTTTTCTGGCAGCTCGAGGGAGAAGCGTGGTTGTTGTTGTCAGTCGCTACCTTCGTCATATCACAACGCAAGACCGCGCATATCGCGTTATCGCTATTTCTCGACTTGAGATAATTTTTATTTGTGTCTCTTAGCGATTGAAACCCTGCAACGGTGTTAGATCTGTGCATGATGCGTGACTCCAGTCTTCTCACTCGGCCAAGAAGTCGATTTTCTGAACTCAGAGAACAGAGTTGTATGTCAGTGTCTGGTGCTGTTTCTTTTTGGGCCTTGACGTATAAAATCTGCGTCTCCCGCTCGTCGGAATTCCGGAGCTGGTCTTGTTCCGTTGTCAAAAATCCAAATCTGAAGTCCCCGCTTTCACGTGACTGCTCAGACGTCATGTGTGCCTTCAAAACACTCCTAAGAGCGTTTGCAGATTTATTTCTGACAGGGGAGCCTACTCTGATCGGCTGATGACGCCAGTCTTTTGTTTGGTGGGCGTGCATCCTTTCATCCTCAGTCCCGGCACTTTTGCCGAAGACGATAAACTTAGACACGTCTCTAGGGAGGCTTCCGAATCTCCTCCTGTTGGAGAAGAGATCAGCCGTCACAGGAGAATTCACCTCCATTTCCTGCACTTCTATCTTCTGACAGCTCAGGGCCACTTTGTTTTGATTATATTTGCTTGTATGAGATTTCAGAGAAGCTCTGAGCCTTCTGAAATTCCTGCCCCTGCGGGCGTCGCAGTGTTCAAACCGCCCATCCTTGATTGATTTCACGATCGATTCGGGGGTGATCTGATCTTTTGATGGTGTGCTCGGTTTTCGGGACCCCCCAGAGACAATACACACGGGGGCGCTGGAGCTGTTGACGTTCTCCTCTTCGGACGACACGTCGGTGCGCGGTGATGTCAGACTGATATGCAAATCACTTAGGTCGCTCCGAGAATTTGAAAACGACACGTCCGGTGCCAGCCCGAAACGTGACGATAAAAATTTGTCCCCGTGTGCCCCAACGCACCCGGCCTCGGATTTTTCGCCGTGCGTCATCCGTGGAACGTCTCCGCTGTCCGGTAAAGAAACGACAGGGGCCGATAACCACTGCTGGACGTAGTCTGGTTTTCTCACGGCGATGTGGTCGAGCTCTTCTTTCAGATCTATCCCTTCATCCGACTCCTGATACCTAAGCTCCACGGGAAGCTCTTCGTCGCCATCCTCGTGTTCTGAGACGGTAAGCTGCATATTGGACGTGGTAACTTCCATCTCATCCTGATGTGTTGACATGCACCCGTCCACGATAACTTCTGATGATCTTTCCCTTGGGAGTTGCTCGGGAAAATGCGCAATAATCGTGATCGTATCACTCTGCAACTCCCAGAGCCGTTCGGACGTTTCCTGGTTGTCAGCCATGGTACCGGACATGGTTCCGATTCCGGTAGACATTGTTGGGGAAGACATTGGAGCGGCAGAGTTTTCCTGATTATCTTCTATAACTTCCCTGACATTTACTGTTTCACAGCAGTTCGAAGCGTCATAGCCGAGATATAAACGTTCGACTTGCGATAGTATATCAGAAACCTTTTCCGATGTCCCCATGGTAAACGTTTTAGACAGTCTGTTATCTTTGCTAATTTTATGTTGAGTTTGACTTTTGAAGTGTACCGAGTTAGTATTTATCTCCAATTGGTTACATAAGCGGTCGTCTGCTTCCCCCTTATTTGAAATATGATCATTTGGATTTTCTGAAAGGTGCAATGAATCTTCAGGTCCTGCTTTGTAACGACCAGTATCGCAATCGCTTAAAATATTGGTTTCTGAATTATGCTTTTCGTTTTCTGAAAGAGCGCTGTATTCTTTGTCGTGATTGAGGTCGACAATCGAATCCGTTGAAATATCCGCTATCATCAGACTTCCTTGTTCACTTTTGGAGTTTATTTGGCGGTCGGGTGGTGGAACATCCCCAGAAGTGAGTGAATGTGTTTCAGTATTGGGCTTTAGCTCTCCATCCACGTTGTCGTCGGCCCGTTCGGTCTTAAGCGCAGACATTTCGTTGCTTGTCTTAATATCACGCTGAACAAAGTTACCGGAAAAAAACATCTGGCGTTTCTCTGACGATCTGTCGTCGTCGTGTGCAGTCAAGTTTCGCTCATCATTTGACGCGCCGTCGCCGGTGTTAGAATCTTGTTTTATGCCAGATGATCGAGGATTCGTCACGATATCTTTAGACAAAGTCTCCGGTGATTGGGTCGGTTGCTTCGAAGTGTTTCCGCTGTCTTTACTGTAGGATTCGTTGATTTCTTGGCCTGTCTTTTTATCATCACTGAGTGTGAGGGACAGATCATACCTTCCCAACAGGAAGTAGGCGAAATCTGTTAAGAAATTGAAATAATTTGTATAAGAATGGGAAGAATACGATACAAAATTATGTCAAAAAGACTTTTGATTATTGCATTTGTATTAGGCATAGTTTGTTTTCGGAATTGTTGATGAATTCAATCCATCCATCCCATGTGACGCTACAGCCAATGTAGGACTTTGGCCTGACTCACCACTTCCTTCAACTCTGACGTAACTTTTGTTTTTTTCCATGCTTTGGATTCCCAGCTGCTGTAGATGTTTCCCCACTTCATCAATCCTTCTAAGCCTAGGTCTGCTTTTGAGCCGTTTTCCTCTGTCGTTTGATTTCCAGAGAAAATTTCTCTCCCATGTACTTAAGAAGTTTTCTGCCGTATTGTTAGGGATATATATATTATATAGACTACTTGGTTTTTCTTGTAATCGTTCTACTTTTGGGTATTTTGTGGCTACTGAAGTATCCCATGTTTCCGATTGATATTTTGTTTACTTCTCTAGTTAAATCGCTAATAATTATAAACTAATGAGTTAACGAAAGTAAAAAAAAAAGTGATATGATTTTAATTTTTAAAATAACAAATTTAGCTAAACATCAGTTAAAGATGATGGATACACGCAAATTGAAATTAAGCAGGGGTTTGGTTACTGTGGGAAGGTGTGTGTGTATGGAGGAAGGTTACTCACCCTTGAAACTAATCCGGCCGTCTTGGTCGATATCCACCGCCTCCAGCATGTCGTCAATGACGTAGTCCTCTAGTTGGTGCTCGCCAAGCCTCACCATGAGATGACGTATATCCGGCTGCGTGATGTACCCGTCTTCATCGTCGTCAATGAGCTAGCAAGAAAACAATCGTTTCAATCAAGCTGGACCAAGTAGTCAGGGCTCAAAATGATTCATATATTACTTTTTTTTATACAAAGAGTTTGAATGAATTCTTTAAAAAAAAAAGAAAAAAAAAAACAACACATTTCGTAGTTAAAGGAATTTTTTTTACTATTTATGATTTGTTTTGTACATTTTAACCAAAAATTTTGAATAAATGATTTTTTAAAATAATAGTAAATTTAAAAAAAATAAATAAATTTCGGTTGGGGGGGGGGGAGGGATTGGGGGGAGGCATCGGCAGTGGGGCTGAAGATGGATAGAATGTTTTGTTATTTTAACGAGTCTATGTGCCAAGTTTCAGGTCGATAGTTTGACGGGATTGGGTCACTTAGATGTCAGAAGAAATGTTCCACCAAGCCACACGCAAACGAACACAAACGAAGTTACTGTAAAATGATTTTTAATAGAAACCTTTTGTGAAGCAGGAAAATAAATTGAATGTGTACCTTGAAAGCCGTGACTACGTTGGCTTCTACGTCCAGGTGACCATTCAACTGAAGAGATTTCATAATCACAGAGTCCAAATCTTGAGAGTTTATTTTACCACAATCTGAAAACGATTTTGATGCTATAAAGACATTTTTCTACAGAATTCATTAGTTTGATTTAAACATTATTTTTTAAAAGTTTAGTTTACGATAGGAAGGTTGTAGGAAAAAAACTATAGAGATAAAGAAAGGATATTGAGGAAAGTGAGAAATTAATAGGGCAAAGGTCATGGATTTAAATGTTTGTGTGTGCATGTGTTAAGACTGAAAGTATCGTTCTCAAGCATTTGAAACGTCACCTAGGTAGATGGCTACACTAAAGATAAGGAGATGGCTGCACTAAAGATAAGTAGATGGCTACATTAAAGATAAGTAGATGGCTACACTAAAGATAAGTAGATGGCTACACTAAAGATGAGTAGATGGCTACACTAAAGATAAGTAGATGGCTACACTAAAGATAAGTAGATGGCTACACTAAAGATAAGTAGATGGCTACACTAAAGATAAGTAGATGACTACACTAAAGATAAGTAGATGGCTACACTAAAGATAAGTAGTTGGCTACACTAAAGATAAGTAGATGGCTACACTAAAGATAAGTAGATGGCTACACTAAAGATAAGTAGATGGCTACACTAAAGATAAGTAGATGGCTACACTAAAGATAAGTAGATGACTACACTAAAGATAAGTAGTTGACTACACTAAAGATAAGTAGATGACTACACTAAAGATAAGTAGATGACTACACTAAAGATAAGTAGTTGACTACACTAAAGATAAGTAGATGACTACACTAAAGATAAGTAGATGACTACACTAAAGATAAGTAGTTGACTACACTAAAGATAAGTAGATGGCTACACTAAAGATGTAGATTTACTCTCTATTTTGACTTTTTACTAAAAAAAGAATCAATATTAAATTATATATATGGTGGGGGAGAAAGCGAGAGAGACGGAGAGAAAGAGAGATAAGAAAATTGAGAGAGATACATATAGAGAGAAAGTTGGAGAGAGAAATAGAAAGAGAAAAACAGAGGGAGAGAAAGAAAGAGAGAGGGAGAGAGAAAGAGAGAGGAGAGAGAGAAAGAGAGAGAAAGAAGAAAGAGAGAGGAAGTGAGGTAGAGAGAGAGAGGGGAGAGAAAGAGAGAGGGGAGAGAGAGCGCGCTTGTATATACAAGGCTCGTATAAGAATACATTAAAAAAAATAAAACTTAAAAAGAATCTCACTTTCTATGACGGAATGTCGTATGAGGTCAAGGACACTCTCGTCTGACGTGTCGAGATCCAGCACTCTGAGGAGCGGGAGGACGCTCTGCACGCTGACATCCGTCACGCCATCTTTGTACACTGTTCCCAGTGCTTCCTGGACAGCTGCAGTGGAACAATCACGTCAGTGATCACAATCGGAGAACAATCAATTCAGTGCTCACAATCGGAGTACAGACATTAGTTGCATGTTTTTACTATATAACTGTCCATTAGTTGCATGTTTTTATTATCTACTAGTCCATTAGTTGCATGTTTTTACTATCTACCAGTCCATTAGTTGCATGTTTTTACTATTTAACTGTCTATTAGTTGCATGTTTTTATTATCTACTAGTCCATTAGTTGCATGTTTTTACTATCGAACACTCTATTAGTTTCATGTTTTTACTATCTAACAGTCCAGTAGTTGCATGTTTTTACCATCTAACAGTCCACCAGTTTAACGTTTTTACCATCTAACAGTCCATTATTTGTATCATTTTCATTTCACTCCATCAGTTTTACCTATTTCAAACAAGCCGCTATATAATAATCCATTTCATAGACATCAATTTTCTCCCCCTCCCCCCAACAGTTGATCACCACCCAGCTGACCCGACTGTACTTAGATGAAGGCAAAGAATGTGTAAACTTACTGTTGATGACCAGTGACGTGAAGACCTCTTTCTCGTTCAACGGGATTTCCCCCTGGACAAAATATAAAAGCGAACAGTGGTAGCGAAATTTTTCAAATGTTTAATTTTTCAACAGACCTATCAAAGTGTACTTGGCCAGATGTAATGAAGAGGCATACGGAGTAAGTGAATATCATGTTATAGATCAGACAAATGAAACTGTCTTCAGACAGATGGAAGTTTCTTCAGACGAATGAAACTGTCTTCAGACAGATGGAAGTTTCTTCAGACGAATGAAAATGGCGTCAGACGAATGGAAATGTCTCCAGACGAAGGGAAACGTCTTCAGACGAATGGAAACGTCTCCAGACGAATGGAAATGTCTCCAGGCGAATGGAAATGTCTTCAGACGAATGGAAATGTCTTCAGACGAATGGAAACGTCTTCAGACGAACAGAAATGTCTTCAGATAAACGGAAATGTCTTTAGACAAAGGAAATGTCTTCAGACAAATAGAAATGTCTTCAGACAAATGAAAATGTCTTGTGATCACGTTGTACGAATCAATTTCCGTCATATTTAATGAAAAACATTGACGATAAAAACATAGACAATATAAACATTGACAATGACAACATGGAAAATAAAAAACATAGAAAAAGCAAACATTTACATAAAAATAGACAATACCTATACAGACAATGAAAACATAGAAAATACATATACAGACAATGAAAACAGAAAATACATATACAGACAATGAAAAGATAGAAAATACATATACAGACAATGAAAACATAGAACATACATATACAGACAATGAAAACATAGAAATACATATACACACAATGAAAACATAGAAAATACATATACAGACAATGAAAACATAGAAAATACATATACAGACAATGAAAACATAGAACATACATATACAGACAATGAAAACATAGAAAATACATATACAGACAATGAAAACATAGAAAATACATATACAGACAATGAAAACATAGAAAATGACAAACTTTCGACATCCCTATGTACCCTCGTAAAAAATAAAATGCATAATTGCATATAATTTAATAGGAATTTAAAAAAAAATTACAGTTTCCTACGCAGCGCGTACCCCCCATCAAACTCTCCCCGTAAACTCACAGGGTACGCGTACCACACTTTGGGAAATAATGATCGAAATAGCCAAGAAAGAAGATGTTTAGGTACCACCGACTTTATATACATATCTTGTGGGGCTCAGGTAAAATGGGGAGGGGGGGGGGTTTAGAGGGGGGAGCATCAGTTTACATGTAGGTATTTTCAAGGATTGTGATCAAACCACGTTTCAAAAGGCCACCAAGCTTTACACAGCTTACGACCTCATAAGTCTAAATATCGCAGAGTTATTGCTGGTGAGGGGCATATTTGGATGTTACAAATATTAGAAACAGCGGGCCGAGAGCTTACGTTATAATACAAAACGGGCTAAAGTCAAGTGGAAATTAGTAAAACACAGTAAGGTTAAACCTGATACAAGGAACGCAACAAAACAACGAACGTGTCGGCAGGAAGCCTTCATCAGCGAACAAACAGAAAAACGAATAAAATAAAAATGTATCAAAAAAAATATATATATAATGTAGCACTTAGCTCAGAAGTAGTATCCAACAGTAATCTTTTGCTTTAACCTTACTGTGTTTTACCAATTTCCTTTTGTGCTAACTTGATTGCAGTCTCCCCCATTATTACCTTTTTTAAAGTCAAGTGGTCTCAACACGGGTGGCCTATGCTCAAAACAAAGCTCTCTCCAAGTGTGCCCCAACCCCCCCCCCCCCTCAGCTTAGCGTTAATATAAATATAACAATTCCAGGAATTAAAGGGCTCGGGTCAACGTGGTTATCTACTCACACTATGTGCAATTTGGATTATATCTGATAGTTTTATGGACACGATGCAATCAAAGAGTCATATTGAAGTGCTGGGACACGGGTGCTGTGTGCTGGGACACGGGTGCTGTGTGCTGGGACACGGGTGTTGTGTGCTGGGACACATGCGTTGTTTGCTAGGACACATGAGTTGTGTGCTGGGACACAGGAGTTGTGTGCTATGACACAGGCGTTGTGTGCTAGAACACGGGAGTTGTGTGCTGGAGCACTGGAGTTGTGTGCTGAGACACAGGAGTTGTGTGCTGGGGCACAGGAGTTGTGTGCTGAGACACAGGAGTTGTGTGCTGGGACAAAGGAGTTGTGTGCTGGGACACATGAGTTTTTTGTCGAGACACAGGAGTTGTGTGCTGGGACACATGAGCTGTGTGCTGGGACACAGTAGTTGTGTGCTGGGACACAGGAGTTGTGTGCCGATACACAGGAGTCGTGTTCTGGGACACGGGAGTTGTGTGCTGGGACAAGGGTGTGCTGGGAGACATGCGTTGTTTGCTAGGACACATGAGTTGTGTGCTGGAACACATGAGTTGTGTGCTGGGACACAGGAGTTGTGTGCTAGGACACATGAGTTGTGTGCTGGGACACAGGAGTTGTGTGCTGGGACACATGAGTTGTGTGCTGAGACACAGGAGTTGTGTGCTGGGACAAAGGAGTTGTGGACCGAGACACATGAGTTGTGTGCTGGGACACATGAGTTGTGTGCTGAGACACAGGAGTTGTGTGCTGGGACACAGGAGTTGTGTGCTGGGACACATGAGTTGTGTGCTGAGACACATGAGTTGTGTGCTGGAACGCAGGGGATGCGTACGTTTTCGATTTGAAGTGTATGATATCCAGTTATGACTCCTTTGCTGGTGTATTATAATTTATGCTATCTTTGACCGCATGTTAACACTCTTACAGCAGACGAACACCAACAGAGGCTATTCTAACGAAGACTTTAGTTTTGCTGTAAGTATGCTACAAGATAGGTCATTCAAGAAGACCCTAGCTTAGGTGTCAGTGTGCTACAAGATAGGTCATTCAATAAGACCCTAGCTTGGGTGTCAGTGTGCTACAAGATAGGTCATTCAAGAAGACCCTAGCTTGGGTGTCAGTGTGCTACAAGATAGGTCATTCAAGAAGACCCTAGCTTGGGTGTCAGTGTGCTACAAGATAGGTCATTCAAGAAGACCCTAGCTTGGGTGTCAGTGTGCTACAAGATAGGTCATTCAAGAAGAACCTAGCTTGGGTGTCAGTGTGCTACAAGATAGGTCATTCAAGAAGACCCTAGCTTGGGTGTCAGTGTGCTACAAGATAGGTCATTCAAGAAGACCCTAGCTTAGGTGTTAGTGTGCTACAACATAGGTCATTAACAAAGACAATGTTTTGGTGTTAATCTTATAGATTATCAGGTAATTTCTTAAGTAATTAAGTTTGAGATGTTTAAAATTACTTTTAAATCTCCAATTTTCAATCTATAATAACAGGGCTCACAATAGATCATTGGCACGGCTCATACAAGGTCATTGGCACGGCTCATACAAGATCATTGGCACGGCTCATACAAGATCATTGGCACGGCTCATACAAGATCATTGGCACGGCTCATACAAGATTATTAGCACGACTCATACAAGATCACTGGCACGGCTCATACAAGATCATTAGCACGGCTCATACAAGATCATTAGCACGGCTCATACAAGGTCATTTGCACGGCTCATACAAGATCATTGGCACGGCTCATACAAGATCATTGGCACGGCTCATAAAATACTATATGCACAATTTATAAAAAATAATGTACTCGTCTAATAAAAGATCATTGTCTCGGCTCATAAAAGATCATTGGCACGGCTCATAAAACATTATTGACTCGACCCACATTTCAGATCTTTAGCCCGGCGCCTTAAAGGTCATCAGCCCTGGTCACGTCAATGTTCATCAATAGGAAATTAGTAAAACACAGTAAGGTTAAACCTGAAAAAAGGAACGCAACAAAACAACGAACGTGTCGGCAGGAAGCCTTCATCGACGAACAAACAGAAAAAAGCAAATAAAATTAAAAAATATCAAAAAATTAAAAATAGTATAGCACTTAGCTGAGAAGTGGTGTCCAAGAGGGCAGCAAAGATTTACGTTCATCACGAAACTCATTTACCTTTGGCTATAAGCTTATGGCCCCTATTACGGCAATGGGCCATGGGTGGTTCAAACAATAAAAGCGTCGCTAAAAGCTTCTATATTTAACCATTAATGGGAACTGACGGCCCCAGCTAGAAGTGACGGCGCAATGGTTCTCAATCAATAGTTTTGGTGATTCGTGCCCAAGGTAAAAAAATCCAAAAACCCAAAAAGTTGGAAAATAATTGAAATAAACATTTGATAATTTGTGAAATTAAAAAACTGTGATCTATTTGATTTCAACCCATAATTATTTATTTAACAGTTGGTATGTATTTTAGTGAATTAAACTAATGCAAATAAAATTACTCCAACTGTCTTTGAACTTTGAGCTTGTAAGTTATTTTTGTCTACATCTGTGTAAATTAAAGTGACGTCATTGACCCTTGAACCCTGTTTATCTGCAATATCTGGGCTAGAGAATATGTCTCTGAGCTCTATTTTTTTAGTACTTCTTTAATAACTTAAAGTGACGTCGTTGACCCCGAACGCTGTTTATCTGTAACATCTGGGCTAGAGAATACGCCGTCTCGGGCATTTAGCGCCTCCAGCATCAACACGAATGGCCTATTAGCAAACTGCTTTGTTCTCGTGCAGTGGGCTCAACGACGCGAGTAAGGACCCGCTCAATGGATTTATCGATTGCACTCAAGTGGACCGATGGCCATGGGTGGTTCAAATAATCTGACCCTCGCATACCTCGACTGGTCTAGAATGTAGCGACCAGGTAGTATGCATGGCTATTGACAGGGGGAAAAGAACAACATCACAGAGACCGACAGCTTGTCCGGGCTTCAAGATATAATAATTGTACACAAAAATAAACACTTACTATCGAGTTACCATTTACTTTAATATCAAGTCCATTTACTTTAATATCAATTTACCATTTAATTTAATATCAATTTACCATTTAATTTAATATCAAGCTACCCCTTACTTTAATATCAAAGATACCTTTTAATTTAATATCAAGATACTATTTACTTTAATATCGAGTTACCATTTACTTTAATATCAAGTTACCATTTACTTTAATATCAAGTTTTTTAACTTTAATATCGAGTAACCATTTACTTTAATATGAAGTCCATTTTCTTTAATATCAAGCTACCATTTACTTTAATATCAAGATACTTTTTAATTTAACATCAAGATACCTTTTAATTTAAAATCAAGATACCTTTTAATTTAACATCAAGATACCTTTTAATTTAAAATCAAGATACCTTTTAATTTAACATCAAGATACATTTTAATTTAAAATCAAGTTACTATTTACTTGAATATCAAGTCCACTTAATTTTAAAGCAAGTCACCATTTACTTTAATATCAAGTTACACTTTACTTGGTGGAAACTAGTAGTAAATGAACGAGGGGAAAAAAGTAAATATTTTAAAGTTTTCATACCTCATAAAATATCCTTCTTACCCAAATAAAATATAATATTGGCTTGTATGTAGATTTTGTATGGTTGCGTTTTGTATTTTTATAGCGCTTCCAGCCTTAGATGAAGCGTGTTTTTAAATGAACTTTATTATTATGATCACATCTGGGACGTGGGCGGGGTGAGACGCCCCTGGGATGTGGGCGGGGTGAGACGCCCCTGAATTTCATTTCCACTTTATTCACCAATTCAGAACTTTGACATACTCCTTCTTCCCCCCATCCCTCAACAAAGACTAGTCGCATCTTTAACCTGTGAGTCGAGACCCCTTTGGGGTGGAGGGTCGAACGAGCCTTACACAAGGGTCGCCTAAGACTATCGGGAAAACATTTATGAAGTGCCAAGGAAAACATTTTTATGGTCAGGTGGGCGGTGGAATCGCCACAACATGAGGAACTGTATTGAAGGGTCGCGGCAGGAAGGCAGATCCACTGATCTAGTGAGAACTTATTCAAACAGTTGTTTTTTTTAATTTTCGGATTCATTTAGAATATTTTCTTTGCCTTTCTATTTGGTACCAATGAAATTCCTTCATCCTTTTCCTTTGCTATGATTTTTTTCTTCTCTTTCTCTGACCGTAAGGGCAATTAACGGAGTTTTAAACTGTAAAAGAATAAGTTATTATTTTATTCTGAACTAGATATAGCGCGCCAAATATTGGCGGCAGCAATGCGTGAACTTCCCATCTACTAAAGTTACTTGACAAATATTTGAATATTTTTTACACCATTCTTAAATTGAGACGATTTCATTTTCTGAAAAGAAAATATTACGCGCCAAACGCAGTTGCGTTAAAAATATTTGATCTAGCTAAGTTATCGGGCATTATATTTTCCGCGCTATTGAACTCACTATTGAGCCATACTTTCTTTCAAACGTTTAGAAGTATTTTTAATATACTCTCAATACCAAATTCGCTGATAAGGAAGCAGTCCAATAGGAAGCAGTCCACGAGTTACACCAGACGCGTATTATGATACAAAATAAGACGTTAGCGTTCAAAACTTTTTGAACGCTAACGTCGTATATTGTATAATAATAAACAAGCAACTAATGAAATGAAAAGAACATGCTAGAAGAATGAGATATTTTCATTTCATTATTAAGAAAAAGACTGCGGTGATTTGTTTAGATGGCGGGCTGTGAATTACAGTTCATTGCTTAAATCTTATGTTTTAATGTTATGGCGTTACCATGGCAACTTGATGGATGGCGTTTGTTACTTCCTTATTAGAGTTCAGCTTATCTTCGGAAAGAGAGAGAGAGAGGGAGAGAGAGAGATAAGAAGAGAGAGACATGGAGAGACAGACCGAGAGAGAGACGTGGAGAGGCAGAGAGAGACAGAGAGACATAAGGGGAGATATAAAGAGAGAGACAGGGCGAGAAAGAGATTGTGAAAGAAGAGAGAAAGAAAAGAGGGAGAGAAAGAGAAAAGGAGAGAAAAAGAGAGAGCGACATAGAGAGAAAGCAAGACAAAGAGAGAGAGAGAGAGACATGGGAAGACATAGAGACAGAGAGACATAAAGAGAGATCGAGAGAGGGAGAGAAAAAGACAGAGACAGAGAGAGAGACAGGTAGAGAGAAATATAAAGAGTGATTCAGAGAGAGAGAGAGAGAGTGATAGAGAGAGAGAGAGAGAGAGATGGAGTTGAAAGTGTAGAAAATTTATATTAACAGTAAACTTTATAAAGAGAAGAAGGTTTTCCAATCACTTCATGTGAAGTTTTCCGATACAGCGCATGGAATTTTACAGAGGCAAGTAATGTAAAAGGCATGCACTGTACAAAAACATGCACTGTACAAAGACATGCACTGTAAAAAGACATGCATTGTACAAAGATGTGCACAGTTCAAAGACAGTAACTGTACAAAGAAAGGTACTGTACAAAGATATACACTGTACAATGGTGAATGAGACATGCCTGTCCTTAAATGTTTAAAAAATCGGATACTGTTTTTACAAAACTCAAAAAAAAGAGGACAAAAAAATAAAACGTCTCTGTGTCTATGACCCTTACTTAACAGTTCTGACTCATGCATGTAACATTCTTTCATTATTTTAATGTTTTTTTTTTTTTTGTAATAGTGGGGTACGTGTGAGAGGGCGTAAAAAAAAGGGGGGGGGGGGGAATTGTCGGAATTTAACTCACTTTTGCAATTGTTATGACCGACGGTGATATTTATAGTCAACGTCAAAGCAGCTGTCAAAAAAATAAAAAGTCTTTAGAGAGAGAGAGAGAGAGACAGAGAGAGAAAGAGAGAGAGAGAGACAGAGAGAGAAAGAGAGAGACAGAGAGAGAAAGAGAGAGACAGAGAGAGAGACAGAGAGAGAAAGAGAGAGACAGGGAGAGAAAGAGAGAGAGACAGAGAGAGACAGAGAGAGAGAGAAACAGAGACAGAGAGACAGAGTGAGAGAGACAAAGAGAAAGAGAGAGAGACATATAGAGAGAGAAAGAGACAGAGAGACAGAGACAGGGAGACAGAGAGAGAGAGAGAAAGAGAGAGAGACAGACAGAGAGAGAGAAAGAAAGAGAGAGAGATAGACAGAGATAGAAAGAGAGAGAGACAGAGAGAGAAAGAGAGAGAGAGACAGAGAGAGAAAGAGAGAGAGACAGAGACAGAGAGACAGAGAGAAAGAGACAGAGAGACAGAGAGAGAGACAGAGAGAGAGAGAGAGAGAAAGAGAGAGAGACACAGAGATACACAGAGAGAGAGAGAGAGAGCGCCCTCCCGGGGTTCCGGTCGACAAGTCTGTAGTGGCTTGCCGATTTGGAAGCGCTGGCCACCGACCCCCTCGGCGTTAACCCGGGGCACATTACCACCATTGCGTGTCCCGCGTGGCAGACAGGGACATGCATGGTAGTTGCTGGAATAAACGGCTCCTACAGGACTGCCACCTGTGATACTTCACAGGGGGAAGAAAAGGCAAACACAGGGTAGGGATCATGATTACAAGTTGCCGTTAAGGGATATGAGGCGATAGACTGTGGTGGAAGCCTATGGCCGTTGATTCTATATATGCAGCCCTGAGAGAGCTGCTCCTAGGCAACCGATTGTCCCAGCTACTTCGCGAATTAGTTGCGAGGTGGAAACCCACTGTAGAATCCCTCTTAGAGGGCGTCCGATGCTTCCCCGCGACGGGTGGGGGGAGATTTAGGACGTTAATTTACCGTACCGGCCCCTAGGAAAGTGGACTGCGGACGCTTTAAACGCAGCGTCTTCGGTCGACCAGATGTCTCCGGGAGGGGAGGGCCTCCATCGGCAAACCTGATCGAGCGGTTGCTGATGGGGGCGCTTCACGTCCGGTGAGGTCTCTGGCGTTCTCCCACACGGCCCGACGTCGGGGAAACCCGGCGCCTGGCAGGTGTGGGTGGGCGCCAGGGAGGGCATAAGGAGCGCGAGCTCGACGGCCCGCTGACGCCATTTCCTAATGAGATATTTCAGAGAGAGAGCGAGAGAGAGAGACAGTGAGAGAGAGCGAGAGAGAGACAGAGAGAGAGAGAGAGCGAGAGAGAGACACAGAGAGAGAGAGCGAGTGAGAGAGAGAGAGTAAATCAATGCTATTAAATCAAAGTTCTATGCAAGGAAAGCTTTTTCTTCTTCTTCTTCTTCCGTTTCTGTCGTTAGTAGAATTCATCACACAACAGTTCATAGTCATTTGTCAAATCTGCTTAGAGAGTACGTATTCTTGTTTGAAATTTCTTGTAAAGCAACCGGTCCGATGGTTGGTGCAGTTCTTTACAGTAATTCATTCTAGGGCTTAACCGGGTGCAGTTTTTTTGACACCGGGTCCGGGTAATTTGAGAAAATACCCGGGTGTGTTCAAGTGTTACTAAAACATAAAGGAGTGAACTTCTGATTTTCCATTAAGATATGTCGGCCTTTAAGCAATAGTTCTACAGACAGTCCTACACCCTACCTGCCGGACATTAAACACTAGGTCTACAGACAATCTTAAACTCTAACTTCCGGCCTTTAAACAATAGTCCTGCAGACAGTCACAAAGAGGGACTTACAGACAGTCAAGTGTTACTAAAGCATAAAGGAGTAATCTTTTGATTTTCTTTAATATATGTCGGCCTTAAAGCAATATTTCTACAGACAGTCCTACACCCTACCTGCCGGCCATTAAACACTAGGTCCACAGACAATCTTAAACTCTAACTTCCGGCCTTTAAACATTAATCCTACAGACAGTCACACAGAGGGAACCACAGACAGTCCTACATCATACCCATGGCTCTTCATGGATTAATATTTTAAATAATAGTCACCTTCCCCTTTAAAAAAAAAACAAAAAAAACTCAACATTTTTACCTGAATTCAACCGTCACGCATGACGCTCGTTGCGTGACATCTTTTTATTTTTTCACTCAGTACATGTCGATTTAGGGGAAGGGCAATTTGTGGAAAGGAAGCAGGACACACCAGAAGCAAAATATATATAAGAGATGACTACTTAAAAATTTTTGGTGGCACATTTTTTTTTTTTAATATAAAAAAAAAAGATTTCACTTGATTTTTTGAAAATCAAAACTTTTCCGAAGTTATAATTTTCGCTATCTAAATAATTGTATTGTAACCCTTCATATAAGCGGAGAAGAGCTTACTTTTATACCCAAAGAGATATCTATATTTTGGCCCTTATATTTTTTTATTTCGTCTTATACGTTACCCATTTTATATTTACCAATGTATTTATTTATTAAAAACTAGAATCTGCAATATTTCTGAAAATCCTAAATAGCCTTAGCGTCCCTGGCAACTGTCAACAAGTTGATGTTTTTGTGTGTAATTTTGTTTACATCAGAGCCGTTCTTAGGCATAGGCAAATTAGGCGACCGCCTAGGGCCCCACAGCCAAAGGGGCCCCGCCGGGCGCTTTTTTGTTTAGCCTACAATGTGCAAGTGCATTTTTTTCAGAAGTATAAATTTTCTCTAATGGCAGAATTATCAATATGGTAAGTGGTTACACGTTAGTAAATAGGAAACAGTGTCAAATCAGATTGGAGGTGCCGCAGTGGTTGGTGGTGTTTTCTGCTCAGCTCCGGGGGAGCTAAACCCGCCGGACCCCTCCTTCCCGGGCCCCCAAAATCAGGAGAACTGCTCTGTTTACACCAACCTGCAAGCCAGTCAATTATCTTATACTATGTTAAACATTTCATTGACATACCTGGTTTTCCCTCATTGGAGTGGCCGTTTTCCTCTTTTTTATTTTCATCCAGTCGCGTCACAAATTTCACCCTCGTTCAAACGCATTGTCATAACAATAAAATAGTGTCCATACAATTCCCTCTTTTGACAAGAGATCAACGAATTTTTGTTGCTTCTTCTTTTAGAATGAGCTTGGTAACCTAATAGGCTGACAAACTTGTGGACACCCACAAATTCCAAGTATATTCTTAACTACACACAGTCCTTATATTTAATATTTGGCTGAATTTTTTACCCATGTTTATAAATATATATATAAATAAATATATATATATATATACATATATATATATATCCATTGCAATATACATATATATATATATCCATTGCAATATATATATATATCCACCGCATGTGATCAGTTTACAAGGATTCTTGTTATAGATACTAACAAAATATGAAAGTATACATACACAACGAGTCTAGTAAAAACAAAGAACTAACAAAAAAAAAACCAATGACTTGCATCTACTGTTAAAGAAAGAGCAATGGTGACACTATAGATTGAATACAACGTCCAAGGCACTAACGGACCTCTCTCGAAAAAACGCCAAGATTGAAAAATGACCACCACGACACACGACCAGAAGTGCTCGGTGTTTTGAATGAACTACCGCGTTCTACAAATCTGATCACTGACAGCTCCCTCGGGGTACCCCCCCCCCCGGGCCAGTGATGTCCCCCCACCCCCACCACCACCCTTGACAGGCACACACATACTTTGGGTAAGGCCAGACGTGTTCTGAAACCGGCACTTAACCTAACAGGTAATAAAACTCTCCTATTAATCTCTAACCCACACAGGGACTCGGCTATTGGCTATTCGGTTTAAGTACAAGCCAATGTCCGATCGAGTGGACGTAACCATAAAACTCCCCTACACTTTCATTTTCTCTTCCCCCGGGCCATTCGACTGGTTTAATGTGATACCATCATTCTAGAAATTAAGCCTGATATTTAGAGCCAAGCTGCTGTCACTCTTTGATATTCTCCGAAGCGCAGTGGCGTAGCTAGTGTTGCGTGGGGCACGATATAAAATAGGCTCCGGAAAATGTTCTTTTTTCTTTTAAACTTGTGTATGCTCGAGCCCCCTTTTTGTCTTCGGGCCCTGGTGCGGTGGCACCACATCCTCCAGTGTAGCTACGCCCCTGATGAGGCAGTATAATATAAATAGCTATTGACGCGGCTTTTCAAAAAAAAAAAAAGTATTAAGAGTTAAAAATAGATTCAATGCTTTCATTGCAGATCTCTTAATAGGAAGTCTCTGAATTTGTTTTCTTCTAAAATTACCACGTATTCTTCTATTTCTTATATCTACTGGAAATTAGTAAAACAAAGCGAGGTCGAACCTGAAAAAAGGAACAAAACAAAACAACGAACGTGTCGACAGGAAGCCTTCGTCAGCGAAAAGACAATAGAAAAAAATAACAGAATAAAATTGAATGATAGCACTTAGCTTAGAAGTAGTATCCGAGAGGGCAGCAAAAGAAATGTGCACTGTAAACATTTTCTTCCTTTGTTTTTCAAAAACAACGTACAATTTTTAGAGACTATTGTTAAGCCATGCGGAAGATGCCAGAATATAGAAGGGTAAAGATGTTGACAGATAGAAAACAAAGGGGACAGACGTCTTATCGGTCGACCGAGACTAAGATGGATTGGTGATGTGGAGACAGATTTACATCAACTATGGCTCAGCGCATGTGGTCGAAAAGCCATGGATCGGTCTGAGTGGAAGGATGTTGTGTAGCAGGCAAGAACCCTACATGGGGTGTAAGCACCCGTGACAACGATGAAGAGGTGTAATCTGGATATGGGATGGTTGGGGGTGAATGTAAAAAAAAACATACTAACAACACCCTTATATGGGAAACACACGTTATGTGGCGTTGTTTTCTTTGTGTGTTGTATACTGTTAAGCTGCGTTCCAATATAGGTGTCCTCCAGTAATCTAACCATTCACTAGAACATTGTGTTTTATTGTGCGCGGTGTCTTTTTGTGTGTTAGTTTTGTTTAATGAACGCTTTTCCCAACACTTAGGGTCAGTTCACACGATCAAATTTTCCTTCAAGAATTTGATGCAATTCGTGTATGAAGCCTTGTCACAACTTTCAAATTATTATTTGATCCAATTCCCCGAAAAAAAGAAACCCCGCACAAAAATAGTGCGTTCATACAACAATTTGACACGAAATTTGATCGTTTGAACTGACGTTTAGGCTTGTGACGCAAGGGGACGTATTGTTATGTTAGACAAACTAAGACATTTCTCCGAATAATGCCTTGCCCTAGAGAGAGAGTGAGAAAGAGTGAGAGAAAGAGGGAGAAAGAGAGAGAGCTAGTCTGAACATAACACGACCCAGACAATATCTACAACAAATCTTACTGCAGAGGACACATCGACAGCCTATAACTGAAAATATCACGAGGAAAAAAAGTGGAGGTTGATGTGGATAGGGCGCACTCTTCAGAAAAAAAAAATATCCCCCAGAAAATATCGCAAAGCAATCCGTGTCTTGGAAGCCACGTGTATAGGCGGAGAGGAACGGCCAGAGAATAGATGGAGACGCCGCCTATATTGTATCCGGAAATTTGTTTGAAAATTGATCGACGGAAGTTTGGTCGACTTTTATTTTTAGATCACACGATCAAATTTTGCGTCAAATTTATTTTTGAACACATTATTTGGTTTTACTATATTATTATATAAGAATGAGCTATAGGGACATAACGCTTAAAACCAGAAAATATTTTGATACGTTCAGACTCTTAAAAACAATCATAGTTATTTTCTATTATTTTACGGAAATCGAATAAATTTACATGTGCAAAAAAATATTATATTTCCGCTTTTATTTTAGCAAAGGTTTAAGTATTAATATTATAAATTACAAATACATATAAAGAAACAACTAAGGAACAATCTTAAGCATTTTATATGCGTTTGAAAGTTATGAAAAAAAAATTAAATAGAAAAAATATGATCAAAGAAATACACAGTAATCACATTCATCGGGAAAACCTAAACATCAGTTGTTGTTAGTGCGTTCTTTAGCGCGTTGTCAATAAGGCAAAATAAAATTAAAATTAATTTGTTCTAAATAATCACGCAAATGACGTCATAGTGAGAATTGCCTATTTAGACAAAGCTAAAAGTTATTTGATTTAATGAAAGAGCGGGACAAAACTGATGATGTACATTCCCCTTCTTAAAAGTAAAATTAATAAATAGCATTGATTGCTTTTTAAATTGCTAAACTTAAATACTAATTTAGCTTTGTATTTTTAACATTTAATAAGTTTGTACTTTTTATTCATTCCAAAAATAAACTTTGATGAAATTTATAAAGTAGTAAAAACTCTACTTTTTAAAAATAATTTTAATAAGAATATGCCGTTTAATTAAATTGGTGTAGCAAAACTAAATAGCCAATTTATCACTGATCTAGAAAAGAATAAAGCATATTAAATGAAAGAAAAATATTTTTGCGTATGTAAGCGGGCTACAATCCAGTGGATGATTTATTTATTTTGTTAAAACTCTGTGGGCGGGGAGTACACTATACATTCATTTTGCCCAATGCAGCACAAGATAAGCCTCAGAATAAATTTGATCAATAATTAACCTTCTTCGATACATTTATATCGATGGTAGGAAATTGAGTTCATGCATTTTTACTTGGATGACAATATCTTTCAATCCAATGACATTTCAGTTGTAAAAAAAAGAAGCTATATTCTCATTTTACATATGAACATATGTTAACCAATTAAAAAAATCAATGACTTTAACAAAACATAAATATATTTACATTTACTTACCCATGGATATCAAAACCCAATCACTTTACACAAGTGAAAATTTAATTTTAAAAAAATATGATTTTATTACATAGAGAGATAGAAAGAAAGACAGACAGACAGACAAATACACAGATAGATGATAGATAGATAGAGATGTAGATAAAAGATAGATAGACGGATGGATGGATGAAATGATGGATGGGTGGAAGGGTGGGTGGGTGAGAGGATGAATGGATGGATAGATAGGTAGGTAGAAAGATAGGTAGGTAGGTAGGTTGGTAGGTAGATAAGTAGGTAGATATATATGTAGGTAGGTAGGTAGGGAGATAGGTAGATAGATAGAAAGATGGATAGATAGATACAGACCTTTTTACTCTTATATATACTGTGTGTTTTTTTACTATTAAGATAATGTATTGAACAATTTTGTGATGATATTTTACGATTTTAAGATTTTGAGGGTAAACACGTCTGTAGATAGTAGCTGGATAGGTAGATAGTTATGTAGATAGGTAGGTAGGTAGGTAGGTAGGTAGGTGGGCAGGTAGGTAGGTAGGCAGGTGTTCAGGTAGGTAGGTAGGCAGGCAGTCATGTAGATGGTAAATAGGTAGATAGGTAGATGATAGATAGATAGGTAGATTAATAGATAAAGAGACAGACAGACAACCAAACAGGCAGTTAGACAGACAGAGAGACAGAAAAAGAGACAAAAAGAGAGACAGTCAGAGAAACAAACAGAGAGACAAAGATACAGACAGAGAGACATACAGAGAGACAGACAGAGAGACAGACATAATGACAGAGAGATAGACAGAGAAACAGAGACTGACAGTGAGACAGACTGAGACACAGCTTGAGAGACAAACAGAGAGACAGACAAAGAGACATATAGACCGGCAGAGAAACAGAGAGACAGACATAGAGACAGACAGAGCGACAGAGAGACAGACAGAGAGACATAGAGACAGACAGAGACAGAGAGACAGTCAGAGAGAGACAGACAGAATGACAGAGAGACAGACAGAGAGACAGACATTCAGACAGACATACAGACAGATCATCCTTGAATAATTGCAAACAAGTTATCTTAATTCGGTAAACTATATCTATACATATATAAGTATATCCCGTATGTGCTTCTATACCATCAATCCAAAGTGATGAAAATTTTGTGAATTGTAAAAAAATGCAAATGTTTCTGATTTATTACACACGTTTAACAATGTTCCGTTTTGGGACCTGGGACCTAAATTCTCTCCCCCCCCCCCCTTTTATGAGCTAAATATAATTTTCTTATGCGTTCCTATACCACTCATCCGATTGCGATAAAACTTTGGTAAGTTGTTGTGCGCACAAATGGTTTCTGAATTAGCTTATCCATTTTGAAATATTCCTTTTCGGGCCGGATCCCCAAATTTTTTTTTCTTATATGAGCTATACACATATAATTTCAATCAGTGCTATTGCATGTGTGGCTAGAAATCAATCAAATACAAACGACATTTCAGTTTGTGTGTGACATAAGTACAACCATTTTAAGATTTTACGTTTGGGGCCGGGGGCCTTATTTTAAAAATAATAAATATTTGAGCTATCTAAATATAATTTAAAACAGAGCTACTTCGTTGGTGGATCAATCGCTACAAGTGTGAGGACTAAATTTTGAAAATACATGCTTCAACAGCTATATGTTGCCTGCTCGAGCGTCGAAAAAAAACGTATAATTTATTTGTGTACACAGAAGACGGAAAAAACAATAAATATTTTCTATTTAAAAATTACTTTGAATCTTAATCAAAACACATTTTTTTTTTCATTTCGTGGCATGCAACGCATTCCGGGTTCTCGCTAGTATAGTATAATGTGTTAAAAAAAATTGATAAAAGTTTGATTGGGTGAACTCAAAATAAAATTCGACCAAATTTCCTTCGATCAATTTTCCGTCGACGAAATTTCTATCAAACAAATATATTTTGTCAGCTACTCGAAGAATGAGATACACCTGGAATCATCTGAAAAGGAAATCAGAGAACCTAACTGAATGGAAAGCACTCACTGACGTTTGTTATGAGGGACGTTTGTTATTAAAGGACGATCGTTATGCGGGGACGTTGTTTTCAGGGTACGTTCGATGTGAGGGGACGTTGTTTTCAGGGTACGTTCGTTATGCGGGGACGTTGTTTTCAGGGTACGTTCGTTATGCGGGGACGTTGTTTTCAGGGTACGTTCGTTATGCGGGACGTTGTTTTCAGGGTACGTTCGTTATGCGGGACGTTGTTTTCAGGGTACGTTAGATGTGAGGGTACGTTGTTTTCAGGGTACGTTCGTTATGCGGGGACGTTGTTTTCAGGGTACGTTCGTTATGCGGGGACGTTGTTTTCAGGGTACGTTTGATGTGAGGGTACGTTCGTTATGAGGGGCGTTCATTACGAGGGGCGTTCGTTACGAGGGGCGTTCGTTACGAGGGGCGCTCGTTATCAGGAGACGTTCGTTATGAGGAGACGTTCGTTATGAGGAGACGTTCGTTATGAGAAGATGTTCGTTATGACGGGACGTTTGTTTTGAGGTGACATTTATTATTAGAGGGCGTTCTTTATGACGGAACGTTCTTTATGACATGACGTTCATTATGAGGAGACTTTCGTTATGAGGAGACATTCGTTATGTGGAGACGTTCGTTATGAGGTGACATTTTTTATGAGAGTGTGTTCTTAATGACGGAACGTTCTTTATGAGGGGCGTTCGTTATGAGGAGTTGTTCGTTATGAGGAGACGTTCGTTATGAGGTAACATTTATTACGAGAGGGCGTTCTTTATGACGGAACGTTCTTTATGAAAGAGACGTTCGTTATGAGGAGCGTTCCTTATGATTGGACGTTCGTTATGATGGGACGTTATGTTATGACGGGACGTTCATTATGATGGGGCGTTCCTTATTAGGGACGTTCGTTATGAGAGGACGTTCGTTAAGCGGGCACCCACTGTATTATACGCACTGTATCGCACTTCAATTCTTTTTGCCAATGTTGTTCCTATTTAGTGATAGAATCATGGTTTGAAAGGATAAAATTAAATTTTGTTATTTGTTACGTAAATGTTTTGTTCTTTAAAAAAATATTTATTTGCATTTTGTATTCTTTTCGTGCCATTATATGCCAGACTTTTCAGATATCCTCTCTCCTCCGTGTGACATTATATTCCAACAGAGGCGTAGCTAGAGTGTTTGGCGACCGGGACAAGATTCGCGCCCGGAGACAAGATTCATTTTAAAGCGCCCTCTTTTCCTTTTTTCAACTCTCAAACCCATTATTTTCATCAATAAAATAATACCAAAGCACATTTTGGCGCCCCTAACTAGCTGGCGTTCGGGTACATCTGTATCCCCCTTGCCCCCCCTACGCTACGCCTCTGTATTCCAGATTCTTTATAAATCATCTTCACTCCTTGTGTAATTTTTTCTTTTGCCCTCCTCACAACTTCTTTTTTGGTTGCTTTTCTGAATATTAAATTATGTCGTCAGACCAGACAATAAATTATTTTTTTTTAAATATAGTTTTTCCTGGACCAAAGTTTTGTCCATTCTCAGACATAATTGCTCTGTTATCACACGATGTTTTCACTAATTGTCCTTGCTTTCAATCGGTCAATATTTGCTGTACATCTCTAGTGATTCGTTATAATTTACGAACGTCCAACCATTTTTTGTACGTACACCAGTTCTAGGACAGTTTGCTGGCCCACTATTGCTGTTCACCAGCGTCTCCTTGTCAGTGGTTTCTCAAACATCCCTGGTTTGTTCATTTGAGCCAGATAAACAAATATGGCTCATTCATTTTTATTTATGGGATTGGCGATCATTGTATTTTAGGAAGGTATAATATAGGAACATAACAAAACAATGAATTTAAAAAAATCGACGTACACCATACTATTCACTGTTCATATATCCATGTATAAGTGAAGACAAAGCCCGCACAACTCAAAATGTACGGCAGGCCGTAATACTTTATGAAAAACGTGTGGGGGCTCATTAAAAAAATAAGAAGAATATTTAGTTATGTCAAGCATTTAAAAAAAAAGAAGATATTCGAATACGCACGTCAAAACTGCCGTACTCGCAAACTGAACCATCAGGAGAAAACGTAAAATTTATTTAATCGTTATAAATATGAATTAGACCTTAAAATAACACTTTTATAACAATAGTTTAGTTTGGTCTTCCTTAAAATAACACTTTTATAACAATAGTTTAGTTTGGTCTTCCTTAAAATAACACTTTTATAACATTAGTTTAGTTTGGTCTTCCTGTTGATATAAATTTTCTCCGTTTTCTTTCATACCTCTCACAGGTAGCCAACGGCACGACATTTACATAGCAACCCTTCAACTCTATTCTATACAAAAAACAAACAAAAAACAAAAAAAAAAAAACAATTGAAAAAGATCTATTCATTATATTTTTACACGTCGCTCTAATTTAAACAGAAAAACGTCCAGGAAAGAAAAGAAATTGATTTTTTAAAATAGTAAATATCGAACTGTTTGAATTTAGCAAACTCGTTGAATTTTACGCGAATATTTGTTCCGTTAAGTGTCACCCAGCCTCTTTGCAGAAGATTGCCATACTATTTGAGACTTTTCCGCACCGGATACCTATGCTTGTTCTGACAATAAAAATTGGAAAATCCAAAAGATGCCAATTATTTCAAAGTAATTCAAAATAAAATATTTTATGTCGACGATCATGGATGGCCGTGTCATTTTATATGAGCAATTTATGTTTAATTAATGGGAATATGAAAATACTCATTATATTTGTACTTATGCTTTTCAAGGTAGTTTCTATGTAAAGCATTTTGTCTAAGTCTGTGAGATCGATCTAAACTTTATTAGTTGTTAATCAACTAAAATAGTTTAACGCTTCATGCTCTTTGTTTAAATATATATACATACAATATGTTTGTCCAAATAAAATCAAGCACAAAGTGAATAAAAGGTTCAGCAGATTAGAATTAGTTCAATGCGAGTCGTTATCTGAAACTAAGTAATGACCTCTGATCTAAACCTAAGTAAAGAACCTTTACCTTAACCTAAATAATGTTCCCCTTTCCTTAACCTAAATAATGACCCCTTACCTGAACCTCAGTAATGATCCCTTACCTTCACCTAAGTAATGACCCTTTAACTTCACCTAAATAATGATCCCTTACCTTCACCTAAATAATGACCCCTTAACTTCACCTAAATAATGAGCCCTTACCT
Source organism: Omphiscola glabra (assembly GCA_964017045.1). Taxonomy (NCBI): domain Eukaryota; kingdom Metazoa; phylum Mollusca; class Gastropoda; family Lymnaeidae; genus Omphiscola; species Omphiscola glabra. The sequence continues at coordinate 9,513,141 of OZ024806.1, read as the reverse complement.
TCACCTAAATAATGAACACTTACCTTCACCTAAATAATGAACCTTTACCTGAACCTAAGTGATGAACTCTTACCTGAACCTAAGTAATGACCCCTTAACTGAACCTAAGTAATGATCTCTTACCTTCACCTAAATAATGAACCCTTACCTTCACCTAAGTAATGACCCCTTACCTTCACCTAAATAATGAACCCTTACCTTCACCCAAGTAATGACCCCCTTACCTTCACCTAAATAATGAACCCTTACCTTCACCTAAGTAATGACCCCTTACCTTCACCTAAATAATGAACCTTTACCTGAGCCTACGTAATGACCCCTTACCTTCACCTAAATAATAAACTCTTACCTTAACCTAAGTAATGATCCCTTACTTTCACCTAAAAAATGACCCCTTACCCTAAATTAAATAATGACCCCTTACCTAAACCTAAGTAATGACCCCTAACCTCAACCTAAGTAATGACTCATTACCAAAATCTAAGTAATGTGCCCCCCCCCCCCAAGCCCGCTTTTCCATTGATTCGGTTCTACCCAATATTTGTTAACTTGTCGCAGATTAATTTTTGATACTTATTTTGGAATAAATTATCTTGGTTTACAATATTGAACGGGATCTAGTGGTACAATATTTGTCTTGGTTATAATATGTGCTGAAACCGAATAGGTACCATGTAATAAGGAACAAAAACAACACCCTTCCATTTGTTTGGAACAATAAAAGAATCTTATCTTATCTTATAATCTTAATTGATCTTACCATCTGATCTTATCTTATCTACTTATCTTATCTTTTCATCTTATCTTATTATCATATCTTATCTTATCTAATTATCATATCTTATCTTATCATCTAATCTTATCAGCTTATCTTATCATCTTATCTTATCATCTTATCTTATCTTTTCATCTTATCTTATCGTATCATCTTATCTTATCATCTCATCATCTTATCTTATCATCTTATCATCTTATCCTATCATCTTATCTTATCGTCTTATCTTTTCATCTTATCTTATCATCTTATCTTATCTCATCGTATCATCTACTAGTATTTCATTTTCGTGGAATGATACAGAGCTGAACTGCTGAACTATTGTACATAGCGTAACCTCATTTGCCTTTGTAATGTTTCTAGCTTTTGAAGATCTTTGCTGTCCTAAACACCACTCCCCCCCCCCCTCCGCAAAGTAGCTGCAGATTTGAATCGGTAGAGAAAATAAGATGGCGGTATTTAAAACGAAACAGCTTCCGAAAAGTAATGTAGCCGAATGTAGACTGGCGTGTGTGTGGTGGGAAAAAAAAGTGTGCGGGGGGGGGGGGGTATTTTCTTATCTATTTTTTTATTGTTGACGTTTATTCTCAGGGCTTTGAGGTTTTATCATGGTCAGTGGCGTTGGAAGAGGTAGGAGACAGAGCAGGGGCGTAGAAAGAGGGATTCGAATGGGGCAGCAAATTCTTTTTTCTTTTTAATATAGAGGCTCGTCACTCACGGCCAACTTAAGAGTTGTTTTTTTTTTAATATAGAGGCACGTCACTCACGGCCAACTTTAGAGTTGTTTTTTCTTTTTAATATAGAGGCACGTCACTCACGGCCAACTTTAGAGTTGTTTTTTCTTTTTAATATAGAGGCACGTCACTCACGGCCAACTTTAGAGTTGTTTTTTCTTTTTAATACAGAGGCACTTCACTCACGGCCAACTTAAGAGTTGTTTTTTCTTTTTAATACAGAGGCACTTCACTCACGGCCAACTTAAGAGTTGTTTTTTCTTTTTAATATAGAGGCACGTCACTCACGGCCAACTTAAGAGTTGTTTTTTCTTTTTAATATAGAGGCACGTCACTCACGGCCAACTTAAGAGTTGTTTTTTCTTTTTAATACAGAGGCACTTCACTCACGGCCAACTTTAGAGTTGTTGTTTTTTTTAATATAGAGGCACGTCACTCACGGCCAACTTTAGAGTTGTTTTTTTTTAATATAGAGGCACGTCAATCACGGCCAACTTTAGAGCTGTTTTTTTTTCTTTTTCTTTTTGTGGAAGGAGGCTGCACAAATATTGTTCAGCCCTGGGCGGCACCCACCATTATAGCTACGCCCCTGATCACGGTTATAATTTAAATGTGATAGAGAATTGAATTTGGGATTTGGGGCATTCTGCATGTTCAGGGACAACGATTTGCTCAATTGCGCAAGGTCTAACATATATCACAAACAATTTTATTTTTATCTGCTTGCTCACATTTACAGAACTTGTCGACGGTACAGCCTTTCCGTCATCAGCGCGTTCCCTTGCTTTGGTTGTCTTCTTCTTTGACTTCTTGCCTTTCTTTAAACCATCTGTGGTCCCCGCGCTTCCAGCCACGTCTTCCCTGGTGGCACCTTTGTGCATGATGTCCTCGTCCAACGAACTCAGGGTGGTCAAGTGGTTGGTCAGCAGCTGAAAACCAAAAAGACCAATTATTGCATACGGCGATCTATGAACCTTCCTCATTGAATTCTGAAATATATATTTTTATCTTCACTGTCATGTATTTTAAAAAAAACCCATAAAATTTAAAACAAACTACAATGGGATGGGACTTGGAAGGCAACTCATCTAAGAGAATACAAACTGAATTAAAACCAGGAGCGAGAATGATCAATAAATTGATCGTAGGCCCTCAAATATATATACAAAAAGAAGAAAATAACTTGCAGAAACGTATGTCTCAAATTCGTAACCTTTGTGTGAGCTTATTGTAGGAGTTCATCGTTTGATATCCAACACCGAATAAACAGACTAATTAAGAAAGTTAGGAACATAACACAAACTAAACATCCTTAACTTGAATAACTATAATTTGAAGAAAGTTGTTATGGTAAAACTAAACACATTTTGGATGATACATCCCACCCTCTTCATCACAGATACTCAGATCGGCCACTTCGGGGCGAATTCTTTCTCTCAGGGCGAGGACTGAAAGATATAAAAAAATTCTTTTGTTCCCCAATCTGTACGAATTTACCAGCGTGCTCCCCATGAAGTCACCAATGTTAATGAGAACTAATAAGTTCCTGCTGTGACTAACAGAATTTACTAAATGGCTGTTTCTTTCACTAGTGAAATAATTGAATATAGATGTCTCGTGTTTAAATTGTTTCATTTATATGCTGAAAATGTGCAATGCAATCAAAAAACATTTCCATTTGATTGGATCAATAAAACAATCTTATCTTATCTTATCTTAATCGCGTGTTGTTTGTCGAATAGATTCTCTGTCTTGGCAAAGTTCACCACACGGCATTTCCCAGGTACCAGCGATCTGCACCAAGTTAAAATTTATAGCATCGCAATAAACCTTTTTCAAAATTAATCTTATTGCTACACAGCCTGCGCGCTTTAAGTGTCTATGCTATGGCCGCTTTCAGTGTTTGTGTTGTCACCAAGTCAAGTCGCATTGGTGCCACGCTACACAGCACCTGTCACGTGTTGGTTATGAATGGTTTTTTAAATTATTATTTTTTTTAGATTCAGAATTTTCGCGTCCTTGGTTGTGAACGATGCCACGATTCTGTGTCATGAAATTTATTACCGAGTTGCGAAACTCTCGCGTCCTTGCTTAGATGTAAGCGTCCTTGCTTATATGTAAGCGGTCTTGCTTAGATGTAAGCGTCCTTGCTTAGATGTAAGCGTCCTTGCTTAGATGTAAGCGCCCTTCCTTAAATGTAAGTTTGTTTTACAATGTCTAGAAATTTCCCAAAGGAATCCCAAAACTCCCACGTATCACGTGCGTATCTTTTTTATGAAAGACTATGATTACTGACGCGTGCCACAAGTGTTATAAGATAAGATCAACTTTCTAGAAGCCTACTTCCCCACAAATTAAATAAGACAGTCAAATCCGATTCAGACAGACCAGAGCAAGAGATTTCGAGGAGAGGTACCGAGTGATTACACACCACTGCGTGTGTGTGGATACATATTTTCACCGTTCCTATTACAAGCGTGGATAAATATTTTCACCATTCCTATTAGTGATGTGTATAAATAATTTTACTGTGTGTAAGGATCTTGCAGGGCACTACTAGAGGAGGGAGAAGAAGAGGAAGACAAAGAAAAAGATGGGAAGATAATATCAAAGAATGGACGGGATTACAACTAGGCGATGCTATGCATAGGGCAGAAGACAGAGAGGAATGGAGAAGAATAGTGTACATGTCATCCGTGGCGCCCCAACGGTCGAAGGACTACGGGACCTGATGATGATGAAGGATTATTATAAAAAATTTTTTTACACCTTTTATCACTAGACATACTAATCAAGTGCCTGAAGTTAATTTAAAACAAAATATATTCTCCTTATCTCATTTCTATAAATATTGATTTTGTAGTTGTGACATCAGAATTGTTAGTGTAAATAAATTGATTGTAGTAAATCTCAGTAGTTTTGTTTTCTTCGTAAACTGGGTTATGTTCTTTGTTACGCATTGTTCTTGTAACGAGACAATTTAAAAAAAAACATATTTTAAATCGTTACAACCTTATAACAATAAGTAAGATTTTAAATAACGTTTGATTTTAAAATTACAACCATGCTATTAATTTTGTTCTGAAAACAAATATTTTAAAAAATATAAATAAACTGAATCCCGTCATTTATTACCCCCCCCCCAACCCACACGCCCCCCACACACCAATATATCATGTCGTAGAATATTTGTGTCGACCTTTGACCCTTATCATTATCTTTAACGCGTGCCCCGAAGTCTCCAATTCGTAACTACGTAACAGCATTCCCCGCCCATGTACCTTCAGTGTCCCGGACAATGAACTCCTGGCCGATACGAGGGACGCCGCTGAGTCCTGGCGTGTAAGTTTACGATGTTCCTTGGTTCCCTCTGGTGCTGCGGCCGACAGGTTTGACCTGGAGCCTTTCCTGACCAACTTGCCCGCTGCCCCGGCCATCGTCATTGCTGGAATGATGAAAAGAAAAAGGAGTAGATTTTGATAGAATATGTAATATCGAGCAATGGGGGGGGGGGGGGGGGTCTGAGAATTTGACAAAACATGTATTCAAGTTACGCACGTTATAAGATTGCCAGTGAGTTCGCCACCCCGCTTCAAGCCACGCAACCACATATTTTTTTTCCACGCCCCTGACCTATATTAATATTTTAAGTCCCACCCGCTTTTACACCGCATATTTATTTTACCAACTAATTCTAAAAAAATATAAAAAATTACGCACCCAACGGCATAGTGCTATTTTTATTTTTAAGAATCTCATTTGGCGCAGTTAACGGGGATTATATATTGTGTAATCAGTGGCGTAATATTTCCTTTATCTTCCCCTTCGAACTCACCGTGAGCCCCCCTCCCCAACAGGATGATTAGATGTTCCTAGTCGATCTTGACGGACGAACAACAATCTTCCCCTTGAAAAAGAAAAAAAAAATGGGGAAAAGCTGATTTTTGGTGGTTGGAGTTGGGGGATGGGCTGACAATTTGACAGAAGAGGTTGTCATCGGCTACAATTCTATGCACCGAGTTTCAGCTCGATAGGTTGACGGCAAGTTGGTCAATTAGCCGTCTCAAGATTTTGCCCTAAACACACAAAAGTGAAGTTAATATAAATCAATCAACAATTCCCAAATTGCGTAAAACACAGACTTGAGGTTTCAATAATAACAAATTAAATAATGTAGCATATATTCCACGGGCTTCTAGTTATTACCTGTTTCCTATAATGACAACACAACTAAATCAGGATAGCACATAAAGACTTTGATACCCATCCATCCTTGCATTGTTTTATATAAGTGCCTCGAAAACAAACCAGGGCTTTGAACTTCCGTAACGTCACTGAGCTATGAGCTCTTCAGCGGCGACTCACGAAGAATCGTATACGGTTGATGTGGGACCGAGCCCCAGGAGGCCACTCCGCAAACTGATTTCGCGCCTGCAGAAAAAGTCTTGCTCAGAGCATAATTTGGGGCGACTACTACAAACCCCAGAAACAATTCTGTGATTGGAATCTTTTTTTTCAGTTCACACGTAATAAATTTTTCGTCAAATTTCTTTTTGAACACATTATTTTGTTGTACTATATAGTATAATGCGTTCAAAAAGAAATCAGACGAAAATTTTAAACGTGTGAAGTGAAAAAAAAAAAAGATTCGATCAAATTTCCGTTCGATAAAATTTCCATCCATCAATTTTCCGTCGACGAATTTTCTATCAAACAAATTTCCGGTACCCATTTTCAAATTCCCTTACAATAGAAAGCAATGGGTTGGAGACTCTATCTTTCCCATTCAAGCATTGTTTGTCCAGAAATTAGGCTTTGCGCTTCAATCCAATCAATAAATCAATAGTCGATCCTTGACTAAACAAAAGGAGATTAAGAGAGGGTATAATTTCAAGTGTGTGTGGGTTTTGGTGCGTATGGTATGTGTTTTAGATGATGAGGCGTAGTCGAAGGAGAGCACAGATTTAGCAAATAGTTTATATTGACATCTAATGAACAAAATTGTTTCAAACGCGGAATATAATGACGATATAAGTATGTATATGTATGTATAAATATATATATATATATATATATATATATATATATATATATATATATATATATAATTATACATATTTAACCAGCAATAATGCATGAAATTCTGTTGAAATCAAAATCTATAATTTAAAAAAAACAACTAAATTTTACAAATTATTGAATCTCGAAGTTATAAATATTTCATTTGGATAAATAATCATCAGCCATTTTGAAAAGATGGACGTCATTGGTTGGCAGCCTCGTCTTCAATGTACAATATCTCACAATAATGTCACTCATTCATTATTAGCAATGAAAACAACAGACTTGCTAAATTTGGTTCAACGTATTGACATCATTTAAATTATTTAACCACATAAAGAAAATAGATATAAGACCAAAGTAATTTAAAATTATTTTTTTTTCCGTTTCGGATTTAATGTTAGAGACAATAATTATGTTCATCCTTTGCACGCAACGATAACCAAGGCTTGAGTAGTAGCCTTGACTTCGGCCGTATTCACTTTAATGTATGGGAGTGTTGCTCGATTCGTCAGCCTCACTCGCTCGTCCTTGCCCATTTGATCCAACGGGGAGAATTAGTCAAGGCGTCCGTAATAGACCATGATGTGGTAGATGACCAGTAGTGTTTTTTTGTGTTGAATTATGTTTTCACTGTAATCTTTATGAGTTCCAAGACGCATGAGATATCGGAATCTTCCTTGTGTCAATGCCATACCGCCTACGGGACTCCAAACCCCCGCATCGATTTGATAGGTTGCCTTCTCTTCAGCGAGTGGCCATCCAGAGTTAACGCGTCCCATCGCTTTGGGGGTTGTCTGTGCTTCTCTAGGCCTTTTCCGGTGATTGAACTCCAGTCCTCTAGCTTGCTGTTGACTCTAACGGCTCAGTTGTAGATTATTCGCCAATCCTTTTAGACGGATTTTACACAGCATCTTCAGTCTTTTTTTTTCCTATTTAAATATTTAAATTGTTAGTTGAAAAAGTTTTTTTTTTTTTTTTTTTTTAAATATAAAAAGACATTAGATTATTTTTCCTCTTTTACTGTGTTTATACTTACTAAGGGGGGGGGGGGGGAAGTCCCTTTATGTTTTGGTTCGTTAATACGATGCAGTTTCTTTTAAATTCATCTTTAAGAAAGACACAATCAAATTTCATCTCTTGAATTTGAACGGCTCAATTTCCTGGAAAAAATCCAGTGGACGCGCCTTTGATATCTGTTGCTTAAACTAACGTTATCAAAACACTTCACAAAAAAGAAAACGAAATGATCAATCCAAAATGTAACGATGTAATTCCTTCCCATTATTTAATTCCAGACTTTTCAGCGTATCTCCCCCCCCCCCACACACACACACACACAAACACGACATGAAGTTTAGCTGTGTCAATCCAAGCGGGCCGTTTCCTCTGATACCCCCGCCCCCAAAAAACGCCATTCAGCGTCGTTGCCTGATAATAGCAACAAAAAAATATAAAAAAATTGATTGCTAATAGGAGCGGCCATTTGCAGGGGTACTTAAACACTGGAGCAGATGTGATCGATAGGGCGTGAACGTAGTAATTATCGATCACGCCGGGTGATTGGTTCATAGATCAGTGTTGAGACAAAAGCACGGATTCAATGAATTGAAAAAATGGACACGAGTGACTCGTCCGACCGTAACGATAACACTATTGTTGGCTTTGTTTGATTTTTGTTTTGTTGCTGTTATTGTCTCTCGAATGTCTGCACGCTAACTTTTGTTGACCTAAGCTATCACGCAAGTACTCTCATAATCTCTATACAACCATGTTAAAAAAAAAAGAAACTAAAAAAAAAACGTTATTGTAACTTTCATTGTTATTTCCAATATTTACGGTTTTGTCTTGACTGTCACGATGGTAGCAAGTAGTTATTGCAACAAATACGTTTAAAATCAGACACTTTCGTGTAATCGGTCCTGCTATGCCAGCAACAGACAGTTTCACCAAAAACCGTAGCGTTTGTCAATCGGGCATACCGTCTGGCCAATCTCCTTACGATATAAATAAAACATTCTGGTATTCCGGTTGGCCAGTCTCTCAACGGCTGTTCGGTAACTTCTGCGTTAATGTGAGCCAGCTTAGTGGGGGTCCCAACCGAGGCGAAAACGTGTGTACATCTTTATTTTACGAAAGAATTAACAAAAAAAAAAGATACTTCTATAGATGTGAAGAAATACATTGTTTGAAGCTATACTTTACGAAAAAATGTCAAAAATGGTAACATTACGTCATGCGATGTGACGTTTTCCGGTCTTAGAAATGACAAAAACTATTGCGCCAGACTCTATACATACTGTCCGTCTTTACTAGTTCACAACTACCCATAAAATTCTGTTTTTTGAAGATTTCCTTATACATTGTAACACTGAACGTGACAACACACCTAAACTGTGACACTGAACGTTACAACACACCTAAACTTTAACACTGAACGTGACAAGACACTTAAGATGTAACACTGACCGTGAGAACACACCTAAACTGTAACAATGAACGTGAGAACACACCTAAACTTTAACACTGAACGTGATAATGAACCCAAACTGTAACACTGAACGTGACAAAACACATAGACTGTAAAACTGAACGTAAGAACACACCTAAGCTGTAACACTGAACGGGACAACACGCATAGACTGTAACACTGAATGTGACCACTCTCCTCAACTGTAACAATGAACGTGCGAACACACCTAAACTGTAACATTGAACGTGAGAACACACCTAAACTGTACCACTGAACGTGAGAACACACCTAAACTGTAACACTGAACGTGACAATGCACCTAAACTGTAACACTGAACGTGACAAAACACATAGACTGTAACACTGAATGTGACCACCCTCCTCAACTGTAACACCGAACGTGACAACTCACCTAAACTGTTACACTGAACGTGACAACGCACCTAAACTGTAACACTGAACATATTCACTGCTTGGCTCCGAGTTACTGGTGGCGTCAGACTCAGCATAGTTGCCTATGCACTTGTGCGGGCCGAAAGAAAATAGGACAGGTAGAAAGCGATTACAAAAATAAAAAAGTATAAAGAATATTTCGTTACGTCGCGGGCCGCAATGTGGGTGCTGGCGGGCCGCATGCGACCCGAAGGCCGTGCGTTGTGCAGGCATGCCGTGTTCAACACACGAAAATTCAAACATTTGGCAGTAGTTTTATTTTGTCGGCAGTGGCTTGGAAAAAGTTGTTGGACAATTTTTTTTATAATGGAGTAGGCGGCATTTTCGGCACACTGCAGAGTATTATTTTAAAGTGGAAGCAAAGGGGTTGAGGGGGTTGGCGCGGGTAAAGTAAAATCCTAGCCCATGCCATGCGGCACTAACCCTAAGCTACGTCAGGGTCGAAGTGTCTTTCAGAGAACCACAGTTATTAATAAAAATAAAAGAGTAAAGAAAGGTACTCGCCATTAAAATCAAGGTTGAAAAGTATTTGAGTCCAAAAACCGTTACTCCCTGCTTCTCTTACCCTAAGAACCACCCACCCCAGGGAAAAAGGGGATACTATGAATTAGTTCAATGTCATTAGAGTGTACACATACTATGTACATTGTTCAGAACAAAATCATATTATCGCCGTTAGCTATTTATACACGATCACCTGTTTTGGTACATCATTAGACTGTGCTATGTATCATCAACACGAGTGAGAGTCAATGAATTTTTACAACTTTTTATCTAGGTAATAAGACAAACTTTGTTCTCGCCATCACAAGGAAGCATAAAGATCGATTTTCCAATCAATCTCCTTTGCATGCGGTACTTGCGCAGCTCCATATCATGATTCTAATACCAATAACACATTAACAAATAAGAATAAAGTAATGATGGTTGTTGTCGAATATTGTGATTGGTAACACCGGCAAGAATGAAGTAGACAGTAGACAGGAAGGACAGAGACGCTGACAGGACTCACGTCGACACTGACAGGAATGACGTAGACACTGACAGGAATGGCATAGATACTGATAGGAATGGCGTAGACACTGACGCGAATGACGTAGTCACTGACAGGAATGACTTAGACAATGACAGGAATGGCGTAGACACTGACGTGTCAGGAATGGCATAGATACTGATAGGAATTGCGTAAACACTGACAGTAATGGCGTAGATACTGACAGGAATGGCGTAGACACTGACAGGAATTACATAATCACTGAGAGAAATGACATAGACACTGACAGGAATGGCCCAGACGTTGACAGGAATGGTGCATACATTGACAGGAATGGTGCAGACGTTGACAGGAATGGTGCAGACATTGATAGGAATGGTGCAGACATTGACAGGAATGGTGCAGACATTGACAGGAATGGTGCAGACATTGACAGGAATGGTGCAGACGTTGACAGGAATGGTGCAGACATTGACAGTAATGGCGCGGACGGTGTAAGTAATGGCATATTCCATGACGGGACTCACGTAGACACGGACAGTGAACACATAGACTCTGACAGGAATCATATATATAGACACCGTCTGATTTGTATCGTTCCAACTATAACTGATAGAATTCAAACTTAAAAAAAAATAATTTTTGTTTTTTTTTAAATTTAACATCTCCTCTAAGCACTATCGTTCGAACTCTAGGATCACACTCTATCGCCACGCTCTAGGCTCACACTCTATCGTCACACATTAGTTTCAAATTCTCCAAACGTGTATTTCCGGTACAGCATGTAAGTGGCGCCCAGTGGAGCTGATAAGTCACCGGGCGCTGTAAGCGTGTGATAAGGCAATCGTACTTAGCAACGGTGCTTCGGTTATATTAAACGGCCATAAAATATTCCCACCAGCTTATTGGCAGCTCACCAAACATTTGGAATCTCATTTCCCGGCACAAGGGGGGTGAGCTCACGTCCCAGACTGGGGTATTGATTGGGTTGGGGGGGGGGGAGGGCATGGGTATACACTCAATTTTAATGCAATGTTCTGATATACTCACAGATATCGCCTGTCATAAGAAGAGTCTCGGAGCTGGAAATGGTTAACATAAACACCGACTCCGCAGAATCATGTCATAGCCTCTTCTCTTTAAATACAAAATAATTAATGGCACCCCCACCCCCCCCCAAAACAAACAAACAAAAAAACTACCCTCCTCAAACACACAAAAAAAGCAACAACAAACCAACAACAGATTTTAGAAGACATATTCAGATCATTATTTTTCATTGTCCCATACACTCCAATAGAATGTAATAGTATACTTTTCTGTAATTGCTAATCTTTATGTGAAGCGCAGTGAGCCTAGCCCTAGGCTGGGGTACTGCGCTATATAAAACCACCTTAATAATAATTATAATAATAAAAATAATGTCGTAGGGCCGACCATTGTTTTGAACAACCCTTATCTCCTCCACAGCGCATTGAAATCGCTGTTCGGTCCTTAAAGTTAATTCTATTTTTCAATTTTAACTTCACATTTTTTTATCCTTTACGAATAACTTCTCTTTTGTTCTTGGCTGGCTGGCAAAAAACCTCGGACGGCTAACTGACCCGCTACACGCTGAAACTTGGCACATAGACTTGATGCCGATTGCAACACATTATATCAAATTTTTAACCGCACGCCAACCCCGATAAAAATCAGTTTTTCACGGGGAAGATGAAGGAATTATAATGCCACAGATTTCACGAAATAAAATTCACGATAACTGCGCTAAACGAGATTCTTTTAAAAAAAACGCAAGTGCGTTGGGTGAGCAATATTTTAACGAGTTCAGTTCCCGTTTTTCTAGAATATATGCCGGCATGTAAACAATAGGCCTAAAGAGAGACCTACATCCTACCTGCCGGCCTTCTCCTCACCTGGTAAATAATATTATATTAAAAGAACAGAATCCGATCTTCTCACCTGGTAAATAGTATTATATTAAAAGAACATAATAAGATCTTCTCACCTGGTAAATAGTATTGTATTAAAAGAGCAGAACCAGATCTTCTTACCTGGTAAATAGTATTATAGTAAATGAACAGAATCAAATTTTCTAATTTCGATTATTTATTTTTTATTTTCAGTAGGTTTGGGCTGTGGGGGGATAAGTCAGGAGAGGATAAGTGGGCTTTAAAGGTCAGGGACTTAAAGGAAATAATTGAAGGGCTAGTCATGAAGGTTAAACAAAAAAATCAATAAAAGGTGCTGCCCCCAAATGTTGCATTATTAACCCTTGCTGGCCCAGTAATGCAGGTATGACGTCGGGTTGTTGTAGTCACAACAAGGCAACAGGGTCTCCGCAGACGGGAGTTTGACCTCTGGGGGTGTTTGAAATTTTAAAGTAGTTTTTTGATCTTCTATTGTGCAGGCATTTTGACTGTTATGTTACGCCAACGTTACGGGATTTTCGTTGAAAGACAGGCGTTATTCAATTATGGTATTTTAAATTCTCTAGATCGTTTATAAATAAATAAATTAATTAATCAAAAATTTTTTATATATATATATATATGTATATATATTAATGTGCCGCCTAATTTATTGTTATGAAACAATTATGTACCTAAAATAAGACCGTGATTTTTTTCATACTTATCTTCACATTTTTCAATGTTTAATGATTCAATGTATAGAAGAACGAGAATCAATTTATTTCGAAATTTGAGGCGCCTGTTTTGAAATAAACCTGAAAATATCCTACCCGTCTCAGTAGTCATCAAAAGGTTTTTTTTTTTTTTTTTTTTTTTTATTTTTTTTTTTTTTATTGTAGTTGACCTAACTTTATTGCTTAGTTCCGTACATCTCGCAATCCAAAATAAATGGACACTTTTGTCCTGTGAAGCCTGTACCGTGAGGATTGTTAATGCTTTGGGGAAAAATCAGTGGTACAATATTTCGCATACCATCAATCCCTGAATACAAATATTCTCATCGGGTTTTAGTTAAACTTCAGTTATACAGTCTGTGTTACGGTGAGAAAGAAGTTGTAGAGATAAGGATTCCCTCTTGGCATTTCAAAATTTTTACGAATCGGTGGGTCAGCTGGTATTAGTTATTTGAATTTCTATATAAAAAAAAAACAACTTGTAATTCAATCTAAAAAACTCTAAAGATTTACTGCACCATTTCGTCCCTGGTTAAAATTACATCAACTATCTCATTGTTATTAGGGAAATTGGTGCAAAAACATTTCGTCGAAAAGTGTAGTAGGCTAAGTAAGATGTTATTAGAAAGCTTATTATCTCGCAGGTGCAACCCGCATTTGCAATGTTAATAGAAAGATGGTTTTCCCACAATTGTAATGTAAATAGAAAGCTGATTGTCTCACAAACACAGGGCGAAACAAACACATTGTCTTGGAATATCGACTATAAACGAAAACAAACACACAAAGAACATACCAAAACAAAACAACTTAGGAACAACACAGATTAAACGGTTACATTTTGAATGTTCTTTTATATAAGAAAATATACTAGCAGTGGCTCATCTAATATATATATATATATATATATAAATATGTATTTATCTATATAAAAACAATTCTTAATGTTATGATAAATAAAAAATAAATTTTAAAATCTTTTACAGCCACTTTATAAGTTAAAATACAGTTTAAAGAAAAACTACTTATTATTATCAGTAGTAGTTTTATATAGCGCGGTACCCTAGCCTACGGCTGGGCTCAACACGCTGTGCATACAATCTAACAAACATAATCATGAACTTAAAAATTATCATTTATTAATTGCTCGATTGTCTAAATGTATTTTTAATAATAAAGACTGGAGGATAATGTATAAATCTGATACTAAAATTTAATCCCCGATAGGGTCGACCATGAGACTTACCTTCGGTCACTCTTGCGTTTAGTTACAGCCGGAGGAAATCAGACGGCCGACAGAACAAGGGGACGCGGGTCGTCACATACTTCAACTCTTGTATTCATCGTGACCCACTGATGCGTATCTCAATCACATTGGAATTTCCCAGCACGAGGTGCGTCTCTCCATCCTAACTAGAAACTTTTTCAAAATGAAACTATGCTAATCCCAATAGTGACTTTGAGACCGGGAAGTTTTCGAAAGTTTCACAACGTTTCGATTTTTTTTTCAAGTATCAACTCAAAAATTTAACATACCACGACAATCCAAACAAAATCAACGAATAACGATTAGCAAAACAATCTTTTAAAATATTTTATTTTAGTCTTTAAAAATATCCACACTAAGACGCTAACTAAATGTTCAGTTTAAAAATTGAAATCAATTTTATTTTTTTTGTCTACACGCCTAATTTGGCGTAACATTGATCCCAAATGAAGTTCACATTGAACTTTCCAATACGCCACTATCGTGTAATTAAACAACTGTTCATTCTCATGCTGTGTAACACCATTGAGTGCGTTCATTTGGCAGAGGCTACTGTATTCCTCTACTCCGAGTTTGAGAGACAGACACTCAGTAACTAAGCGGTCCAAAACAATGGAAATTTCCGAACAGTTAAAGTTAAAGGCAATACAAAAGTAATATTTGAAATAATCTACTCTCAAGTTGTGAGGCAGCTAACTAAAATTTGACGTATTTCTAGTATTTCTCAACTCCGCTATCTATCTCCTAACCACTACGTCGAATGTAATATCTCCTAACCACTGCATCCAATGTAATGGACCACTCCTTCACTGTCAGACAGCCCCCCCCCCTTTTTTTCGAATCTCATGGATTTTTATTTGAACCATTGTCTTTGTCTGCGTTGCATTCCCAACCAATCCGACGTCACAGCTCATCGGGCACTATCTGTCCCACGTGACATCGTCAGTGGTGCGTGGGAAACCCGACGGTGATCTCCAGGAGTTGCAGAGGAATGAAGGGGGTTTGGCGTGTAAGGGGGGGGGATTCTGCGTCTAAATATCTGCGTCCGGTTGTGTTTAGTAATCGAACTTTATACACTGAGAAGACAAAGATCCTTCCAAATGTTGATTGCAGTAACAACATGGGGGTTGTGGTCGTCTGAATCTTCTATGGGGTACAGATGGCGAGGCTCGAGACGACACATGATGTGTGCACCACTTGGAAAAGGCGGGAGTTGGGGGGGGGGGGTAATGCCGAGCCGTGCAAGGAATTTTAATCATACATTTATCTGCATTGACTAAGTTAAATTGCCACACACTTAAAAGTCAACTATGCTGTCCATGTAAAACAAAATCACAATTAATAACTTATTGTTATTTTGATGAAGTCATCTCATTAAAGACTTCGGTTGATGAGATGACTTTATCAAAACCATAATACAAGACTTCAGTTGATGAGATGACTTTATCAAAATCACAATACAAGACTTCAGTTGATGAGATGACTTTATCAAAATCACAATACAAGACTTCAGTTGATGAGATGACTTTATCAAAATCACAATACAAGACTTCAGTTGATGAGATGAATTCATCAAAACCACAATACAAGACTTCAGTTGATGAGATGAATTCATCAAAATCACAATACAAGACTTCAGTTGGTGAGATGAATTCATCAAAATCACAATACAAGACTTCAGTTGATGAGATAACTTGATCAAAGAGTTTAAAGAGATGTGTTTATAGTGCAGTTTTGAAGGCTGTGATGAGCGGTATATTGAGGATGTGTAGTGGAAGAGAATTTCATCGTTTGGGGGGACAGAAAGAGAAAGATCGTTCACCGTATGTTTTTGTGCGTGTCTTGGCAACAGAAAGAATATGCGCTTCTGCGGAGGAGCGAAGCTGTCGAAGGGGTGAATACGTTTGATTTCCCAATAAAGTATTAATAAATTAATGAAAATGTATCACATATAATAAAAATTATTTTCTAAAATTTCAATTTTTTTTTTTTTGTGGTAAAAAATCACTATTTATTATTTTTCTATTCCTCGTGCTACAAAAACTGAAACCGTGAAAATAGCAAGACCGTTACGCTTCTGATAAATAACGATACTCAAACACTGTATCGAATACGTTCATACGCATTTGTAAACCCTCGATACTCACACGAAACTCCAGCTGTTCTGTCATTGGACTAATTCATTGTCTTGAAGCTAGACATGGAGATTTTTCAATTATAATCTCGAAACAAATTAGCCTTACGTAGAAATGGCTTTTTCCTGAGCACTGATTTTTGTTTCTGGCTTGGTTGAAAAACGCCGCACTCAACACACAAGCCAACCAGCCGGGAGGGGAGAATATAAATAAATACATCTGTATGCTCTTCTTTCAACTCATTTTTTTTTCTTTTTAACGGATTTCTTTCCAAATATCGGCTGGAATCTCATTGTATTGTGTTTTAGTGATTTAATTTAGGACAAAATGCACGGGCCACCCCCAGTCTATCATTTGGAATTAAAGAATTTTTTTTTTACAAAATAAACATAAAGAAACAACAAACAAAAAACATTTTTTTTTAATAAAATAAAAAAACACAGACACACACACTCAGATTATAGATTTTTTAAATTCCTCTTAGCTTCATTCATTGAATTAGATGTGTTAATTTTTTTTCCCTAAAATACTGATCTTAAATTTGAAAAAAAAACCAACTATTTAAAGTGTCCCGTGATTTTGATAAAATCCTACTACCACTAATACTATTATCGTTTTCTACCTTCTTTTCCCATTATTTGTTTACAACCGAACAATCAATTATTAACTGCTCAAAAATCAAATTGATTAAAGAAGTGACTGTACGATGTGACATTTCGCAGTGCACCGCCCTCTACTCCTCTTCCCAAAATGTAAACAAAATAAAATTAGATTTTAACACACACACAAAAATAAATTAATTAATTAATGTTTAAAAAAACTAGAAACAATACCAAATCAATATCAAATAATTCTAAATGGGTGCCTGTAATTCATCTTATTTGTATTGTAAATTTAGTACATTGTGTGAAAATGTGTTGAGAAATACAAATTGAGGAAAGCAGCGAAGTTTAATTCAAAATTTACAAAGAAAATAACACAATCGGGGCATAGTATCACACTGTGAGATGCACTGGCGTTACACGTAGTTATGTAATCACTGATGCACGAAGAGGTGCTTCATTTTGACGGCTGCATTCACACGTTGATCACATGCCAATCCAGTACCTTTTTTTTTCTTTTTTTTTTACAGCCGATACACTTAACTGGTCTTAAACAAAAATGTAATGAAACAGTGACTACACTTGGACACGGCTATATGTAACCTCCAGGCTGTAGCAATGTGTTACCATAAGATATGTATCAATGTGAAACCATAGTACGTGTAGCAATGTGCCACAGTACATGTAACAATGTTAACCACAAAGACCGTAGCAATTTGTGACCACTGTACATGTAGCAATGTGTGAACACAAGATATGTAGCAATGTGTGACCCCAGTGCATGTAGCAATTGTAACCACAAAACATGTAGCAATCTTGTGACCACATTGCAATTAGCAATATGCAACCACAAAACATGTAGCAATGTGTGACCATAGTACATGTAGCAATATGCAACCACAAAATTTGTAGCAATGTGTAACCACAATACATGTAGCAATATGCAACCACAAAACCTGTAGCAATGTGTGACCATAGTAAATGTAGCCACAAAGCCTGTAGAAATCTGATACGGCGCTCCATAGGAGTATCGAATGAACGCACTTAAAAAAATTAAATTGTTTTAAGTATTGAAAAAAAAAACCACAAACAAAAAAACCAAACACTTCTGTTAAGTGTTGTTTTTGAGTTTACATCTGGCAGCCCCATTACAGCAAATAGTTTTACCATGTTAAAGGTGGCGTGTCTGACCAGACAAAGTGGTTGTGTCGAACGATGTGGATAATCCCGGAAGCTTTGGTCAAAGTGTGCATTCTATTTTAGGCCAGGGCGGGGGTCGGTAGAGCAAAGGGATTTAAATTATCCCATGAATTGCTGGTAAGGTAATCAAAAAGATTATACTTTTCTTATTAACATTTTTTAAATGATGTTTTTTTTTTAAAAAATCAGATTAAAAATGGTTGTCTAATTACTCCTTGATATAATGACTGAAGGGGAATAGGATGGTTGTCTAATCCCCTTCGACATAACGGAAGAAGAGGAAAGGGATGGTGGTCTAATTCTCTTAGACATACTGATAGAAGGGGGATAATGAGGTTATTTCTTAACCCTTTGAACCCTCGATCCCGCTTTATCGGTCTGCGCCTTAAAAATCCACAACCCGCCAGACCGATATATCGGTCTCCCATACCTTACTATAGATCGACAGTCCGTATGTAAAATGTGCTATAAATACTGAGTTCATGGTTTATCACGTGACTTGGGAAAGGTCACAGTAATGGCCGCGCCCATGGTTGCATTGTTTTTGTTATGTTTTAGTAATGTTTTTCGATGTATAGAAGTGGCGAAAATGCAATAATTACTTTTCTCAAGGACACAAACAGAGTAGTTTTATGATAATGTAAATAATTTAGATAATATTTGCGTAAGCGGCAGCGACCTCAAGGAGACTTGGGGTCGTCCACATGGGGTTTTGCCTCTTCGTGGCGTGGCAGACTAGTAGGGGGGACTTGTCCACCCGAAGCTAAAAAAACCCCGGCCAAACGCATGACTCCCAACGCAACGGGAGCTGCCACTAACATGATTACTAGTTGCTGTTAATGGATATGAGGCTTGGGTGGCCCTCATAACCCATGCCGATGATTTTAGCTACGCGGCCGTGAGAAAGCCGCTCCTAGGCAACCGTTTCGTCCCGCCACTACCAACGTCCCGACCGAAAGACTCCCTGGGCGGTGGGGGTTGGTAACGCAACACCAAACCACCGGAGTGGAAGCAAAAGCCGTCCAGACACACAGAGAGTGGACTACGGACGCTTTAAACGCAGCGTCCTTGGTCGACCGGGCCTCCCTAGGTCAAGAGGGAGGTTCCCGGCGCCCTTCCGCACGGTCTGGCGGCGGGTTAAATCCTTCAGTGCGCTGGACTGTGTGGGGGGGGGGGGGTGCCGGGGGGGGCATTAAGAGCTCGCGCTCGACGGCCCACCGATTCCATCTCTTATGTGACATTTGAAAAAGGAGTGAAATAAGTAAATAGACAATGATAGTGACGATCGATTGACTACAACTTCTAGTTCTAGTGGCTATCGATGTGTTGTTAGGGAATAAACTAAACAAGGTCTACCTCCTAGTTCTAGCCTTGGCTTTTATAAAAATCAGGGCCGTATAAATGACCTTTAACTATGATATTTTACAACATTTCTAAGACAATTTTATTTCTGTAATTCATTTTATAATACTAATGGACTACTAACAGACACATTTAGATTGAAATAAATAAAATTTATTTAATTTTATAATCATTTGATTTTGTTTGTTTGTGTGTCAGTGTGTGGACATTTTTTCACAGGAGCCCAGGGGATTGGGTATTATAGGCACAGGAGCCAAGGGTTCAAAGGGTTAAAATATTGTTAATGTAATTGTTTAATTTCAATCATGGTTTTGTTAATGTAATTGTTATATTTAATACATGATTTTCAAACGCAGATATCATGAAATACTAAATATAGTACACGCTGTAGCCTTAAAAAAAAAACCAGTCTAGTACATTTCTATGGTTACCGGAAATTTGCTTGAAAGAAGTTTCGTGGACGGAAAATTGATCAACGGAAATTTGATCGAACGGAAGTTTGGTCGCATCTTTTTTTCAGCTCACACTTGAAAAAAATATTCGACCAAATTTCCGTCGATTAATTTTCCGTCGAAGAATTTTCTTTCAAACAAATTTCCGAATACGCATTTCCATAGCTGCAGCATTAAACAGAAACTCGTCCCTCTCCACCTCTAGACAGCGACGAGGCCATGAGAGGCAGTTCCGACTCATAACAGCAAGAAGCCAGTGCAGGAACTGCTCATTCTTACCAAAAGACAATCATGGACTTGAACAAGCTTTCAAAAAGGAACAGTTGAGGCCACAACCGTTTGACACATTTTTGTCTATTGCCTCAGGCCTTCCGACCCCCAGTTCCCCATAGCCTCGCCGAGTTGCCCTTACAACCAGTGAAGCACCCTCTTTAATAACAGGCAGAGAAACACCACGAATCCCTTCTTCATAAATAGGAGCAAAATTGATCAATAAATTGTTCATAGGCCTTTAAGAAATAGAAGAATAATGTTGTGTTTTGTTTTGTGGGGTAACTCTATTTCCATATTTCTATATCGAGTCCGCTAAATGCTGAATTCACGTCTATAAAACTATCGAGGTTTCCATCCATTGGCCCCACTTAAAATATTCAAAAAAATTAATAAGTTAAATGTAAACAATCTATGAATAAAAGCACACCGCTACAAATTTGCTTTTATTTTTTCCAAAGCATAAATTTAAAAAAAAATTATTACAAAAAAAGTTAGATAAACATAAAAAAAATAATTAAATTAAACTTGAATCAAATAACAGTACACAAGACGTTCTTACTGGAGGTTTTTAAGGGTTCATAAGGCCGTGCATTAATATTTTAATATAACTTTTTCCATCGAAGATATTTGGAAATACATTTAAGTTTTATGCATTTTAATACTGCTAAAATATTTTCTTTAAAAATCAATCGTGGTGGCATTTGTAAAAAGATTGCAAAAAAAGACTGTAAGAAAATATTTCAAGTAAAAAAGGGGAAACAAAAACAAAACAATCAAGCAACAACAACAATTAATGGATGTAGGAGTTATTTGTATTCATACAGAGGGTTAGGCAACGTTGTCTTTTTTTTGTTGTTGTTGTTTTTTGAATAGCTATTTTTGTGAAAGTTTATGTGCTCCAAAAACATATTTTGGAAACTTTAATGCATTTCAAATTAGTAAAAAGAAAATATAAAGAATTGAGACACGGATTTCTTCATAGAGTTGCAAAAAATCATCCATGAAAGAGTTGCATCTATTCATTCAAAGAGCCCCATCTATTCCTTCAAAGAGCCCCATCTATTCCTTCAAAGATCTCAATCTATTACTCCAAAGAGCCCAATCTATTACCCCAAAGAGCCCAATCTATTAGTACAAAGAGCCCAATCTATTACTCCAAAGAGTTGCATCTTTTTATTGAAATAGCCCGATCTATCACTTTAAAGAGCGTTTTCTATTCCTTCAAAGAGCCCAATCTATTACTCCAAAGAGCCCAATCTATTTCTCCAAAGAGCCCAATCTATTATTACAAAGAGCCCAATCTATTACTCCAAAGAGCCCAATCTATTAGTACAAAGAGCCCCATCTATTCCTTCAAAGAGCCCAATCTATTCCTCCAAAGAGCCCAATCTTTACTCCAAAGAGCCCAATCTATTAGTACAAAGAGCCCAATCTATTACTCCAAGATCTCAATCTATTACTCCAAAGAGCCCAATCTTTACTCCAAAGAGCCCAATCTATTAGTACAAAGAGCCCAATCTATTACTCCAAGATCTCAATCTATTACTCCAAAGATCCCAATCTAGTACTCCAAAGAGCCCAATCTATTACCCCAAAGAGCCCAATCTATTACTCCAAAGAGCCAAATATATTACCCCAAAGAGCCCCAATCTATTACCCCAAGAGCCCAATCTATTAGTACAAGATCGTAATCTATTACTCCAAAGAGCCCAATCTATTACTCCAAAGAGCCCAATCTAGTATTCCAAAGATCCAAATCTATTACTCCAAAGAGCCCAATCTATTAGTACAAAGATCCCAATCTATTACTCCAAAGAGCCCAATCTATTACTCAAAAGAGCCCAATTTTTACTCCAAAGAACCCAATCTATTACTCCAAAGGGCCCAATCTATTCCTTCAAAGAGTCCAATCTATTACCCCAAAGAGTCCAATCATTACCCCAAAGATCCCAATCTATTACTCCAAAGAGCCCAATCTATTACTCCAAAGAGCCCAATCTATTACTCCAAAGAGTTGCATCTTTTTATTGAAATAGCCCCATCTCTCACTTCAAAGAGCGTTTTCTATTTTTTCAAAGATCGTATTCCATTCCTTCGAAAAGCGTCATCTACTTTAAAGTGAGGACATCATATTAGTTTCAGGTACATTCAAAATTAATTTTGATGCAATCAACTGTAAAATCCGTATGTTTAGTTGTTGTTGCAGCTTTTGTAATGGCTACGCACTCTTTACAATTTCACATTCGAAGCAAAAAAAATGTATAATGTTGAATTATTTCATACTTTGACACGCCCAGTACAATTAATTAATACAAAACTGCTCTACAATTATCATAAGACGGTGTTATGAGTAACCATACGATTCAAGTTTCATTATTCCATGAAACCCTGCAGATAAAACCGGAAACGACACTTCGAACTCCCAGTACTGTAAATAATTATCCCCCTTGTCTGAAAAATAGATCTTAATTCCTTACATCGCAAAATTGGATGAAATTCAACATTTAAACATTTGAAAAGAATGTTTAAAAATAATATTTGTTAAAAATATTTTTTAAAATTTAAATACAAATAATATATGCACTCTTTTAGAATGTACCGGGCACAATCGTCGCATACGTTGTATTAAAAAAAAATATTGAAGTAAATTCCAAAATTCATTTAGGCTCACTGCAGCAAATTCTCCTCAGAATTCTCTGGACCTCGAGTCTGAACTGAGCATTGAGGATGCCGTAGATGAACGGGTTGCACATGCAGTTGACGAAGTAGCTCCTCAAAAACACGTTGTACACAACAAAAGCCGCGCCCTTTAGGCCCAGGTCGAACCCGGGGAAGATGACCAGCTTGGCGATCATGAGGGTCAGGTGGGGCAAGAAGCTCAGGATGAAAAACGTCGTCACGGAAAAAGCCACCAGCGTCGTCTGCTGTCTGGCACGCCGGCGCTTTCTCGACGACGCGGACCTTTTCCCAGCCTGCGCAATCGTCTGTTCGGAGACGTAATCTGTAACGTATGTATGCATGAGACCTGAACTCGGAACTTGTAGTATGACCATCGTCTTCTTTCTCGGATGCGGGTCACAGCGACTGCGCATGACACCCGCCTGGGAAGTCGTTTTCTCTGCGCCCGCGCCCTGTGAGGTCCACGCCATTTTAGCCGGCATTTCCGGGGTGACGTCGCTAACAGATCTGCTAACAGAAACTCTACTATCTAAACTCGGTTCGTTCGTATCTGCAGCTAATAATCCCGGGCTTAGATACTGAATGTTAGAGGCACATGACGCTATCCCAGGTAGGTCTTTTGACAATGTCTTGTTATGATTTCTATCAAACTCCGCTAAAGCTTCGCGCGATATAAAATGTTGTTTTTGGTCACGTATCAGATTTTCCTTTTCATTCTCGACATTTCCTAAATTCGTCGCCCCCAATATAGTCACGTCCACACAATTTTTGGGGGATCTCGCATTTAAAATAGTGATTTCAGGCGTCGCCGTCTTTACACCGAGTGTTTGATCGTCGTCGGTGCCCTGTGAAATATTGTTCGTGTCGCCATAACTGATTTTGTCTGGCCGATTTCTCTTTTCATGCTTGTTTCTTCTTTTGACCTCGGCGAGGATCTTGCTGTACATGATGACGAGAGCCGCTGAAATGATCGCGAATGTTAAAAAGAGTACTCCATGAAACAGAGTCGGATAGAGAGTGTTGACTCCGTCAGGTGTGGAGCAGTCTCGACTTTTGGCCCCGTGAATAATATTTGATTGGACCGTCCTGTAACCATACAGGAAAAATATCGGAATCGAATAACATGCCGAAGTGACAAAAATTATGATGAAAGTGATTCGAATACTCTGCAGCTGGAACTGGCTTTTTAAAGGCTTGCAGACCTTTCTATATCTGTCCACGGCGATGACCAGCAGAACGAGTATCGATCCCGCGTTGCAAAACGTGTTGACGAATTTGAATACCTTGCAAATGACATCGGTATCGAATATGTAGTAGACGTAGAACCTGAGGTCGATTATTTCGTATGGTATCGTCAGAATGCAAGTGTGGAGATCGAAGACCGCCAGGAGAACGATTAAAAGGTCCTGGTAGCTACTGGAGGACTTGCGGGTGAAAAAGAGGCACACGAAGCCATTGCCCACCACGCCGAGGATGCTGAGTAGTCCTAAAAATAGCATCACGGGCAGCAACTCCAACGCCACCTCGTCGTTGGCCTCTAAAAGCTTCAGTTTCGCACTCTCGCCACCATCGAGCTCGACAGAGGAGTTGTTGAAGTGCGTGGCGCTCGAGGAATTCAAAGATGTTCTTGTGATATTCAGAACCTCTCGCATCGTGACATTGCCAGCCCCGGGAAGTGATGGTCCTGTAATGGCCATGTGCGAACCAACTCACCTATTTTTTCATAGGCAAGATTATATTCAGATCATTAGACTTGCACTGCTTGAAATCTGTCGAAAAGTTCGTCACCGAAAATAAGACAGCTTGTTGGTCTCGTTGCTGTGGATATACAAATGCAGTGCTTTAAATGTACAAAATACATCAATTTAACAAGCCTTAATTCCTTTCTTACCAAACCATTTCAATATAAATAAAGTGTGTCATTTTCTTGTAGCTAAATGACATACAATGGTCCCAAGATAATTCTATATATTCAGACCCGATTTACTGTGTAAAGTCAAATGCTGTTGAAACGAATTGTGAAAATTTTGTCTTCATGACTGAATGAATCTTTTACAAGAAAGTCTACGCATCGTGACGTCCTTTCTATATTTACATGCAAGTCTTTCAATGCTTTGAACTAGCCAAGCAAACATATTGACGATGATGAGTTAAAATATTTAACTTACTTGAGCAAACACTAAATATGCTTCGATTGAAAATTTGAAGAAAGGTTTTTTGGTTGGAAATGAAACAGGCTAAGGTTGTCAGACAATACAATTTTCAAACTCAGAAACTCGGGACCACCTTAACACATACACATACACACGCACATATATATATATATATAACTATATATTACAACGCACAGCAATATATATATATATTGACTTGAAATATCCACATTATATCCATATATTTGTTGGCATTGATTGATTCATGGATGCATGTATGGATTAAATGTGGATATTAATGGATATAGATAGATGTCCTCGTATCCCTACAACATGTCTCAATCGATACACCTTGAGAATATCAAGCATCGTCCGTGCACACAATTTACCTGCTGCCATTGAATCACCAGCGAAGCCACCGCAGACGGCATCGGTCTTTGAAGCAGACCGCCTCTCCCAGAATCCTCCGTTCTCCAATTAGTCAAACTCTCCCTTCACTGACATGTCAAGCTCGACGCTGAAGTGACTCCACGTTGTCATTGAAAACACCAGCTAAACCATTTCACGGACGTGATAAAAATTGAACGACTTTTGATTTATCTTGTAAGTCAGGCAACAGCTGTACGCCCGTAGCATTCCGAGAAACACTTGGCATTGAAGTGATACCCTATTTAATCCACCCTACCACACCCCTACCCCCAACGAAGAATTAAATATGACACAATAATTAGCCTAAATGGAGGACACAGTTTATTTTTTTTTTTTAAATGGCTTTTGAAACTCAATGCGTGAATGGGCCCAGGGGCGGACTCCGGAAAAAAAAGTGTACGGATATCGACCACTTAAACGCGACATTGGTTTTATAATGGTCCAATGTCTATTTTTAAAAACAACAACAACAAAAAAAAACGTTAGGCCATCTGCTACATTTTCAAAATTGCAAGGTTGATCAAAGCGACAATTTAGAGGCGGCTAAACCTTACCTCCCACCCCCCGCTCCCACACCCACCCCACACACACAACGTATACCTCCTATCATGGGCGCGCGCAGAAAATTTTCTAGGGAGGGGGAAAAATATTTTCTAGGGGGGGGGGCATAATACTTTCTCTTTATTTTCTCTTTACTTTAATAAATTTTTTGTCTATTTTTGTCTAAAATAAATTTTTAATCAATCAATCCAGGGGGGGGGGCAAGTGCCCCAACTCGCCACTACTTGCGGGCGCCCATGCCTTTCCATGGTGGAATTGAATGAAGGCAATACGCTTGTTGTCGCTAGTCACTTGAAGTCATTCAACCAATTTGATCCATTTCTATGCATTTAGTTTCCTAGTCGAGGTTCAAGTGCAAGCATTCATGACGTCACGCCGAACTGAAGCAAGCAAATTAATCATGTGCGGGTGTTTTTTGTGTGTGTGAAAAAAAAGGGGTGTGGGTTAAGGCAGGAAGGGTGGGGGGTCAGCAATCTGCGGCTCTTTGAGCTTTCTCTTCTGGCTCTTGGATTTTAAACATAATTGAAGACCTTAGTGCTAAAAGTACTTAAGTCACAAAATGCACATTTTGAGATAATCAAGTTCAAATATACTTTTCTTCTATTAAATGTGACTATTTTCATTTTTTTTCTTGTTTAATTAAGGGCCTAATGCACATATTAATGTCTTCAAATTTCTGCAGTACACTTGGCTAAACTGGGTAAGAAAAGTTTAGATTGATTTTGACAAAAATGTGACTTAAGTACTTTTAGCACTAAGGTCTTCAATTTTCCCAAGTGGTTTAATTAAAAAATAAAAACAATTTTAAATTAAAGTTTAGTTTATCTTGGACAGTATACCCATTTTCTGTGATGTTACGGTCTACTAAAATTAACACGATCAATGCGAATCAGAAATGTTACACCTTTTAAAGCGGGGCATGACTCGAACAAATTCGTTGATATTTTTTTTTTTCCATCTTGCTTTTGAATTATTTTTTTTTTAAAACAAACTAGATAAATAATTAACTATTTGACCCTTAGCAATGTAAAGATTCCCGACACCCTTGGGTCAAGGTCAAAGGTTTTTTTTACGTTTAAAGCCAAAACAAATTAGGGTTAGGAAAATACAATCGTAACCGCCCCCTTCCACCCCCCCCCCTCCCCGAACACCCTTTAAGAAAAAGGAGAAACTTGGTGTGAATATAATACTATAAATAAGCATGTACACTGAAATTAAATTCGTCTTTCTTTAAATTTTTGAACAGAAAAAACTTATTGATTTTTGTAAGACAATTAAAGAAGTGAAAATTCTTTTTAAACCCCCAAAAAAATTATTTTTTTCTTCTTTGTTTTTGTTTTTTCTGTAGTTTCGTAAGCATTTAACAAGAGCATGAGCTGAAGAAAACACATCCACGAGACCGACACCAGAGAAGGCGATGCCAACAGAACTATGTGTGATGAACAGTGCGTCTGCTGTAGAAAACATATCCAAGAGACCGACACCAGAGAAGGCGATGCCAACAGAACTATGTGTGATGAACAGTGCGTCTGCTGTAGAAAACACATCCAAGAGACTGACACCAGAGAAGGCGATGCCAACAGAACTATGAGTGATGAACAGTGCGTCTGCTGTAGAAAACATATCCAAGAGACCGACACCAGAGAAGGCGATGCCAACAGAACTATGTGTGATGAACAGTGCGTCTGCTGTAGAAAACACATCCAAGAGACTGACACCAGAGAAGGCGATGCCAACAGAACTATGTGTGATGAACAGTGCGTCTGCTGCAGAAAACACATCAAAGAGACCGACACCAGAGAAGGCGATGCCAACAGAACTATGTGTGATGAACAGTGCGTCTGCTGTAGAAAACATATCCAAGAGACCGACACCAGAGAAGGCGATGCCAACAGAACTATGTGTGATGAACAGTGCGTCTGCTGTAGAAAACATATCCAAGAGACCGACACCAGAGAAGGCGATGCCAACAGAACTATGTGTGATGAACAGTGCGTCTGCTGAAGAAAACAAATCCACGAGACTGACACCAGAGAAGGCGATGCCAACAGAACTATGTGTGATGAACAGTGCGTCTGCTGAAGAAAACACATCAAAGAGACCGACACCAGAGAAGGCGATGCCAACAGAACTATGTGTGATGAACAGTGCGTCTGCTGAAGAAAACACATCAAAGAGACCGACACCAGAGAAGGCGATGCCAACAGAACTATGTGTGATGAACAGTGCGTCTGCTGAAGAAAACACATCCAAGAGACCGACACCAGAGAAGGCGATGCCAACAGAACTATGTGTGATGAACAGTGCGTCTGCTGTAGAAAACATATCCAAGAGACCGACACCAGAGAAGGCGATGCCAACAGAACTATGTGTGATGAACAGTGCGTCTGCTGAAGAAAACAAATCCACGAGACTGACACCAGAGAAGGCGATGCCAACAGAACTATGTGTGATGAACAGTGCGTCTGCTGAAGAAAACACATCAAAGAGACCGACACCAGAGAAGGCGATGCCAACAGAACTATGTGTGATGAACAGTGCGTCTGCTGAAGAAAACACATCAAAGAGACCGACACCAGAGAAGGCGATGCCAACAGAACTATGTGTGATGAACAGTGCGTCTGCTGAAGAAAACACATCAAAGAGACCGACACCAGAGAAGGCGATGCCAACAGAACTATGTGTGATGAACAGTGTGCCTGCTGAAGAAAACACATCCACGATGCCGACACCAGAGAAGGCGATGCCAACAGAACTATGTGTGATGAACAGTGCGTCTGCTGTAGAAAACAAATCCAAGAGACTGACACCAGAGAAGGCGATGCCAACAGAACTATGTGTGATGAACAGTGCGTCTGCTGAAGAAAACACATCCAAGAGACCGACACCAGAGAAGGCGATGCCAACAGAGCTATGTGTGATGAACAGTGCGTCTGCTGTAGAAAACACATCCAAGAGACCGGCACCAGAGAAGGCGATGCCAACAGAACTATGTGTGATAAACAGTGCGTCTGCTGTAGAAAACACATCCAAGAGACCGACACCAGAGAAGGCGATGCCAACAGAACTATGTGTGATGAACAGTGCGTCTGCTGAAGAAAACACATCAAAGAGACCGACACCAGAGAAGGTGATGCCAACAGAACTATGTGTGATGAACAGTGCGTCTGCTGAAGAAAACACATCCACGATGCCGACACCAGAGAAGGCGATGCCAACAGAACTATGTGTGATGAACAGTGCGTCTGCTGTAGAAAACACATCCAAGAGACTGACACCAGAGAAGGCGATGCCAACAGAACTATGTGTGATGAACAGTGCGTCTGCTGAAGAAAACACATCCAAGAGACCGACACCAGAGAAGGCGATGCCAACAGAACTATGTGTGATGAACAGTGCGTCTGCTGAAGAAAACACATCCAAGAGACCGACACCAGAGAAGGCGATGCCAACAGAACTATGTGTGATGAACAGTGCGTCTGCTGAAGAAAACACATCCAAGAGACCGACGCCAGAGAAGGCGATGCCAACAGAACTATGTGTGATGAACAGTGCGTCTGCTGAAGAAAACAAATCCACGAGACCGACACCAGAGAAGGCGATGCCAACAGAACTATGTGTGATGAACAGTGCGTCTGCTGAAGAAAACACATCCAAGAGACCGACACCAGAGAAGGCGATGCCAACAGAACTATGTGTGATGAACAGTGCGTCTGCTGAAGAAAACAAATCCACGAGACCGACACCAGAGAAGGCGATGCCAACAGAACTATGTGTGATGAACAGTGCGTCCGCTGAAGAAAACAAATCCACGAGACCGACACCAGAGAAGGCGATGCCAACAGAACTATGTGTGATGAACAGTGCGTCTGCTGAAGAAAACACATCCAAGAGACTGACACCAGAGAAGGCGATGCCAACAGAACTATGTGTGATGAACAGTGCGTCTGCTGAAGAAAACACATCCACGAGACTGACACCAGAGAAGGCGATGCCAACAGAACTATGTGTGATGAACAGTGCGTCTGCTGAAGAAAACACATCCACGAGACCGACACCAGAGAAGGCGAGGCCAACAGAACTATGTGTGATGAACAGTGCGTCTGCTGAAGAAAACAAATCCAAGAGACCGACACCAGAGAAGGCGATGCCAACAGAACTATGTGTGATGAACAGTGCGTCTGCTAAAGAAAACACATCCAAGAGACCGACACCAGAGAAGGCGATGCCAACAGAACTATGTGTGATGAACAGTGCGTCTGCTGAAGAAAACAAATCCACGAGACCGACACCAGAGAAGGCGATGCCAACAGAACTATGTGTGATGAACAGTGCGTCTGCTGAAGAAAACACATCCAAGAGACCGACACCAGAGAAGGCGATGCCAACAGAACTATGTGTGATGAACAGTGCGTCTGCTGAAGAAAACAAATCCACGAGACTGACACCAGAGAAGGCGATGCCAACAGAACTATGTGTGATGAACAGTGCGTCTGTTGAAGAAAACACATCCACGAGACTGACACCAGAGAAGGCGATGTCAACAGAACTATGTGTGATGAACAGTGCGTCTGGGTTGTGTTGTTTCTTTGGACGTTCCCCAGTGGCGTAGCGAGCTTAACTCACGCCCGGGTCACAATACCTTTTTAGCGCCCCCCAATACCTTTTTAGCACCTCCCCCTATTCGAAAACCATACAAAATTATAGTAAAATATACCATTTGGCGCCCCATTGTGAGTAGCGCCCGGGGCATGATCCCCCCCCCCTTGCCCCCCTTACTACGCCACTGACGTTCCCTCACAAACAATGCCATAGGATTTCTCGTTTGCCATCACCCGTCGACAGCCACACTTGTATCTGTTCCCCTCTCTTTGTTTGCAGATGAAAGGTTACTCGGGTGAGAGTTATGTCACTTGAAAATTTACTCGGGTGAGAGGTTACTCAGTTGAAAGTTACTCAGTTGAAGGTTACTCTGTTGAAGGTTACTCTGTTGAAAGGCTACTCAGTTGATATGTTACTCTTTTGAAAATGATACTAAGTTGAAAGGTTACTCTGTTGAAAAGTTTACTCAGTTGAAAGGTTACTTAGTTGAAAGGTTACTCAGTTGATATGTTACCCTATTGAAAATGATACTAAGTTGAAAGGTTACTCTGTTTAAAAGTTTACTCAGTTGAAAGTTCCTTTGTCTAGTTTTGTGATCTGTTAGATTGTCCCATACCCCATGTGTTAAATTTCGTAATAAAATCTTTTGTTTCACAGAATGCCATTTGACGTTACTGCCATCCTGTCAAAGTGAATGAAAGAAGTCGTGAGACAATTTAAAGCGTTTATAATAATCAGAATAAATTCTCAAATTTAAAAAAAAAATAAAGTATTTTTTTAATTGCTGTATTAAAACATTTTGAAACCGATTGTAATGAAGAAGTATTCGATTTGTGAAAGGATGACCTTAAAGGGACGTAACACAATATAAAGAAACGATTATGCAAAAAATAGTAGGATTATCCCCCCAATTGAGAACATTTTACCTTTGATGCCCGAATAAGATAAATTTGGAAGAACCACATCTCATTTCTTTTATCCCTGCTTCTTCGACAGTTGGGACAGAAACAGTTTCCTTTAAGCGAAGGGGGAAAACAACTACGGGGGTGGGGGCGGGGGCATGGATTAAAGGGGTTGATGGATTTTAGGGGCGCAATGGAAACGAATACACAGAATATAGGGCGAGTTAGTTTATACTATCTTTAGGGAGAGAGAGGGAGGGGGTAGGGAGAGATGGAGAGAGAGAGGGAGCGAGAGAGACAGGAAGAGAGAGATGGAGGGGGAGAGAGAGGGAGGGAGAGAGTAAAGGAGGTTGAGAGGCAGAGAGGAACGGAGAGAGAGAGGGAGGAAGAGAGAGAGGGAGGTAGAGAGGGAATGAGGTTGAGAGGAAGGGAGAGAGAGGGAGGGAGAGAGAGAGGGAGAAAGAGAAGTGGTGTCAGGGTACAATGTAATGCAGTATTAAAATTGTACATGCGTGAAAATGGACTGACAAAGTCCACACAACATTATCAAAGTGTTATCTCCAGCACATCATATTTTTCTAGGCGCATAGATCATATCGCGAGGGTAGCACGGTACTGTTTTGTCAACCTAGCTCCTAATACTGAATTGCCATGGGAGATATAGAACTTCAGGGGGGGGGGGCAGTTAGAAAACACTGAAATGTGATAGGAAATCTTTACCATCAGGGAATGGGATCAGTTTAAAGACACTGAAATGTGATAGGAAATATTTACCTTCAGTGAGTGGGATCAGCTAAAAGACACTGAAATTTGATAGGAAGTTGGTAGCTTAAGTGAGGTAACAGCTAAATGACATTGAAATTTCATAGGAAATATGAAACTTGGGGGAGTAGAACTGAAATGACACTGAAATGCCGTAGGAAATAGGAAACATAGAGCACGAGAAAGCGTAAGAGTCATAGGAAAAATGGAACAGACAGTGTAAGGCAAATCCAGTAAGACGTGGTCGTCAAAGGAAAAGTGAAACATGGGGTAATTCGGCGGAAACATGGGGTAATTCGGCGGAAACATTGGTTTAATTCAGTGGAAACATGGGGTAATTCGGCGGAAACATGGGTTATTTCGGCGGAAACATGGGGTAATTCGGCGGAAGCATTGGGTAATTCGGCGGAAACATGGGGTAATTCGGCGGAAAAATTGGGTAATTCGGCGGAAACATGGGGTAATTCGGCGGAAACATGGGACAATTCGTCGGACCAACAATTTGGGAAAGACTGCCTACCAATCACACGCTTATTTCATAATGGCGTACACGGACAAAGAACACAAGAGCATTGGCGTACCTAGGCAGCGGCGAAAGGTGCCATCGCCCCAAATGGGGCTCTTCGGGATCCTATGTAAAATTACTATAGTAATATATGTGTGCATATACCATAATAGTGCGAAACTATGGGAGTCCATCCCGGGCGTTATTTATTTAAGGTACGCTACTGTATAAGAGGGACCCAATGTTAGCCTCCCCCTATCCCCCTCATACTTCTTGTGTTATACGTTATAGTTTCTTCTACGGTCAATCACTGCTGTTCCCTACAAGAATGCCCCCCTTTGTACACGATTGGTATGTTGATTGGTGTGTCGCTCCCTACAATGAGAATGGGTGTTTCAGTCTATTCTGCCAGCAAGGTTCTCAATTTGGCCAAGGAACAGAAGTCGTCAAAAGTTTTATGGTCCATATGTTTATTGTTTGATAAAAAATTTTGAAAGAACCACAAGTCCCTCTACCGGTGTCAGACCCCAGTTAGATGTTAATTCCTGATATGAAATTAAACAATATATTGGTTTCGTCTGAACTTTTCAGAAAAATTCCAAATAAAAAAACAATTATTAAGCGTCAGTTCACACGATCAAATTTCGCGTCAAATTGTTGTATGAACGCACTATTTTGTGCGTGGTTTCTTTTTTTGGGGAATTTGATCAAATAGTAATTTTAAAGTTGTGACAAGGCTTCATACACGAATTGCATCAAATGCTTGAAGGAAAATTTGATCGTGTGAACCGATCCTAATAAGTCTCATGTGAAACACATGGCGAAGCATTAAATACTCATTTGACGATAGTGTGAACAATAAATTGTGTAAATAAATATTGCTATCATTTATTTTCCTTTTTTTTTAACAGGGTGAGAAAACCAGAAGAACGAGAAAGAGAAATAGAGAATGAGAGAGAGGAAGAGATAGAAAGAGATAAAGAGAGAGAGAGAGGAAGAGAAAGAGTGAAGAGAATGTTGTGAAAATTGTTTTATAGTAATTTAAACATCAATTGTCTTTAGCTCTGGTCACAGCTATGGATTATAGGTACAGGCTGGCAGCCACACACTGGCTCAAGAGGACGGGGGATACGCCTACAAATGCCAGGCATGGAAAGGTAGGCAAGGATCAGAATTCAATTCAAAGAGACGGGGATAACCCTACAAATGCCAGGCGTGGAAAGGTAGGAAGGGATCAGAATTCAATTCAAAGAGACGGGGATAACCCTACAAATGCCAGGCGTGGAAAGGTAGGAAGGGATCAGAAATCATCTCAGAAATATTTTGAAATCGTCAGAGAAGATTACAAAGGACCAGAAGGCGTGAATGTCCGCTGTCATTTGAAAAAGGAAAAATAAGAACAATAAGTAACACAGTGAGCGCGTAACCTCAGACCAATACTGTGGCGAACCTTGCTCGTCTCTGCTCTCTAATTAATCTGCAACCTTGTACACTCTGTCTCTCGTGTGCACCAATACGACAAAACAATGATGGTTATAGTCTTTGAACATTTATTTGTCTTGTCCTTTGTTTTCTCTTTCTCTCGCTCTCTCTGTCGTACTCCACTTCGACTGTCACGGTCCCTCTCTAACTCCCGTCCGTCTACCTGCCTGCCCGGCTGAGTTCTCTCTAGTCCCATCCAACTGTCCATTATATACGCCCCGAGTCCATAGAGATTTCTTCCCAGGGCCCCAATCCCATTCCTATCTCACACCGCGAAATAGGTCATCCATCCCGTCGCGGGCAATCTAACAAGCTTGACCCTTTGTTTGATCAGTTGGTCTTAGGTCATAAAACCAACGCCGTCATTCAGTCTCGGCCAATCTGACACGGTTGATCCTTGTTTAGTCTGTACCGATCTGGGACTCCCCCACCACCCCTTACGGGTCGACTATTGGCTGGACACTCCACAGGTCGACTATTGTCTGGACACTCCACAATACTAAACATTGTGTATTGCGGTGTCGTCATTGCGACCTCTCAACACCCCGTATCTCTTCCCATCTCTTAACCAACAACAGGGTAGTTGTATTTCTAGTCAGACCTGCCGTTGCTAAGTGAAGAGCAGTTTGAGCAAATACAGACCTGGATTGTCAGTTAATCTTATGGATGGATGTTCGAAAGGTGTGTGGGGATGGATGGGATTTGTAATAGCGTTATAATTTGACGGTGATACTTGAATTCAATTAATTTTAAATGAATTTGACTTTTATAATTTATATTTATACTGGATAGCAAATAATTTAAAACAAATTTGCCTTTCATAATTAATATTTATACTTGATAGCAATAATTTTAAATGAATTTTTCCGTTCATAATTTATATTTAGACTTGATAGCAATAATTTTAAATGAATTTGCCGTTCATAATTTATATTTAGACTTGATAGCAATAATTTTAAATGAATTTGCCCTTCAACATGTATATTTATACTGGATAGCAAATAATTTAAAACAAATTTGCCTTTCATAATTAATATTTATACTTGATAGCAATAATTTTAAATGAATTTTTCCGTTCATAATTTATATTTAGACTTGATAGCAATAATTTTAAATGAATTTGCCGTTCATAATTTATATTTAGACTTGATAGCAATAATTTTTAATGAATTTGCCCTTCAACATGTATATTTAGACTTGATAGCAATAATTTAAAATTAATTTTTCTTTCAGAATTTATATTTAGACTTGATAGCAATAATTTTAAATGAATTTTCCTTTCATAATTTACATTTAGACTTGATAGCAATAATTTTACATTGTTTGACTTTCATAATTTATATTTAGATTTGATAGCAATAATTTTAAATTGATTTTACATTCAAAATTTATATTTAGACTTGATAGCAATAATTTTAAATGAATTTGCCTTTCATAATTTATATTTAGACTTGATAGCAATTAATTTTAAATGAATTTGAATTTCATAATTTATATGTAGATTTGATAGCGATTAATTCTAAATGCATGCGCTGTTCACACTTTATTGAGACATGATAAATTGAAAACATAGAATTAAAAAAAAATATTATGCGAATAGCAGTCAACAACCAAATTTAAATGAGAACTCGTTGATAGTACTGGAGTACGTTAAAGAATGAAATAGATAATGTGTTGGGGAAATGCTTCCAATCCGTGTGAAGTAAATACGGTAGCGAAGTAAGATTCGTTTAGGCTTAAATAGAAATTACTGGACAACAGAATGGACCTTGGTTAGTGCTGATACGCGTGAGTGCCGAAAAAACGACTGTCTGGAGATAAGACCTGGAGCGGAAGAAGACCATCATTTCTTTTGCCCTATCAAAAAAAAATGTCTTAATCTGACTGTTAAAAGGCGATTAAACCTTAGAAGTGGGCAGAAATGAACGGAGTCTTTGCACGATTCGGGATGGGTGGCGGAATGCAATAAATAACAATGGTTGTCAGTTGAGTAGTAGTAGGCAGCCGTGAATAACACGTTTTCTTTCAAGGTAATGGTAATGTTCAAATAGTTTACATAATATCCAGATCTGTGTAAGTAAGTATAATTAAAGGTTGGAATAGGTTTAGATATTCGATACATGTTCTGGTTCTGGTTCTGGTTCGGTACGTTGCTGCATATGTGCAACGGTTGGGGAAGCGATGTTGCCAATCTAACGGCTCCTAGCAGATGCCAGGGCGGCCTTGAAGCTTTAATACATGTTTTTTGGAGTTCACCTGTTTCCTTGGTGGTGATGCCAGCGACATCATCATCAATGTATCTTTTGTAAAATGCGGAAATGACGTGTATCAGCAGACGTCGAGTAAGAAAAAGAGTAGATGATTGTATTAGATGTAATGTTTCGTGGATTAAAGTGTTTTTTCTCTTTTAGCGCGTGCTTGTTCTTCTTAATATATGAGGTAAAGACGTTACAAAAGGTTTGAAGATTCGATCAAGAAATTCTGAGCTGTGTTCTGCGGGGCAAGAGCAGGCAGAGGCAATAGGTCGACTACGGTTGCCTAATTTGTTAATTATGCAGCACGTAGAATGAAGGCTTTTCCCATGGTCACTGTTGACTATGCGTAGAGCAGCTTTGACTCGTCAATAGTCTTTATTTATTGTTTGTCGCCCGATTTCATTGTTGTGAGCAATCTGGTCCTGTCGTATTGGATTCATAGAATCTCTTAATCCTCCATATTATACCTTGGCCCCTTTACAATATATGTGTGTATGCCAAAGAACAACAGCGCCACCCTTATCTGCAGGTTAAATCACAACGTTATTACATTTACGAAATTTAGAGCGCGCATGCGATTCCTTTTGGAGAGGTTACCGTATAGAGTGGTGAAGTATGGAGAAGTTAGAGTGGTGAAGTATGGGGAAGCTACAGTGGTGAAGTATGGGGACGTTAGAGCCGCGAAGTTTGGGGAAGATAGAGTGGTGATGTATGGGGAGGTTATAGTGGTGAAGTATGGGGATGATAGAGTGGCGACAAACGCAGTTGCGTTATGTTAAAAAAAATATATCATTTAGCGGGAATTATGAATATGATCGGGAATTATATTTTGCGCGCTATTGAACTTATTATTGAGCCTGAAATGGAAGCAGTAAATAAGGACGCCATCCACGAGTCATACCAGAAGCGTAATATATATAAGAGATTGTAAAAAAAATAATGAACATGGATATAGAGCCAGGTATAGAGCAAATGCGTATAAGTAGTTACACTCAAGTGTCAAGAATGAAACTGATAATTTGTGAGTGATTGAGTAAAATCCTTGTGAAGTGAAAAGTTGAACCTGAGAACAAGAGGCAGGACAGTTAAAAGGGGACGTTTCGGCGAGTTGCCATCTTCAGCAGACAATACAAGACAAGCAATTAAATAGAAAGTAGAAGGAAAAAAAAGAAACGTTTAATGTCGGCAATATAAAAAAAAAATGTTGATCTATTTTTAGAACAGAAAGCGCTCTGTGTCATGGTTGGAAACAAACTGTAAATTGTTTTTTAAAAAAACAGACACAAAGCAAATGCGTCTCACATTATTCTGTTGTGCGTACTATGAACTTAAAATAATTTGACAATTTCTAATGTACAAATTTTAAAAAAATAAATAAAAAAAACAAAAAAAAATAATAATTTGGAAATAGAAATACGGCTTTCTGATAGATTCAGTGAACATCTTCGGAACATTTGAACAATTAGAAGGTATGACACATCGACGCCAATTATTTTATACCTGTCACCACACCAATGTTAAGTAAAGGACACATTCATTAATCATTGAATTAAATAATCATTGCCCAAGTCGGGGATTACCAGAGGATAGTTTGACATCTTGTAGCTGTAGATATGGCTTTGGGGGTGTGAAAAAGAGGTAGCTTTAATATATGTTCTTGTTGCTAATACATGTTCTTGTTGCTAATGCATGTTCGTGTTGATAATACATGTTCTTGTTGCTAATGCATTTTCTGGTTGATAATAAATGTTCTTGTTGCTAATACATTTTTGGTTGATAATACATGTTCTTGTTGCTAATACATTTTTTGGTTGATAATACATGTTCTTGTTGCTAATACATTTTTTGGTTGATAATACATGTTCTTGTTGCTAATACATTTTCTGGTTGATAATCCATGTTCTCCTCGATAATAACTTTCTTGTTGGTACTACCCGTCCTCGTTTGTGCTCCCCGTTATAGACACTTGTAGTTATTCACCATATTTGGGTGGTTTTGATGGTGTGTTACAGGACTTGAAATCTTTCATGTCCTTCTACACAACTGTCAATATTGTCATCGCTGAATAAACGTTATAGATTTTTAAAAGAAAAAAATAAGACATATTAGAGATAAATCGTGTAAGCAGACCCATTGCTCATAAACTATCGCTAAAACCAGTTGACAGACAATAACGCATTTCTCTATTAACGAAAACTAAAACCCTTCATAAAAGGAAATATTTTTATAAATCCTACACAAACAAAAAGAAGTACATGCACTTCTAAAGAAAACATTCTTTTTTCTTTGAACCAGAGCTTTGTAAACTGTGTGTCGCGTCACCTATTGCGTCGGCTGCGGTATACAGGCGAGTCGCGCGTAGTACAGTACTGGACAACGATTTGGCCGCATTTATTTTTTGAGAATTTAGAATTTCCCTTGCCTCATATTGCTTGCGTGGACTCGGTTTTGTTGCTGTTGTTGTGAGTTTCGTTTCATCTGTTTTATCCTTTTGTAACTTGAAAATACTACATGGGGGTTGAGATATCGGCGTGTTATGAGTTCCACGATAACAAAGTCAACTATCTGGTTAAACGGGTGCTGCTCTTAAATAGTTTCGACTTTGTTTCGTGGTTATATTCTCTTTGTTGGTTTTAACACTTCTTAAAATGTTTGCTTCAGACTGCTATCATCATTACCCTAGACTTTTTTAAAAACATATGTGGTGTGTATAATGCGTGGTATCGTGTCAGATTTTCATGTGGTTTTTTTTCAAGAACAAATTGACTGTTTCTATTCATTATATCGGCGACAAATCGCCAGAAAAATTGAAAAGGTTTCAAAGAAAGAAAACAAATATGTTCGAAAATAACGGTTGGACGGTTTTCAAAGGTTTCGTTTATCACAAATTATACACAGAGCGCATCTGCTATTACTTAAATATGGCCAGATCTTGGTTTTAGATTAACAATTTTGGATCTGGGGCTCAAACTTTCTGGTAATGTAAACAATTATAGGCGACAGTGCTTCCTGGATTCCAATTGCAATAAAAAATTATGTTACTATTACATTTAATCGAAGAAAGTTAATACAGCATTTCACTGATATTTCAACTATTTTAAAGACTGATACTGCAGGATTCAGCATACAAATGCAACCATCATAGCAAGCTCAAGAAACAATAATTTACTTTGCTGTTAAACTAACTCATACAAACAATTCTTCTTCTTCTTCTTATGCCTTTTGACCCCGTCTGGGGCTGAGGCTGTCCACAAGAATTTTCCACTCATCCCGGTCCTGTGATTTCCTTTCCAAATGCTTCAAGGTGTATCCCATATTTAGCGTGTCTGCTTCTAGCTCGCGCCTCCATATATTCTTAGATCTTCCTCTCTTTCTTTTTCCCTGTGTATTCCATGTTAGGCATTGTCTGGTGGTGATATCTGGGGGTTTTCTGAGAGTATGCCCAATCCACCTCCATCTTTTCTTTATGATGTCTTCAATAATGGGCAATTAAATAAAACAATAACAGAAAAAATATCACGGAAACTCGATTATAATCATTTCCCGATCTGATCGATTCAGACTTTTTAAAAGCATAATTGTACTTAATTGATAATTCCTGTTCTATTTAGGTGCCATACTTGATTAACTATTTATAAAATTTCATTTAGATTACAGGATGGATGTAACACATTTTTCTGAGGTAAGTTTATTTCTCGTGATTGCTGTAAAAGTCTATGTCAAAAAAATTAAAATCGCTATCACTTTTTTATCCTAAAGAAAGATGATAATTTTGGGCTAAAAGTGAAAGGGAGACTTATGCTCATGCAGTTCACATGATCAAATTTTCGTCAAACTTCTTTTTTGAACAAACTATTTAGTAAAATGGTGGGTGTTAGGCCTTAGACAGCAGGGTTTATTGACACAGATGCGCACAGAGCACTGCCCCACTGGTACATACTTCTGGAGGCTAGATAACAACAGGGACCCTACCTGCCAGCATTGCAGCCTCGTCCCGGAGACACTAGCGCACCTGTTGATCGAATGTCCCTTACTAGGTGTCCCGGGGGAAGCCAGTCGGTTGAAGAGCCCTGCGTGAGGGAAATGTTGTATGGCTCAGCTCAGCTCAGCAGACGGCGCTGGTAGCCAATGTACTAGCCGGGGTCACAAGAGAGTAATCTCAGACCCTCGCCAGTTAGTTAGTAAAACAAAACTGTGCGTTTACAAAGAAATTAGACGAAAATTCGATCTTGTGAACTTTTCACAACAATACATTTTTAATGTTATAATTTTAGTACTGTGGGTAAATTTTTGCTTTTTCGCTGTTACTGTTTATTCATGTGTATCTGCTAAGGTGTACATACTATTTGTTATATATGATATTAGCTGAGTCGCTGTTAGAGTTTACTAGTATGGACTGGGAAGAGTATGAAAAAATGCAACGGCATTGGCCGGTATGTGACGTTACATTGGCCGGCATGTGACATCATAATGGCCGGCATTTGATGTTACATTAGCCGGCATGTGACGTTCCTTTGGCCTGCTTGTGACGTTGTGTTGGCCGGCATGTGACGTTACATATGCGTACAATCAGAACGTGTGTTAGTTGTTAGCCATGAACGATGCTATCAACGCGTCAA
Source organism: Omphiscola glabra (assembly GCA_964017045.1). NCBI lineage: Eukaryota > Metazoa > Mollusca > Gastropoda > Lymnaeidae > Omphiscola > Omphiscola glabra. Next base: position 9,471,764 of record OZ024806.1, on the reverse strand, counting down.
AGGACCTAGATTCACAAAGGCGCACAACGATAACTCGAAGCAAAGAAATTTTGAAGCAAATTTAGTTAGTGACATAGAGTGGCGCTCATGTCACTTAATCGGCTGTATCTAATTTTGGGTTCGATAACAATGACAATGATTACAGCAAACAAAAACAATAATTATACCTAGATGTGTTTCTCAAATAGATTTCTAAATTCATTAAGTGTTGACTAATTTCAGGACAGACCTGCTCTGAAAGAAGGCATTACAGTCATAACGATGTTCATCGACATCGGCAGATTCATCAAAGGCGGAGGCGCAAATTACTACGCCAGCGACAAGTATGTTAATTGGATGAGTTCATGGGCGCTGCTGACCAATCCCGTGGTTGCTTTCTTTGAAGACGAAGGAATGATTTTAAAATTTCGGTTCGTTTTTTTTTTCTTTTACACATTAAACGCAAAAACAAAAATAGATGTTTGGTTATTTATACATTTTCCTTAACCGGACTTTAACAAACATTTTAGTACACCATGAAGATTTTTAGATACTCTTTAATTATGTCTTGAATTAATTAGAAAATTAGCAATAATTTTTTTTGTTGTAAAGTGTAACACGTTATATAAAAAATGAGACTTTTTTCGATTCGGCACTGAAACTTTATTCAAAATTAATGCGTGACAACCTTTTGACTTAATGGATTTATGAAATATAACTTCTTCGGGCTTTTGTACATTTCTCTATTCCATCTACCATTGTTGTCATGGTAACGCCCATATTCTATGAGTGGTTTACTTAGTCTTTAGTATTTTAGTATTTAAATTTCTCCGACTTCAGAGAAATCCGATCCCGTTTCCCCGAAGACCTGACTGTCACTGTCAAGGTTGACAGAAGCCAGCTCCGGGCCTTCAGTCACTATGACAAAATCAAACAGATTTACGAGACGCCCAAATACCCCAAACATCACCCCAATACCGTCAATGCTAATTACTCGTGCACGATGAGTGCCAAGTACGACGTCATGGAGATGGCACTGGACGCGGGTCTTGTGAAGACAGAGTATTTGGTCTGGCTGGATATTGGATACTTTAGGTATGTGCGTCCTGGATCATTGTCTCGTCCTTGTCAAGGCAGACTATTTGGTCTGGCTGGATATTGGATACTTTAGGTAGGTGCGTCCTGGATCATTGTCTCGTCCTTGTGAAGGCAGACTATTTGGTGTGGCTGGATATTGGATACTTTAGGTAGGTGCGTCCTGGATCATTGTCTCGTCCTTGTCAAGGCAGACTTTTTGGTGTGGCTGGATATTGGATACTTTAGGTAGGTGCGTCCTGGATCATTGTCTCGTCCTTGTCAAGGCAGACTTTTTGGTGTGGCTGGATATTGGTTACTATAGGTAGTAGATTCGTCTTGGATTATTGTCTTGTCTTTGTCTACACTTATATGTCATTTAACAAGAGCATATGTAGCCTTAGTATTTTCTTAGTTTTTTTTTTTGTTTTTTGTTGCTTTGTAAAACGTGCAGTTTAAGTTCATTTTAGAAACATAAAAAGTTGTACAGTTAGAAAGTATATTATATACATATTTTCAGAATACCAAAGAAACTGAAATTTAATTTTGTAAGGAGGGAGGGGGGAAGTCGGAGGAATTTATAAAAAAAAATGTGAGAAAAGAACGAAATTTAAATATTATGAATGTGTATTGTAGAATTTTTACAAAAATGGCGGCGTTCCAAAGTAGACTTTTGCCAGGGGATAAACGTACACTCACAGTTTCAGAAATGTACTAATGAATATAAAAGTAAAGTGCAAAAAAAGAAATGCTTGATGGGGAAAGTATAGAATGTTCGTTTTCCTAAAACCTTGACTTCGTTGTTCTGACGCTATGGATAATGTGTCAAAGACATGTCCATAAAACATGTTTTAATATTTCACCATTGACTTAGTCACTTAGTCTTCAATCTTAGCACACAGATCGTGCAATGTCCACTCGTTGAATTCATGTTCACGCTTTAAATATTACACAGAGTTCATTCAAACCGATTTTTTAAAAAAATATTTAATTTTTTATAAATTTGTACAAAATAAAATTGTCTGCATCATTTCCTTTTTCTCCACACTTTCAAACAGAAATCTCTTGGAACCAAGGAAGAACGAAACGTTTAGATTGAGTATCCCCCAAAATTTCAACAGCAGTAGGATCGGATTTTCCCACGTTGGAGACCGGGGAATCATGAAAGCTCTAAGGCCTTGGGATTTCATACAAAACAACCACGTATGGGTGGCTGGTGGATTCGTTCTTGCTAATCATGAGGTAATTAAAGAACGTTTTCAAACAAGAAAAGCCTAGGTGTTGTCTGATAGAAGGAAGCCTTTATCATAAATAAAAATAAATATCACTTGTGTCTATTAAATGGTGAAGTAAAAGTGTTAGCAACAGCGCAATACGAAGAACAAGAAAAAGCTGCGCCAGGAGTAAGCGTACACATATCCAGCCCCCCCCCCCCCCCTTGTTTCATCAATAACTGATATCCAATCTTGACCCTTTATATTTACTGGGATAGATACGAATTTTTCGGCCACCTCTTTCCCCGATGTGTGCGTGTTGGGAAGATGAGCCACTCAGAGGCGTAGCTAGAGTGTTTGGCGCCCGGGGACAAGATTCATTTTGAAGCGCCCTCTTTTCCTTTTTTCAACTCTCAAACCCATTATTTTCATCAATAAAATAATACCAAAGCACATTTTTGCGCCCCTAACTAGCTGGCGCCCGGGTACATCTGTACACTCTGCCCCCCCCCTACGCTACGCCACTGGAGCCACTCGTCCGGCCCTGGCTATAGATGAAAACAACTTAGCTGTTGAAAACGTACGAAGGGGGAAAATAGTCTTTAAAGCGCCTCTATTTTCCAACAGGTGATAAGAAAGTTCATCAAGGCGTACCGAAAGGCGGTCGAGGAGCTGCTGAGAGTGAACATGATGAGCACAGACCAGCAGGTGATCGGGGCCATGTACTCACCTGACATGGTCAAGTCGCAGAAAGTTGACGTCATGACCTACACATGCCCTGACGGGATGTTCGGACTCCACAGCAGTGACGTCATATATTTCTGCCTGGGCTACATCTGCAAGGAAGCCGGCCGGCAAGATCGTAGACTGACTGACGACAAGACAAGTCTAGTTAACGTTAACAGGATTGTCACCAATAGTTATTTCGTACACAAGTCTAGTTAACATTAACAGGATTGTCACCAATAGTTATTTCATACCCAAGTCTAGTTAACATTAACTGGATTGTCACTAAAAGTTATTTCATACCCAAGTCTAGTTAACATTAACTGGATTGTCACTAAAAGTTATTTCATACCCAAGTCTAGTTAACATTAACTGGATTGTCACTAAAAGTTATTTCATACCCAAGTCTAGTTAACATTAACTGGATTGTCGCTAAAAGTTATTTCATACCCAAGTCTAGTTAACATTAACTGGATTGTCACTAAAAGTTATTTCATACCCAAGTCTAGTTAACATTAACTGGATTGTCGCTAAAAGTTATTTCAGACACAAGTCTAGTTAAGATTAACTGGATTGTCGCCAACAGTTATTTCATACACAAGTCTTGTTAACATTAACTGGATTGTTGCCAACAGTTATTTCACATACAAGTCCCCAAGGCCGTCATCTCCCAGGACAAAAGACACTGCCATTGTCAGATTGCCTGATACTCAAGAATTTACTGTTGGTTATTTTCAAGTTCACGTCATTGGTTGTCACATAACGTGCTGGGTTGTGGGGGGTGGGGGTCGGAGTGGTTTTGGAGCAGTCACAGTCAGATTACCGGGGGGGGGGGGCGTATGTCTACTGCCTCATGTCATGATTTTGGGGTTATTATGTCGAGTGAACCTGGGTATTTGTAAATAAAAAGTTAATTGTTTTTACCTTTTATCATGAATTTATGTCAGCCACTATGACCACGTCTGAGTAATCATCGAAACACAAATGCTTATAAAAGCTGTGTATATTTTTGCGAGCGAAATAGAGACACACACACCTAGTATTTTTTATAGGAGAGAAACTTAATTATTTCTGCCAGGAGGGCATCTTAGTTTAGTATTGGTCGCAAGGGATTCTTTTCGGACACATATTATGTTTTGATTCTGAACGCAAATAATTACTTGTTTGGCATTTCGTGGTCCTTGTTTGACACAGTATATTAATAAATAAAGACATCTGAACATTTAACCGCCTTGTGGTTATTTGACTTGACTTGACACGTCAGTCTTGTAGGGTCTAAAAGACAGTAACCGAGTTTTTGGATTATTGCAGTTTTGTATGGCCATTCTTAAGGGGAATGTCTAATCCTAGACAACACGCACAATTCACCACAGAAACGAAATCCAGATTTTGGAGGGTTGAGATTCGCCATGAGAAACCTCATTGCTCTCACGGGGTTCTGATTGGTGCCAGAAAAAAGCGATGAATTCAATGTATGACAGGGCACATGTGATGTATCCATTAAACGACATGGCACATGTGATACATCCACTCAATGACAGGGCACATGTGATATATCAACTCAATGACTGAGAACATATGATGCATCCACTCAATGACAGAGCAGATGTGATGTATTAACTCAATGACAGAGCACATGTGATGTATCCACTGAATGACAGGGCACATGTGATATGCGCACTAAAGAGCGTTCTATTTTTTTTATCTACTAAGATTTAGCCGGCAATGCTAAGATTGAACGGCAGTACTAAGTCAATGGCTTGAACATCTATTTAACCATGAGCCTGGACCTACATATATGTGCTGTACATAAAACGTACCGGATTGCCGTGGGTGATGGTTTTGCACTGCCATCCCAATTTGCGATACTTAAACATATGAATTTTTACATAATACACACACACACAAACACATAACATATCGTACATACTATTATCGTGACGAATTGTTTTTTCCATATTTTTTTCACCGTGAGACTGGACCTGTATTTTAACGACCTTGTATAAACTACAAAGGAAAAAGTAAATCTTTTAAAAAGGTTAAATTGAGAATAACACTTATTCCTCTATTTCAAGGAATCAACGTTTCGAAGACCATACAGCTAAAAGGCTTCCCCCCCAACCACCCTCATCACACCGTCCCCAATTACCCTGCGTTCTTGGTCTCAGATGTGATTATCAGACATTACCATGTAATAAGACCAGCAGGGTAAGACGTGACGGTTTTATCATCTTTGTTTCTTCAACTATCAATGACTCCCGTCACAGGCTACAACAACAACCGTCCAATTCTTAGTGTTCTTAACGGTATCCGCAGCACCACGCGCCACCGCCACCCCACAACAATCAACCCCCTCACCTTACCCCCCCCCCCCCCCGACACAAACCACACTCTTTCTTGGAGCTTTATATTTCAGAGCGTAATCAGAGGATTTAAAAGAAAAAAAAATATTGGTGGGGGGTGGGGGGTTGGGAGGAGGGGTTGTGGGTACACATTACAATCGTCCTCCTTGTCTTTCCGCCCTATACTACAGTTAAAAGACAATCGTGCCGTTCACCTGGGGTTTTCATTCCCCGACGACATTTCTGCGTCTGAACTCGTCGAATGTCGTCTTCGTTGTGACCTGATCAAGTGTCGGCTTTCCAACGAGACCATATATTTAACGATACCGAGATCTTTTAGATCTTTCTGCAGTACCAGCCCCACCCAGCCATCTCCTCTTGATTTACAAGCATTACCGGCAACCTCATCTTAATTTCACAAAATATCTCCTGTATTCCAACCCCCCCTTTCCCCCCCACCCTCACAGACAAACGCCAATACGCCTAATCTGTTGTGATGTTCCCGCACCAGTGACACTGCACCCACGAATCCCCAGGAGCTGGTTACCCCCAAATTTTCCTTAATCTACAGCTTTAAAAATTGCTTCAAGTTTAATGCTTGATATCCTTATGTATTTGAGGGATATATTTATGTCCTTGGGTCATATCATTATGTCGGTGATGGTGGTAGTTTATCGTTACATTCCCCAGGGGGCGACAGAGGCGTAGCGTAGGGGGGGGCAGGGGGTACAGATGTACCCGGACGCCAGCTAGTTAGGGGCGCCAAAATGTGCTTTGGTATTATTTTATTGATGAAAATAATGGGTTTGAGAGTTGAAAAAAGGAAAAGAGGGCGCTTTAAAGCGAATCTTGTCCCCGGGCGCCAAACACTCTAGCTACGCCACTGGGGGGCGGGGCGGAAGGGGGGCATTTGGAGTCGGTCATTCATAGGAAAAGCCCTCGACATGTGTATGTGTCCTTACTACTTTATTTCCCCCCCTCCCCTTCTTGCTATTCAAGTTAGTATAAGGACGGCCTGCTTGTTTAATACATGACGTGATCCGCCTGATGACGTGATCCGCCTAATGACGTGATCCGCCTAATAACGTGATCCGCCTAATAACGTGATCCACCTAATGACGTGTTCACCTAATGACGTAATCCGCCTAATGAAGTGATCCGCCTAATGACGTGATCCGCCTAATGAAGTGATTCGCCTAATCTTCCGGACCAGATACATTTTTTTTTATAACAGCGGATTCTCTGTACGTGGCTCACAAAAAGGTGCGGCACCCAAAGGCGCATGCCTCATTTGCCTAAAGCAGTGGTTCTTAACCTTTCTAATGCCGCGACCCTTTAATACGGTTCCTCATGATGTGGCGACCCCCAACCCCAAAATTATTTTCGTTTATACTCTAAATCTGTAGATTTTATGTGTTTTCAGATGATCTTAGGTGACCCCCTCGAAAGGGACCATAGGCTGAGAACCGCTGGCCTAAAGGTTATTCCGACACTGCCTCCGGGACCGTTTCTTAGAATACAATTTTGAGAATGCAAATATATAAAATTGTAAAGTTAATGCAGAGGACAGACACCCTGACTGACATCACCTTTTTTGTCTCGGGACCTCAAGGGGTTTTTTCAATAACAATTTGACACGAGACGTGATCATGTTGAAGCAATAAGAAATATGAAACACGGGATGCGGGGGGAAATCTGACCAAAGATTTATCAACAACAGCTCACGCTTCGACTAAAAGCTTCTCCAACAGCAAAATACAGACAAGAACCAATGGAGAATAAACAGAACACAGAAAAGCACACCTTAGCCTGTTGGGAGCCAAACACGAAATGATTTCCAAGGGAAGATCTAAAGAAACTTATAATTTTGACGGGTGAGCTTAGCAGAAAACGAAACTAAAAAAACCGCCAACAAAATAAGCTAAAATTTAAAAGAAATTAATTAAAAACAACACAATAACACTAAAGCGTACCCCCTTAAAATTGTGTTACTTGAATAGATCCATTGGAGACCAGGGATTGAGGACCTCTGTTTACCTGTTTTTTTTGTAGCTGTATGTTGACAGAGGGCGTGACGAGTTTCTTGTGATGGTGAGTTTTTGTGCCACACGAGCCTCATGGAATGACAATTTCATCAACCCTGACTGGACCAGATAACTTTGTTTTAATGCGGTTCACAGCATTGTCTAGCCCAGTGGCTCTCAACCTTTATAATGCCGCGACCCTTTAATACAGTTCCTCACGATGTGGCGACCCCCAACCACAAAATTATTTTCGTCGCTACTTCATAACTGTAGAGTATATTTGTTTTACGGTGGTCTTAGGCGACCCCTGGGAAAGGGTCATTCGACCCAAAAAGGGGTCGCGACCCACAGGTTGAGAACCGCTGGTCTAGCCGGTTATATCACACTCTTCAAAATTCATCGCGAATCATGTTAAGTGAACACCAGTTTTGATAGTCGGGGGGGGGGGGGGGGGGGAAGTGAAGCTGGAATGTTTATGTGAATACTCGCTCTACAGAACTTTCTTTCACATAAGTAGATTACTTCTTTAAACTTGTTATACATGGGTTGTGCTACGGCGAAATACAATCATTTACTACTTGAACGTAAACCGTACATGATTATTTTCACACCAAAAAAAATGATTTTCGTCGGTTATTTTCGTGAAGGGCGTTTTTTTTTTTTGTGTGGTCAGAGTACTAAAGAAAGGAGGCAAATTTTCTACAAGCGCTTCAAGAAAATGTAAACATTTTATGAAATGCATTCGTTTTTCGTTATGAATGTGCAACTGTGCTTTTCTTAATCTGCGTGGTAAGCCCGTGCTGGCTATTGGGTGGCCGAGTGGTCTAAACTGGTCTAAGTTGATGGTCTGGAGTTCAAAACCCCACCAAACACAAAAGCCCAGTCATGCGAAAAAATCCACCAGCACCCAGTCAAATAGTCTCAGCAACTAAAAAAAACCCACTAACTTTGACAAAGATCGCTACTCAAAATTGTAGCTATAAGGAAGACGGGAAGGTCCAAATATAATAAACTGTTCGTCTTCCTTCAAAGACAGGCAGTCCAAATTCTTCAAATTTCCAGTGGACTAAGTTATAATACGTCATAATTAAGTCTCTCTTAGTTTGTCTTAAAGCGCGATCGTCATGAACGTGAGTTGGTAAAAGATCTATGATCATCATTTTCCGTAGAGCAGGGACTTAGTTTTATGACGTTGTTCCCTAAATTGCACGATGGGACTGTGAGTGGGAATAGGGAGGGGGATAAAAATATGGCAGTTATTATTACAAAATACACACACTTGGGGACAATTTTTATTTTTAATGTTGAGTTAATTACCACAGGCCCCAATGTAGTGACAATGCTGAGCCTCGTTATGTTAATTTGACTGGTCACAAGAGTGTTTGCAAATGCTGACTTAAAAATAGTATTCAATAATCCGAATAAAACTCATTTTTAAATCCTTTGTAATCAGGTTGTTTTTATTCGTGGCTGCTGGGTGGCTTGGTGGCTGCTGGTTGGCTGGTTAACCGCTGGGTGGCTGGATGGCTGATTGTCAGATTCTTCGGGCTGCTAACTTACGCACTGCCAGTCAACCTATCCTCCTAAAACTTGGCACATAGACTCGTTCTCAATGAAACGCATTCTATCAAATTTTCAGCCCCATCCTCCAACCCAAACCACCAAAAATAAGTTTTTCTTGTTTCTCATGTGAAGCTAATGAAAATATGATGACACTGATTTCACGAAATAAAATTACCGATAACTGCGCTTATCGAGATTCTGTTTTTACAAAAAAGATCGCAATATCGTGAGTAATATTTTCTTTTGTTTTTCGGAAATAGCTGATGAAATCATTCTGCGGCGTAAAAGCGGGTGGGACAATAAAATATATTAATATAAAATAAATTAAAAAATGCCTATTAATTTTAATATAAATGATTTATAGGGGGAAAAAAAGAAAAGAAAAATCCATTAAAATTATTATTTAGTTTATCTGATTGCAATCTATTTAAGATGACAAAAAAAAAATCTTTTCAAAACGAAGCGGTATTTTCGTAACAAGCGTATTATAGAATTATAAATTATTATGATATCAAACTTGTATCATTTTATATGAAACTCAATACAACTTGCATTCGCATGATTAATTGACTAACCTAATGCATCTTTTTGTCTCAGCTGTAATTTTCGTTTTTTTAAAAAAAAATTCACGATAATCTTTGACTTAACAAATATGTGGCACCCGCGTAAGATGACATTTTTTTCAGTTACATAATAAAAAAAGAATAAAGGAAATGTTGGTTAGAATTAAGCAGTTTGTTGGTTAGAATTAGGCAGTTTGTTGGTTAGAATTAGGCGGTTTGTTGGTTAGAATTAAGCAGTTTGTTGGTTAGAATTAGGCAGTTTCTTGGTTAGAATTAGGAAGTAGGTTGGTTAGAATTAGGCAGTAGGTTGGTTAGAATTAAGCAGTTTGTTGGTTAGAATTCGGCAGTTTGTTGGTTAAAATTAGGCAGTTTGTTGGTTAGAATTAGGCAGTTTGTTGGTTAGAATTAAGCAGTTTGTTGGTTAGAATTAGGCAGTTTGTTGGTTAGAATTAGGCGGTTTGTTGGTTAGAATTAAGCAGTTTGTTGGTTAGAATTAAGCAGTTTTTTGGTTAGCATTAGGCAGTTTGTTGGTTAGAATTAGGAAGTATGTTGGTTAGAATTTGGCAGTTTGTTGGTTAGAATTAAGCAGTTTGTTGGTTAGAATTAGGCAGTTTGTTGGTTAGAATTAGGCAGTATGTTGATTAGAATTAGGAAGTAGGTTGGTTAGAATTAGGCAGTTTTTTGGTTAGAATTAGGCAGTATGTTGGTTAGAATTAGGCAGTTTATTCGTTAGAATTAAGCAGTATGTTGGTTAGAATTAGGCAGTTTGTTCGTTAGAATTAAGCAGTATGTTGGTTAGAATTAGGCAGTTTGTTCGTTAGAATTAAGCAGTATGTTGGTTAGAATTAGGCAGTTTATTCGTTAGAATTAAGCAGTATGTTGGTTATAATTAGGCAGTTTGTTGGTTAGAATTAGGCAGTTTGTTGGTTAGAATTAGGCAGTTTGTTGGTTAGAATTAGCAGTTTGTTGGTTAGAATTAAGCAGTATGTTGGTTAGAATTAGGCAGTTTGTTCGTTAGATTTAAGCAGTATGTTGGTTAGAATTAAGCAGTATGTTGGTTAGAATTAGGCAGTTTGTTGGTTAGAATTAGGCAGTTTGTTGGTTAGAATTAGGCAGTTTGTAGGTTAGAATTAGGCTGTTTGTTGGTTAGAATTAGGCAGTTTGTTTGTTAGAATTAGGCAGTTTGTTGGTTAGAATTAGGCAGTTTGTTGGTTAGCATTCGGCACTTTGTTGGTTAGAAGTAAGCAGTTTTTTGGTTAGAATTAGGCAGTTTTTTGGTTAGAATTAAGCAGTATGTTGGTTAGAATTAGCCAGTTTGTTGGTTAGAATTAGGCAGTTTGTTGGTTAGAATTAGGCAGTTTCATAGATAATTATTGATTGAAACTTTGAAAATTTCTAGTTAATTAATTTTTAAAACAAAAGTTATGAACCTAATGTGGCTTCATTAAATAAACAGATATAATAATTATATATATGTTTCATAAAGTTTGGAGAAAAAGATTTTGTTACCCTCATACGTCTCTTCTGTCCCGAACTGATTTGTTTACTAAGGTCACGTAATACTTAAAACCTGACCTGAACAATACTTTAATCTTCAACCAAAATTCATATATATAAGAATGAGCTATAGGGACATAACGCCAAAGAGCCGAACATATTTTGATACGTCAGGACTCTTAAAAACAAACATAGTTATTTTCTATTATTTTACGGAAATCGAATAAATTTACATGCGCAAAAAATATTAAATTTCCGCTTTTATTTTAGCAAAAGTTTAAGTATTATTATTATAAATTACAAATACATATAAAGAAACAACTAAGGAACTATCTTAAGCATTTTATATTGCTTTTAAAAGTTATGAAAAAAAAATAAATAGAAAAAATATGATCAAAGAAATACACAGTAATCACATTTATCGGGAAAACCTAAACATCAGTTGTTGTTAGTGCGTTCTTTAGCGCGTTGTCAATAAGGCGAAATAAAATTAAAATTAATTAGTTCTAAATAATCACGCAAATGACGTCATAGTGCGAATCGCCTATTTAGCCAAAGCTAAAAGTTATCTTATTTAATAAAAGAGCGTGACAAAACTGATGATGTACATTCCCCTTCTTATAAGTAAAATTAATAAATAGCATTGAAACTTAAATACTAATTACTTTTGTATTTTTAACATTTAATAAGTTTGTACTTTTTATTCATTCCAAAAATAAACTTTTATGAAATTTATAAAGTAGTAAAAACTCTACATTTGAAAATAATTTTACTAAGAATATGCCTTTTAATTAAATTGGTGTAGAAAAAGTAAATAGCCAAATATCATTTTAATGCACTTATCACTGATCTAGATAAGAAATAAGCATATTCTGCGTAAGTAAGGGGGCTACAATCCAGTGAATGATTTTTATTTTTTTTTTTAAACTGTGTGTAGCCCACTATACACTATACATTCATTTTGCCCAATTCAGCACAAGATAAGCCTCAGAATAAATTTGATCAATAATTAACCATCTTCGATACATTTATATCGATGGTAGTAAATTGAGTTCATGCATTTTTACTTGGATGACAATATCTTTCAATCCAATGACAATTCAGTTGTAAAAAAAAAAAGAAGCTATATTTTCATTTTACATATGAACGAACATGTGTTAACCAATTAAGAAAATCAATGACTTTAACAAAACATAAAAATATTTTCATAATTATCCTAATGGATATCAAAACCCAATCACTTTACACAAGTGAAAATTTAATTTTAAAAATAGAGATTTTATTAGATAGAAAGACAGACATACAGGCAGACCAATACACAGATAGATGATAGATAGATAGAGATGTAGATAAAAGATAGCTAGACGGATGGATGGATGGGTGGATGAAAGGATGGATGGATGGATGAAAGGATGGATGGATGGAAGGGTGGGTGGGTGAGAGGATGAATGAATGGATGGATGGATGGATATATATGTATGTAGAAAGGTAGGTAGGCAGGTAGGTTGGTAGGTAGGTAAGTAGGTAGATAGATATGTAGGTAGGTAGGTAGGGAGATATGTAGATAGATGGGTAGATAGATACATACCTGTTTACTCTTACGATTTTGGCGTGCAATGTACGATTTTGACGTAAAGATAGACAGAGAGGCAGAGAATGACAGTGAGACAGACGGAGAGACAGCAGGAGAGACAAACATAGAGACAGAGAGACAGACAGACAGAGAGACATATAGACCGGCAGAGAAACAGAAAGACAGACAGAGAGAAAGAGAGACAGACAGAGAGAAAGAAAGATAGACAGAGAGACAGACAGTGCGACAGAGAGACAGACAGAGAGACATAGAGACAGTCAGAGACACAGAGACAGACATAAAGGCAGACAGAGAGACAGACAGAATGACAGAGAGACAGACAGAGAGACAGACAGTCAGACAGACAGACAGATCATCCTTGAATAATTGCAAAAAAGGTTATCTTAATTCAGTAAACTATATCTATACATATATATGTAAATCCCGTATGTGCTTCTATACCATCAATCTAAAGTGATGAAAATTGTGTGAATTGTAAAAAAATGCAAATGTTTCTGAATTATTACACACATTTTATAATATTCGGTTTTGTGACCGGGGACCTAAATTCTTTTTTTCCCCCTTTTATGAGCTAAATATAATATTCGTATAAGTTCCTACACCATTCATCCGATTGCGATAAAACTTTGGTAAGTTGTTGTGCGCACAAATTATTTCTGAATTAGCGTATCCATTTTGAAATATTACTTTTCGGGCCGGAGCCTCAAAGTATTTTTTTCTTATATGAGCTATACAAATATAATTTCAATCAGTGCTAATGCATTGGTGGCTAGAAATCAATCAAATACAAACGACAATTCAGTTTGTGTGTGGCATAAGTACAACCATTTTAAGATTTTACGTTTGGGGCCGGGGGCCTTATTTTAAAAATAATAAATATTTGAGCTATCTAAATATAATTTAAAACAGAGGTACTGCGTGGGGGATAAATCGCTTCAAGTGTGTGGACTAAATTTTGAAAATACACGCTTCTCACGTGGACAGCTATATGTTGCCTGCTGACGCGTTGAAAAAACTACTAATTTATTTGTGTACGCACTAGTCGGAGAAAAACAATAAATATTTTCAATTTAAAAATTACTTTAAAACTTAATTAAAACACAAACACTCTTTTCATTGAGTGGCATGCAACGCATGCCGGGTTTTCGCTAGTTTTTGATAAACATGTAATAGCTGCCTTTGGGCCGACTTGTGAAGTCTTTCTGATCAAGCCGGCGTTAAAGCGTAATGTAAAAGACAATATAAGACACCGTAGCTTCAGCTTAAACAAAAATCACACGAAGTTCTAACTTCAAAAATATCTCAGGGTTTGAAAACGTTAAAATGAGGAATGAGGTGATAAAGGAAATCAATTTTTCCCCATAACAGTACACAACGAAAAGCCATATTAACTCTCATCTGGAAATTAATGTTTTTTTCTTTAATATGCTTAAAAAGAAAAGTTCTCCGTGAAATAGACGGACCAACAAAACATGAAAATGAATGAAGAATACCAACCAACCAGGAATTGTATGGACCATGTTAAGTATCTAACGCTTATAGACATTTTTTAAAATGTTCAGGCAGCGCTGGACGGGATCATGATAAAAATTGCAGCCCGAAAGAACATTATTAAATCCACGACTGCACCTATCCCCTGCCCGCGGTGCCACAGACTATTCCGAGCACATATAGGATTGGCAAGCCACCTACGAAACCACTGTTACCCACCCCCAACCGGATGACTGGATGGTCCTAGTCGATTTGGCGGACGAACAACAACAACAAAATGCTGGTTGACAACGGAGGGAGTCGAGGTCCCCCAGAAAGTAAGGGCTGGTCGGTGGCATATGCCCCGTTATCCGGGCTGGTCGGTGGCATACGCCGGGTTGTCCGGGCTGGTCGGAGGCATATGCCCCGTTTTCCGGGCTGTCGGAGGCATATGCCCCGTTGTCCGGGCTGGTCGGTGGCATATGCCCCGTTGTCCGGGCTGGTCGGTGGCATACGCCCCGTTGTCCGACAATCTCTGATTGCGGCATACTTTGGATAGAAACTGTTGTAGTTGGTCGCTCATGCCGCGGCGGCGGGAGCATGTCGGGAATTAGTCTTCGGTTTTTCCGGGCTACTTTGCACAAACGAAACTCAGTTTAAGTGGTTGGGGGGGGGGGGGGTCGTGAGCCAAGCTACCACGCGACCGCTGATTAGCAACGGAGAGGACTTAAGCGCTAAGCCTCGGTACGACTTAAAACGGTAATCGAAGTGCTCGGCCGGAGCTGGGGACGATGCCCTTCGTGAGTTGTCGGCCAAGAGCTTCGTGCTCAGTGCCGCCTCTGCCGATTGTTTGCCAGGTGACTATAAGGTAATCTCTCTGGAATGGGTAATTGCGTGTGAAAAACTTGATCTCACAGACGGGCGAAATGTCTGGTGACTACAAGGTAATGCCTCAGGAATGGGTAAGCAAAAGGAGAAAAATCCTTTAAAAACGGCAAAAAGGCGCCATGGTGAGCGACGCCAAGCGAACACGGACGCTCAAGGTACAATTAGCAGAAGTGAACAAAGAGGTCAGAGAGACTGACGAAAGCTGGACCATTAAAACGCCTGAGAAAGAAGGGCGCTCGAGGCCAAACGAGTAGGCCCGCATCGAGGAATGTTTTCGTCTCACTCAAGGCTGCAAGAGTTACAAACAGCGCACGGAAAGTTAAAAAAGTAAACAGCAAGATCCCATGTTCGAGATAAAAATTACAAAGAAATGCTCACTCACCTCGGAAAGCATTCCAGAGAGGCCCTGCTAGCCCTCATAAATAGAACTTGGACTACAAGCAAATTGCCGAATGCGTGGAAGAAAGAAACAGTTGTTCTCATTCTCAAAGATAGGAAACCAGGCCACCTTCCGCCCAGCTATCATCCATATTCTCTAACATCATGTGTGTGGGGAATTAACTGAACGAATGGGGAACGCGCGACTCTAAAGGTTTCTAGTGAAAATTAAGAGCTTACCCCTACTCATGGCGGCTTTTAAAAGGGACGTTATCTGATGGACCACGTCACACGTCTCGTCCACTAGATGACAAACGAGCTCCAACGGTGACTGGCCGTTCACCTGCCGAATCACTAAGCATACATTACATTCGAAGAAAGACAAAAAAAAAGAATAACTGTGTTGGCAGTACAAACTGGCCGAACTATATTTTTGTCACGGTCCAAGATGAAAGGATAAACGGACATACATTGAGGATCGTACCTCTGAGTAGGCATTCCATACAATTACGAGCAGTCTGGAAATCGTGAGAAACAGGTGAAAGAAAAGTTATGTTGGACTTGCACCCCCTTTTTCCGAACCCATTGACCTGTGGAACAAACATGTCGCCGACCTGGCTAGCGACAACATTTCGAAGCATCGCCGATGACGTCGCCATCAATACGGCACTTCTTGACATCAATACGGCACTTCTTGACATCAATACGGCACTTCTTGACATCAGTGCGGCACTTCTTGACATCAATACGGCACTTCTTGACATCAATACGGCACTTCTTGACATCAGTGCGGCACTTCTTGACATCAATACGGCACTTCTTGACGTCAATACGGCACTTGAAAGGTGCTATGTTTGACCTTTGTTTTAGCTTGAAGCCTCTTTAGGTTGAAACCAGATCCTTCGATGCGGAAACGGATTGGCAAGCCCGTGGTGGAATCCATGAACGCATCAGACAGTATTGCAGAATACATACTACTGAAGAGCGTGGGAGCCAGGACACAGCCCTGCTTCACACCATTTGTGACAGGGAATGCTTAAGATGACTGACCGTTGTCCTACACTCTTACCATCTTGCAGCTGACGGGTGATGTTGGTAAAATTTTCTGGGCATCCGTACTTCTTCATGATTTTCCACAGGCCACCTCTATTGACCCTGTCAAAAGCCTTATTCAGGTCAATAAATGGGGAATATAGATCCATATTTTGCTCCTGACATTTCTCTTGTAGCTGACTGGCAGCAAACACCATATCGATAGTTCCTCGTTCTTTTCAGAAACCACATTGACTTTCGGGAAGGAGACCTAGCTCCAGATGTGCATCCAGGCGGTTCAGAAAGGCTCGGGCCAAGATCTTGCCCTTGATGGACAGCAGTGAAATTCCGCGGTGATTGTCGCAGGCCTGGCGGTTTCCTTTGTGTTTGTACAGGTGGATAATTGAGGAATCTTTGAGGTCCTGTGGTACAGTTTCCGTCTGCCAGATGATCTGGAATAGACGCAATAGCTTATCCGTCAACGCTGGTCCAACCTCTTTGTAGATTTCGGCAGGAATCATGTCGGATCCAGGTACTTTACCATTGGACATATGACGGATTGCTGTCTGTATCTCGACCGAAGTTGGGACAGCGTCCAGTAACTTGTCCGTTTGGGACCTGGGGCGTCTTTCAATGGCCTCATCATTAATGACGGAAGGCGTATTCAGCACACTATTAAAGTATTCTGCCCATCTTTCCAAGATTTTTTCCTTGTCTGTGATGAGTGTAGAACCGTCTGCACTAAGGAGAGGGGAAGAGCCTGAGGTGGTAACTCCACAGATTTCTCTCAGGCCACTGTAGAAGTTTTTCATATCTTTTTTTGTCTGCAAATCCTTGAATCTCATCAGCTTTCGCACCCAGCCATGAGTCTTGCATCTGGCGCAGTTGCAATTGGACCTTGCTGCGGATGTTCTTCAGTGCAGCTGTCTTTGCTGTTGACATTGGGTCATCATGGAGAACTTTGTTCGCGCCACGTTTTTGCTCAATTAGCATTTGGATTGCTGTGTTGTTTTCATCAAACCAATCCCTTTGTTTTCTGATAGAGGGTCCGAGGCGCTCAGCGGCTGTGTTATACACCGTCTCACGAAGTGTGGTCCACGCTGCTTCCGTGTCCTGGTTGTTCAGTGCTTTGGAATCAATGCGTTCATCCAGGGTGTCAACAAAGGTTTGTCTCACATCAGGGATCTTCAGCTCACTGATGTTGAGGCGTTTCGGATCTTTGGTGGCCTGAGGTCGTCTCTTAGGTTGGATGTGAATTTTCAACTTTGAGACGATGAGGCGGTGATCCGTCCAGCATTCTGCACCGCACATGGCCTTAGTCACTCAAACATCCTGCCGGTCACTATTTCTGACGATGACATAATCTATTAGGTGCCAGTTTTTAGAACGTGGGTGCATCCAGGAAGTCCTGTTGAGCGTAGGCAGGTTAAATGTGGTGTTTGTTATTAGAAGGCCGTGTTCAACACAGGTCTGTAGTAGCAGTAGGTCGTTGCTGTTGCACTTTCCAACACCATACTTCCCCAACACTCATCCCCAGGAGGTGTAGTCACGGCCGACACGTGAATTGAAATCTCCAAGAATTATGAGTTTGTCAGCAGTCGGTGTGCAGGAGATGACAGTGTTCAGGTCCTCATAAAACTTATCTATGGACTCTTCTGTGTTTGTCATGGTGGATGCATAGGCACTGACTAAAGTGGCAGCCTTCCTTCCATGGCAGAGGGGGAGTTTTAACCTAATGAGTCGGTCATTGATTCCTTTAGGAGAGCTGGAGAGCTTGCTCGCAAGAGAGATATTGATGGCAAATCCTACTCCGTCTTCACGCCTTTTGTCAGGGTCTCGTCCACTACAGAAGAAAGAATAGCCAGCAAGCCTTTCCGTGAGTTCACCTTTGCCAGAGAGTCTGGTTTCACTCAGGGCGGCGATGTCTATGTTGTATCTGGCAAGTTCATGAGCAATGAGCGCCGTGCGTCGCTGAGGTCTGTTTGTAGACTCCCTGTCAAGCAGTGTGCGGATGTTCCACGTGGCAATTTTAAGGGAAATAGAGTTGATCTTTGATTTTCGACCGCAAAAATTGGTTCCACGTCGACCCTGTTTAGCCTGCCAGGGTGTGAAGGAGCAGGGAATGTTTAGGGCTCCTATTCTGGCCCCTTTCTCATGCATTTAGGAGAGCGTACCCGTCGCGACAGGATTTGGAATGATGGGAAATGGATGACTGATGACTTGCGCGGGTGACTTTGTTTAAAGTGAGGAAGAAATGCGCAGCGTCAACCTCACTCTCTCGTCCGGACCCACCGTGTCCAGTGGCAAGACTAAGTCAAGACGACTGGAGATGGGTACGGATGCAGTGGATGACCAAGATGTTCTACGTGCCTCATCTTGCTCTACACACTTCACGGTGCGTTGCTGTAATCGCCTTCTCCTCCGTTGAACCCAAATGGTCTCCTCCGCAGAATCGGACGACGTCCAGTCTTCGCATGCAACAGGTAGGCAGTCCTAAATCACCGAGGGTTTGAGGCCCAACAGATACCCTCGCCTGATTTAGCCGGCTAGAGGAAGCCGTTGCCCCGGGTATGGATGCTGTTGCATGCTAACAGGTGCTGGGTTGCCTACGTGACAGTTTAGTTGCAGGAGAGGACCAAGGCGGACCAAGGCGGACGAACTGCTCCTAGGCCTAGGAGCACAACGTTTTCCCCCTTGAGGGGTACTACCTCTGCCTGTACATTCCATTGAGGGGTACTACCTCTGTCTGTACAACCCATTGAGGGGTACTACCTTTGCCTGTACAACCCATTGAGGGGTACTACCTCTGCCTGTACAACCCATTGACTGGTACTACCTCTGCCTGTACAACCCATTGAGGGGTACTACCTCTGCCTGTACAACTCATTGACTGGTACTACCTCTGTCTGTACAACCCATTGACTGGTACTACCTCTGCCTGTACAACCCATTGACTGGTACTACCTCTGCCTGAACAACCCATTGTAAAAAGGGGAAATACGTAAGTGAAACAGAACATTCCGACCAGAGTCTTAAGTCTATTTTCCTCAGAGGTAATTATCTCCTATATCCAAATATTGAAATTAAGAACTCCTTCCTTTTTTGTACTTCTTGTTATTATACCGCCATCTTGAAGCCGTGTGATAGGGTGTATAGGTCAGATGGCCGGGATAAGGTTGTATATTGAGGACATCAATGTTTTATATTTGTTGTATCAAGAATAAAGACTAGCACTTGGTCTAGACTTTTACCTAAGAACTTTAAGTCTCTTTCTTTGCCGAAGACGAAACATCATGCTGCCTTGTCTCCCATCGTCTACGTGGGGTACAGCTAGCATTCTTTATCGTGCCCCACTCGGATGGCTTCGCCGTTCCTGACAATGTGTCTTCCCACCTTGTCACCCAATTTATCTTTTGAACGCGACACAGGCAGGTAATCATTCCTTGTATTCACCAGACAGTTCCATCGTCCATGAGTTCAAGTCTTTCAGAAGCACTTACCCATCCCCAAGAGATTACCCAGTAGTCGACAGACACTTCACCCGTCTGTGAGTTCAAGTCTTTCACACGCACTTACCCATCCCAGAGAGATTACCCAGTAGTCGCCAGACACTTCACCCGTCTGTGAGTTCAAGTCTTTCACACGCACTTACCCATCCCAGAGAGATTACCCAGTAGTCGCCAGACACTTCACCCGTCTGTGAGTTCAAGTCTTTCACACGCACTTACCCATTTCACCTTTTTTTCATTCTGGACCATAGCTCGGACTAAGGTGGCTACATCATTTTAACCCACACGAGCACCAAGCCAGACGACTGGGTTTTCGCCCCTTGTGTCTGGCCAGAGATTTGAAGTCTTGTCGGACGTGTTCATCCAACACTCTCGCGGCGTCATCAGCAGCGGGTTACCCATGGACTTCATTTGTGCTGAGCGTTCGTTGTAATGCTCGTGTTGAAAGATAACTCAAAGGAATTGATTCAACATTTCTTTGTTGCTGTTATTGTTGTTTTACAAAATGAAGGTCCGTGTACGCGTCAGGTGGACACACGGATATCATTAATTATGCCTCTCGTGAAACTAGGACGGCATAGTCGTTGTGGGAAGAACATGAAGACCTTAGTGCTATTAGTACTGAGGGTCACAAAATACACTTTTTGAGATAATCAAGTTCAAATATTCTTGTCGCCTGTCAAATGTGATCATTTCAATATTGTGTCTTGTTTAAATAAGGGACTTAATCAAATTTTGATGTACTTGGCTAAACCGGATAAGACAAGGTCATAGTTTAGATTGATTTTCACAAAAAACTTTGAAGGCTCATAGTGTCTGTTAAAACAATTTTAGCTCTAAGGAGATTTCTTTGATTTTTTAACTTTAAAAAAATTAATTCTCTCCATCTGTCTTTTAACCAGCAACTTTATTAAAGCAAGGAAATTGAGAGCGTTTTAGACAAATATATATATAAAAATGTGATCCTTCAGTTAAATTAGTTTCTTGATATATATTAAGTGAATCCAGGCGATAATAGCTGATACAAAACAGCGTTTTTAACGTAAATGAAAGTTCAAATCACAAAAACAAAAACGAAATTTATTTCAACTAACTTGATGTGTATTTTAAAATGAGGAATGTGCTAATAAATTATTAAGTTTTCTTAATGTTAATTACCCGCTGAAACATGGCAAGCGGTCTTTGGTAAATACTTAATTCTCGCCTTACTTAAGTCGCATAACAGGCATAATTAATTCTATCATCAACCTAGTTTTATGAGAGGCTTAATGTATTCTATGATCACCCTAGTTTTATGAGAGGAATAAATAATTATGTCATCCCGCTAGTTTTATGAAAGGCATAATTTATTATATCATCAACCTAGTTTTATATGAGGCATAATTTATTATGTCTCACCCTAGTTTTATGAGAGGCATATTTAATTCTATCATCAATCTAGTTTAAAAAGAGGCACAATTAATTTTATCGTCAACCTAGTTTTATGATAGGCATATTTAATTCTATCCTTTAATCTAGTTTTATGAGAGGCATAATTAACTCTATAATCAACCTAGTTTTATGAGAGGCATACTTAATTATTTCTATTTTTTAAAAATATTTTCACGAGGAGCATAATCAATCAATCAATCAATCAATCAATCATAACCCTTACGTTATTATAGTCAAAATTAATTTTGTCACCACCCTATTATGATGGACATAATTACCCCCCCCCCCCCCCAAGTTTTACAAATGGCATAATAAATTCTATCATCACCCTGGTTTTTAGCATTATTTTAATTGTAACACTAGTTTTTTTATATGAAAAAATAAATTGTTTTTCTATAACGTTTGTCCAGGCTTGTGGTCGGCTAACATGTGGACTCCGGGGGTGCATTTGGTATCACAAAAGAAATAGATGTCTATCTGCTTGACATGCACATTATAAAAATAATATTTTCTTAGTAGATGACAAAAATGCCATATAATTTCAAAAAAAAAAAAAAAAAAAAAGGCTCCTCCCTCAAACAAAATGCCAATCTCTGATCTAAGTTCGTGCTCTGAAATATGTCATAGATTTATTATCTGGATTTAAATAATATTCAAACACGTGATATTCACGACATGAGATAAAAACTTAATTTCGTCTGATCTAAAGATTCATTGCAGTAGAAGGGGAAAAATCTTCACCCTGGCCACAGTCATGTCTGCCATCATCCTCTTGTCACGTAAGTGGGCCAAATGTTAAATTCTTTTTAGTGTGAAGCTCCACGCCCTTGTCATCTGCATCACGTGTCAAGAGACGTTGTCAAATGTTTCTTGAGCTGTAAAAAAAAGGGTTAATTTTTAAAGGCAAATAATCATAATCCGGAACGTGTTATTTTCAGATTACCTTTTTTTAAAAACAAAATGTCGTTTAAACAAGATAGGCGATTATGACAATTTAGAGGCGTTACAAAAAAATCGATGTTTGTATTGTCAATCCATTCTTTTGCAGCTAGTCAGTGTTCTTGTAGCTAGCCATTTTTTCTGTAAAGCCGTCCTGACCCCCAGAGAGTGGACTGCGGACGCTTTAAACGCAGCGTCCTCTGTCGACCGGGCCTCCCCTAGGTCAAGGGGGAAGTTCCCGGCGCCCTTCCGCACGGGCTGGCGTCGGGTTAAGTCCTTCAGTGCGCTGGATTGTGTGGGGGGGGGGGCGCGGGGGGCATTAAGAGCTCACGCTCGACGGCCAACCGACTCCATCTCTATGCGACATTTTCAGTTAGCTAAATAATGTTATTGTAGCGTAGTAATTTTCTTTTAGCACACCAAAGTTCTTGTAGCAATCCAGGTACTTGTAGCTAACTAAAGTTCTTAAAGCTAACCAATGTTCTTGTAGCTAGGTAGTGTTCTTGTAGCTCACCATTGTTCTTGTAGCTGACTAAGGCTCTTGTAATTAGCGCGCATTCTTGTAGCTAACCAATATGGTAGTAGATAACCAATGTTCTTGTAGATAACCTTTGTCCTTGTAGCCAAAACATGTTTTTGTGGCTTAGTAATGTTTTTTATTAACTTACCAACATTCCTATAGCTATGCAGTTTTCTTGTAGCTAACCAATGCTCTTGTTACAAATACTTCTTCTTTTTTATAATTCATATAAATAACTCATTAGAAACAATACGTATAAGGGAACCAATTATGCTTACAAATTGCTGTAATCACTTTTTTATATAAACAAGTGTTTTATCTATACGTTTTATTTACACACATTATTTGTGTCTCATTAATCTAGCTAAAAAGCTTTATCGCTGTCCACCACACTTATAATTTGTTCAGAAACAAAGACTTTTCCCATCAACCATCATAAACACAACTTTTGATTGCAACAACAACAACAAAAAACTTATTAAAAAAATAAAAAATTAAGAGTAAATAAAAAATCTTAAACTCCACACCTCGCTCACAGCAACCATTTCTTTGAACCAGATACTGGCAAGCAGTGCCGGCTACCATGAACAGGGGCGTCGCCACTGGGCATAAGCAATAGTCGTGGTTAGCATTATGGTGTGCTTCACTCCAGTCACGCAGCATTAATCGTCTTATAGAAACGAGGTGGTTTTTGTGTGTGTGTGTTTTTTTGTGGTGTGGTTTATCTGGTACATCATTTTTGTGTGTGAGTTAAATACAAAGGGTTCCCATAGCATGGTATTTTTAAAAAAAAATTTAAGATAAGAAATTCACAAGAAAAAATCGATTCGAAAATTTATTTGTTTTCTTGGTGTCGTCTTTCATTTGGTTGGACGATTCTTACCATTTGTAACCAACTCCTGTACCATTTTTAACATTTGCAACCGACGCCTATCATTTCCCAAGTCTTGTCTTGGAGCACACACTTTTTGTTTTCTCTACTAAAAAAAAAAAAAGAATTTACTTTTATTTAATATTTTCCACATTTTTATGGGCCATGGAGTGGAATATGTCTTTTATAATTATTAAGTTTTTAAAAAAAAATTGTCATTTTTTTTTAAAAACTGAATAATGAGTTTCCTAAAAAATACCGCTACAGCATTTGGAGCGTAATATTTTGTTTTGATTTTCGGAAAGAGTTGGTGTAATAAATCTGCGGTGTAAAAGCGGGTGGGTGATTAGGATATTAATAATAGTTAAGTTGCGTTGGGTGGCGTAAAGAGGGGGGGGGGGGGTGTTTGCCGGGGTAGCGCTAATAGGGAATGTTATAAAGCACGTTAATTGAATGCATGTTTTCTCTAGTAACTCTAATAAAAGGTATATTGGGGCATTTCAGCCGCCATTGTTTGGTGGGAAATAAAGTGTCATTTTGATAAACAGCACTACTTTTTTTTGTATATCACCTAGTCAAGATATTAATACATTTTTACATTAAGTAAAAAATAAAAAAATAAAACCCTTTAACAAAACGTGTATTGTTCGGTTTTTTTAATGCACTGTTTGCTTAAACGTGTTCAATCAAGATTTTTCCTTGTAATTGAATGATACATTTACATAATTTCACTTAGATTACAACACAGACGTCACGAATTTTTTCAAGGTAAGTTTGTGTTATGTTATTGTTGCGTTTGGTGTATAACCAATATCAATAAAATATAGGTATAATTATCACTAAAAATGACCCCAATATATACGAACGCAACACAGTGTTTGAGCTAAAAAAATGGAATAGCGCACTCAAGTAATACGCATGTACGATAGGGTAAATTTGTTTAAAGACATACAAGGCTAAAATGTGATAACATCGCTTCATAGTCCGAAACATAAACTAAGCGCCAACGCTTACCAAATGTCGTTGAAAAGCTGGGGAGAGTGTTTTGGGGAGCCAGGTTGAACATTTTTTTCTGAATAGCTTTACAAATTTCATACGAATGTCGATGAGAAAACATTATATTAATTTAATTATATAACTCTTTGTTACGAGACGTTCTCGCTTTTTCTGGGCCACCCTTACATTAATAAATTTAAATTGTATACTTTTCCACTACCGGTGAATCTATTTTCATTTTGATAAATACTTTTTTAAGTGTGTCTTATTGGTGTTTAATGATATCGATATTTGCCGAGTCAGAAATAGAGTATGCAAGTCTGGACTGGACAGAGCAAATATAAAAAAAAATGGCATCTCAATTGACCGATGTGACTTTTAAATGCTGTCAAAACGTTTATTCAGTTATATTTGTATAAGATTCACCAAAAATGCCCTTGGACCGAAATAAAAATGGTGGAAAACGAAAATTGTTTAGGAAATTTTTAAGAAATTTGAGTGGCGCTCATGTCATTTATTTGTTTGTAATGGCGAACGTTTCAGACTCTCCAGATACTATAGCACTTTGGAGCAGCAACGAGAAGATTCAGACAATCCAGATACTATAGCACTTTGGTGCAGCAACAAGAAGATTCAGACTTACCAGATACTATAGCACTTTGGTGCAGCAACGAGAAGATTCAGACTCTCCAGATACTATAGCACTTTGGTGCAGCAACGAGAAGATTCAGACTCTCCAGATACTATAGCACTTTGGTGCAGCAACGAGAAGATTCAGACATTCCTGATACTGTAGCACTTTGGTGCAGCAACGAAAAGATTCAGACAATCCAGATACTATAGCACTTTGATGTATCAACGAAAAGATTCAGACATTCCTGATACTATAGCACTTTGATGTATCAACGAAAAGATTCAGACATTCCTGATACTATAGCACTTTGATGTATCAACGAAAAGATTCAGACATTCCTGATACTATAGCACTTTGATGTATCAACGAAAAGATTCAGACATTCCTGATACTATAGCACTTTGATGTATCAACGAAAAGATTCAGACATTCCTGATACTATAGCACTTTGATGTATCAACGAAAAGATTCAGACATTCCTGATACTATAGCACTTTGATGTATCAACGAAAAGATTCAGACATTCCTGATACTATAGCACTTTGATGTATCAACGAAAAGATTCAGACAATCGATATACTATAGCACTTTGATGTATCAACGAAAAGATTCAGACATTCCTGATACTATAGCACTTTGATGTATCAACGAAAAGATTCAGACATTCCTGATACTATAGCACTTTGATGTATCAACGAAAAGATTCAGACAATCGATATACTATAGCACTTTGATGTATCAACGAAAAGATTCAGACATTCCTGATACTATAGCACTTTGATGTATCAACGAAAAGATTCAGACATTCCTGATACTATAGCACTTTGATGTATCAACGAAAATATTCAGACATTCCTGATACTATAGCACTTTGATGTATCAACGAAAAGATTCAGACATTCCTGAGACTATAGCACTTTGATGTATCAACGAAAAGATTCAGACATTCCAGATACTATAGCACTTTGATGTATCAATGAGAAGATTTGGTACTTCCAGATTATACAGCACTTTCATTCCAAAGCCGCCAACAAATGGAGTTAAGAAGTTGAAAGCTGTATTCTTCTTCTTCTTCTTATGCCTTTTTACCCCGTCTGGGGCATAGGCCGTCCACAAGAATTTTCCACTCATCCCGGTCCTGTGCTTTCCTTTCCAATTGCTTCCAGTTGTATCCCATATTTTGCGTGTCTGTCTCTAGTTCACGTCTCCATGTATTCTTAGGTCTTCCTCTCTTTCTTTTTCCCTGTGGATTCCATGTTAGACATTGTCTGGTGGTGCTATCTGGGGGTTTTCTCAGAGTATGCCCAATCCACCTCCATCTTTTCTTTATGATGTCTTCATCAACGGGCACCTGGTATGTCCTTTCTAATAGATCTTTGTTGGTGATGGTATTTGGCCATTTGATGTTAAGGATCTTTCTAAGGCATGTGTTTATGAATGTCTGCACTTTCTGTGTAATGCTCGCTGATGTTTTCCACGTTTCTGCTCCATAAAGTAGGACTGTTTTGACATTTGTATTAAAGATTCTGACTTTGGTTTGAAGTTTCAGCTGCTTCGACTCCCATATTTTCTTTATAAAGCTGTATTAGACTTGCAGAACTATGAGACTTACAAAACTTGCAATGAAGTAAATCAAAACAAAATAATGAAAATAAATGCAAATAGCATAGAAGATGTCGTGTTGATAGCAAAACACTAGAGTGAGCCAATCATTTTACCTGTCTATGAAGTATAGTTAGTAGTTACGGGGAATCTGAGACATATTTTGAGAAAAGAATACCGAACGTAAGAGAAGCTTTTGCTTCAATTTAAAATTGTACGCTAATAACACGATGGATACAGATAAGAATTTTTTTTTAAATCACTAGGTAAGTCGGTTTTGCAGTATGGCTCCGAAAACTTGTGATCACAAAAGAAATATTGGAAAAAATATTTCAAACGTGCGTTGAATATTTATCTTCAATATTTCTCACAACATCCCATTAAGAATGGTATTCGACAATCAATGAATACAACAACAAAACATCAATTATAATAATGATACATTTTCTCAGTTTCTTTATTTAACAGCCTTCTTGTTCTCAACTCACTGGGCCAAAAACTAATTTCAGGACAGATCTGTTGTGAAAAACGACATTACGGTAATAACGATGTTCATTGACATCGGCAAATTCAAGAAAGGCGAAAGAGGTGCAAATTATTACACCAGCGACAAGTATGTTAATTGGATGAGGTCATGGGCCCTGCTGACAAATCCCGTGGTTGCTTTCTTTGAGGATGAAACAATGCTTTTAAAATTTAGGTTGGTTTTTTTTCCTCTTTTTTATTGCAGCATTTTTTTTTCAAGTAATACTTTTTAACATTTACTTTAATTCTTATTCGAAAACTCATTGGATGATTAATTAATTTTTTTCAATAAATCTAAATGCTTACCGTAGGAAAATTGCAAAGAAAATGTTTTTAACTTTTTTTTTCGCAATTTAAACGGAAAAAATAGACATTTTGAACCAATACGAAATATTTAATACCAACTATATGTTACAGGTACCCTTTTATTTTATATTTTATGATAGGTTTCAAAGTAATTTTTAGTTATCACTTTTGAAAGTATTATGTTGTCATGGTAACGCCTATATCCTTTGAGCGGTTTACTTAATATTTCGTATTGGGTATCTCCAACTTTAGAGCAATGCGCTCCCATTTTCCAGAAGACCGTACTGTCATTGTCAAGGTCGACAGAAGCCAGCTCCGGGCCTTCAGTGACTATGACAAAATCAAACAGATTTACGAGACGCCCAATTACCCCAAATATCAACCTAACACCGTCAATGCTAACTACTCGTGTACAATGAGTGCCAAGTATGACGTCATGGAGATGGCACTGGACGCGGGGCTTGTGAAGACAGAGTATTTGGCCTGGCTGGATATTGGATACTTCAGGTAGGTGCGCCCTGGATCATTGTCTTGTCTTTGTGAAGGCAGACTTTTAGTCTGATTGGATATTGCTAACTTTAGGTAATTATCTCTTCGATTAATGTCTAGTCCTTCCCCGGGATTCCGGTTGACAAGTCTGTAGTGGCTTGCCGATTTGGAAGCGCTGGCCACCGACCCCCTCGGCGTTAACCCGGGGCACATTACCACCATTGCGTGTCCCGCGTGGCAGACACGGCCATGCATGGTAGTTGCTGGAATAAACAGCTCCTACAGGGCTGCCACCTGTGATGCTTCACAGGGGGAAGAAAAGGCAAACACAGGGTAGGGATCATGATTACAAGTTGCCGTTAAGGGATATGAGGCGATAGGCTGTGGTGGAAGCCTATGGCCGGTGATTCTAAATATGCAGCTCTGAGAAAGCTGCTCCTAGGCAACCGTTTCGTCCCAGCTACTTCGCGAACTAGTTGCGAGGTAGAAACCCACTGTAGAATCCCTCTTAGAGGGCGTCCGATGCTTCCCCGGGACGGGTGGGGGGAGATATTAGGACGTTAATTTACCGTCCCGGCCCCTAGGAAAGTGGACTACGGACCCTTGAAACACAGCGTCTTCGGTCGACCAGACGTCTCCGGGCGGGGGAGGGGGCTCCATCAGCAAACTCGATCGAGCAGTTGCTGGTGGGGGCGTCCCACGCCCGGGGAGGTCTCTGGCGTCTTCCCGCACGGCGCGGCGCCGGGGACACCCGGCGGCTGGCGGGTGTGGGTGGACGCCGGGGAGGGCATTAGTAGCACAAGCTCGACGGCCCGCTGACGCCATTTCCTAATGAGATATTTCAATGTCTAGTCATTGTGGAGACATTGTCTGGTATATCATCAAGAATGTGAATGTAGCGTAAGCCTCTTGTTATGTAGACGACGTGTGTTTACGCCATGAACTCTAGCAGACGACAAACTTGAGACCGCGTTTAAGGTGTGGGTAGCTAAAAATATTCTCTCTTTGACCTTGTTCACAACTAAATAAAAGTATTTTCAGTTTCCTTCAGAATTCTGAGGAACAATTTGGAGAACTCTTGAGAGGAAACCATTATGTAAAGTTGTGCTAGAGATATTTCAGTAAAACCGAATATAAAAGGAGAGGAGAGGTATTTTAGGGAGAGAGATAATTTATCACGATATACTTGGAGCGTGTGTTATTTTGGATACGAGACAGGGCTTTGTTTACAGTGTGTGTGGACATTTCTTTTCATCATTGTACCCTTTTTGCACATTGCTTTTTACTAACATCGTACCGGTACAAGCCAATCAATATACTGTTAGTCAATAATTTAAATTTTATTTCTTTTGATTTTGTAAATTATTATAATTAACATATTAAAAATTATTAATGTAATTAGCCCTGGTTTGAGTATCGTATTCCTTGTTCTTGTAATTATCATTTGGTTTCGTCTTTTGTATTGTACTGTTTTGGAACGAGCCATACATTATATAAGAGATTTATTTCTCTATTTTGATAACAGTGCGTAACACCTCTGGTGTTGTAAAATGTATTCTAAGTCTACTTAAGAAATATGAAAAGTGGATCAGCTAGAAGCTTGAATTAATGTACAATTCTTTGTACTGCATTGCTCTGACCAAAGCCAATGCAAATTAGTGTAGGAAGTGGGAGACGGTTTAATGTAGGAAGTCGGAGACGGTTAAATGAAATCTTTGGGGATAAAATGAAACGTACACGTATTTGTTTTTTAATTTCACGATAAATGGCTTCTATCCCAGATAGACCTGTATCAGGAGCTTTTAATAAAAATACGATATTGCACAAAGCTTAAAGTGAATTTAGAAGTAAAAAAAAAATATATATTATGGAACAAAAATAATGAGTATGAAATTATCGACTTTTCTTTAAATACACCTTAACAAATAACTCCGTCAATCCTAAACTGATGCTTTAGTATGTTTAAGTCTCACGCTTAACTCTTATCAATAGACCACTAGAATATAGTTTGTTTGTCAAAAATATATGTATTACACTAATTTTTCAATTTGCCGCTCGTAGAAATCAAAGTTTTAGATTTTCAATTCCCACTCGGCTTCTTAAAAAAAAATCTCTATGACTTTAGTTTGAATCCTAAGCTATGTAAAATGTTTACACACAATAAAGTCTTCTGCACAAATTCACAGAAATCTCTTGGCGCCTGGAAAGAATGAAACGTTCACGCTGAGAATCCCCAAAAATTTCAACAGCAGCAGAATCGGATTTTCCCAAGTTAGAGGCAGGGAAGGCATGAAGACGCTAAAGCCTTGGGATTTCATACGAAACAATCATGTGTGGGTGGCCGGTGGATTTGTTCTAGCCAATCAAGAGGTACTGAAGAAACTGTGATATCGTTGATCATGTCAGTCAGACTCAGTTGTATTTATGTAAAATATAATTTTTTTACAAAACGAGTGTCTCTTTAAAGTGTCAAGTATATTGGCATTAGATAGAGTTGTGCGAAGAGAAGAACGCTAAATCTCTCCTCACCCCCTTCCCCCCCCAAAAAAAAAAAATATTGAAAATAAAAATCAATAAATAATCATCAATAAATGATTTTTAACATAGCTTATTTATTTATATTGATAATTGACGATTTTTGAACGCCCTGTTTCTTAGCGTATACCCATTTGCAGCACCATCACCACCCACCTAGACACGGCCCTGGATTTGTATATTTACAACTAACCTGTTACAAACTTTAAAATACAAAGACGTTTCCTGTTACTTTTTTTCCCCCATCAGGTGATTAGAAAATTCATCAGGGCGTACAGGGTGGCAGTCGAGGAACTCTTGAGGGCGAACATGATGAGCACAGACCAGCAGGTCATCGGGGCCATGTACTCCCCTGACATGGTCAAGTCGCAGGAAGTTGACGTCATGACGTACTCGTGCAGTAACGGGATGTTCGGACTGCACAGCAGCGACGTCATTTACTTCTGCCTCGGCTACATCTGCAGGGAAGCCGGCCAGCGAAATCACACGCAGACGACAACAGTATTATCATAGTTGAAATTATTGGTGCTTGCTGTCGTTAATAATTTGATAAACATAAAATTCACAGTGGCAATATCCTGTGACCAGAATGTCATGAATAATAACTGATAGGACATCCAGTATTTCAACACCTATAATTCTGTGTGGCATCCAATTACATTCCTGTGAATGAGAGTAATGACAGAACGCATGCTATGTATTTACTAAATAACTTTAGAAATGGTCCTTATTTGATTAGATTTAGCGTTGCTGCCAAGTCAACTGTTGTTGCTTATATTTATTCCTATTTATTAACCTTATATGAATTATATAAAAAAAAACTTACCGAAAATTCAGTCAAAGGCGGGTTTGCGCCGTAATCTATATTTTTTTTAATGTTTATATTATGAAATTGCACATACGACTTTTATTAATTCACACACATAAAAGCTGTCAAAAATAAAATTATTGGCAAGATATTTGCAATATATCTTTACTAA
This sequence comes from Omphiscola glabra, assembly GCA_964017045.1. Classification (NCBI taxonomy): domain Eukaryota; kingdom Metazoa; phylum Mollusca; class Gastropoda; family Lymnaeidae; genus Omphiscola; species Omphiscola glabra. Next base: position 9,440,083 of record OZ024806.1, on the reverse strand, counting down.
GAAAATTGATTTCGTGTTTGTTATAAATCTAGTTTAAAGAAAGCAAAAACAATTATATATTTTTTGCAATTAAATTGTTTGAGTATAACATTTATTTATAATATATGTTGTTATAACATGTTTGTTGACCTAATATTGCTACAACCAATTGTCTCACCCCTTTTTTTATATTAAAGTCACCGATAAAATGTGTACCGCTGTATCACACCCTCCCTTTGCTTGATTGGTATAAGGTTGTTTACGTTCTAATTTGGGCTCAAAAATGAAATCGGTTCGGTCGAGTTAATTACTAGAATCTATTTTCTTGTGAGCTGTAACACCTTCCTATGACTAAGCCCAAAGAGATTTTCCCCATTTTTCTAGATATTTAGGAGACGTAATATACTTTTATGATCCTTATATATATTTTTTGAGGTTATTACATTATTTATTTTTGTTTATTTGATTCTCGATTTTTTGTAAAGGTAATAGTATAATTAAATAGGATATTTTTATTTCACTAGCTTTGTTATCGTTTTTCTTTGTATATTAGTTTCAAGTCCTTTGTTACTCAATGTTTCAATACACAAACCAAATCACAAAGCAGATTAAATTTGCTAAAACCACATGACGGTTCGTAAAAAGTTTATTTGTATGAAGATTGTTTGGGAAACTAGACCTGGAAAGTAGTCCGGAAAATAGGACGTTTTGTCCGTACCAAAGTTATCCATGGCCCAAAAGCTTGCATTCTTAAAGTTATATTTGTTTAACAGACGCAGCCAGTGATAAGGTCCAGCGATTCAGAAGGATTTTTTATAGTTTCATTTCGAAATGTCAATAACGTTTCTAAACCGTTTAAACACGCATGGCCTCATCGTGCGTTTAAATATATGCGCACCACCAGCACCCCGCAAAATACAACAGAGCCCCACCCCTCAAATCCACACACACACACATCTTTTCAGATAACATTTCAAAAGGCATCGGGACATGCAAGAACATTCACCAATGTTTGCTCATTCGTATGTGCAGTCAAAAACTATCACCAAGGTTGCTGTGGGAGCATTCCAAGTTGTGTTTCTCATAGCCGCTACCAATGCTTGGAGATCTAAAGTGTAGTAACTGGTTCACAGCTGTATGCGATATGATGTCGATGTCTTTCGTGGCGAGATTTACATTCTCACGACTCTGTGTTTGGCCTTTTAAAAAATCATTTATATTAACTTCTCTTTTGTGCGTGGCATACTGGATGGACAGCAAAATCTGCGGCCCTATCGAGTTGAAACTTGGCACACACACACACACAAAATGCCGATGACAACACATTCTATCAAATTTTCAGCCCCACCAACCAACCCTCAAAAATATCTTTCCCCCTTTCTTGCAAGTGGAATATATTGGTAAATTCCCCAAAATTGCGAAAATTAAATTATATTTTCAAAATGTATATCGCGCGTGCATTTGTTGCTTAATATGTTCCTTTGTTTTTCTGATATAGTTGGTAAAAATAAATATGTGGCGTTAAAGCGGTTTGTCATTAGAATATAAATATAGGTCAGGGGCGTGGAAAAAATAATTTCCGTTGCGAGCCTTGGTATAAAAAGGGGGGGGGGGGTGTGGAGCAACAATTGGGATTCTTATAAAGTACGTTACTTGTGTGCATACTTTTTCTAATTTTCAGTGCCCCCCCCCCCATTGCTCGATGTTACATTTTATTAAGAATTTATACGAAAAACTTTGTTTTTAGGGGTTGTTAAATGTATCTTTATAAATATTATATGGCACATACTAACTTATCATTCACCTGCTGATGGATTCAAGAAGTGTGAAGAAGGAAGATGAAATGTAAGAAATGAAAATATTTGGTAGCTCAAATAATATTGACATTAGAACAAATGAATAACTCTGTCCTACATCCATGTTCTGGTTACAAAAGCTAGTTGAAGAGTGGCGTCCTGGCTACACCAACAAATGTAGTGGCGCCCTGGCTACAACAACAAATAGAGTGGCGTCCTGGCTACACCATCACGTAGAGTTTATGGCGTAGCTACAACAAATTCATTGGTGTCACGGCTACACCAACAAATAGGGTGTCGCGTGCCAGACCAGCTAAGAGATTAGCGCCCTGGCTAGACCAACAAATAGAGTGGTGCCCTGGCTATACCATCACAGATTAGCGCCCTCGCTACATCATCACATAGAGTTACGGCCTGGCTGAAACAAGAACTTCAATGGCACACTGACTACACCATCAAATAGATTAGCGCCCTCACTACACCATCACAAAGATTAGCGCCCTCGCTACACCATCATATAGAGTTACGTCCTGGCTACAACAACAAATAGAGTGTCTACACCAAAAACTAGAATAGCTCCCTGGCTACACCAATAAATAGATAAGCGCACTGGTCGCACCAAAACTTAGAGTGGTGCCCATGCACAAATACACCAAGTTAAAGTGAGTCGTTATACTGTTGTTGAAATATTTCTAACGTACCTTAAAAATCAGACATAGTTTTGAGCTTTGTGTGTGGAAAAATTACAGCATTGATATTAATTTGTTTTATTGTCAAATTTTAAGTTAGACACAGGATAGACGGGTTGAAATACAGACACAGAAAGAATAAATGATGGAGTGATAGGCAGAAAAAAGGGATCGGGTGTCCATTAAATGATTAATATTTTTTCCTTCAGCATTGCACGGAAGATTTCTATGTCATGATACTTCTTTTCAATGGAACGAAGTTACGCAATATCACTAGCATATTAGAACATACGATGTCAGGTACTTAGATTCTAGATTAAACTCCTAAGAAATATTTACAGATTCTTCTTTACAAAGTCACTCTCCATCGAAGTACTAGGATACTAATCAAAGATAGTTAAAACATATGATAATGTTAATGATACAAACTATTAAAAAGCTCGTAATGCTAGAAAATCACTCATAAAATTTTGACATCCAGCCAGCCATCGAAAGAACAAAAGTGAAGTTAAAAATATAAAAGATTCACAAGATGAGAACAAAATCAAAGTTTTAATCCACCAGTCACTCTGAGTGCAACTACTGTGCCTAGTTGGTTGGATTGTGATCAAATTAGTTGATAAAAAGATAAATACAAAGTATGTTGTCAACAGTATGGTTAGTAGGAGAAGACAACAGGGGGGCAGAGATACTTATTCTTTCATTTTAATTAATTGTCGAATGTTAGGCTAAGAGTCCTATTTGATTTAGTCCGAGGACAACAAAATGCATGTCTTGAATTATCAATAAGATCTGATAGTCTTTAGTCTTTTAAAAAAAAATATTCATTAGAGTTAGCCATGCGATTTAAAAACTTGTTGATACTTTTGTTTGGTGTAGCAGCAATATGAATTATTTTAACTCAGCATGCTGTGGAAAAACTGCAATATTTACTGAAAGTTAAAAAAATAATGCGCAAATGTCTACTGGGTTTGTACAACAGAGAGAAAATCTAAGAAATATGCCCAATTTTTTTTTAAAATATGAGGTTTTTTTTTTGTACAACAGAAATTGTCTTATTTCATACCCAATTTTTCTTTATATGTACCAAATGTGGTATATTTTTTAAAAAATCGTTTTATTTACTTCCACTTATATCATTTGATAATAATAACAGTAATTCTTTCGTAAAATGTATGTATTGTATTCTTCTAAATAAAAAAAAAAATTATTAATAATTTTTTTTTATTAAAAAAATAAGATATTAACCTTTTAAAAAAAATGAAGTTAGATAATAATACAAATGATGTTAAAATGGCTTAAAAGTACGTTGGTCCTCATGGCAATCAACTAAAAAAATATGGGGTTGTGTGGTATCGAGACTATGCTACAACGTATTAAAAGTCTTTTTAAAATTGTGTTACAGATTTGAGAAGATGTTAAGGGTGGGGTGGTGAGTTGGTTTAAAACGATTGGCCTGAATAGCCTGTCACTTAAGGATGGACCGACAGACTTGGTCTGAATAGCCTGTCACTTGAGGATGGACCGACAGACTTGGCCTGAATAGCATGTCACTTGAGGATGGGCCGACATAATTGGCCTGAATAGCATGTCACTTGAGGATGGACCGACATAATTGGCCTGAATAGCATGTCACTTGAGGATGGACCGACAGACTTGGCCTGAATAGCCTGTCACTTGAGAATGGACCGACAGACTTGGCCTGAATAGCATGTCACTTGAGGATGGACCGACATACTTGGCCTGAATAGCATGTCACGTGAGGATGGACCGACAGACGTTACTAATATCCTATTTGACACGAGTAACATGTCATCCAAACATAACTAATAAATTAATAAAAATAGAAACATTGTAACCAGAAAAAATATTTAAAACGGAAAAAATCAAATTTATGAATAATAAAAATGCTTAAATAAACTCATAAAACCTTTTTAAAAACATAAATTTGTTTAAATTTGTTTTCAAAAAAATTTTCTTTTTTATTTATCAAAAAAAAAAAAAATGCATATATAAAATCATGGAACATTTTAGTTAAAAGGCAAAGATTTGTTTAATCACCGAGAGCAATCCATTCTGGGGGATAATAATCTTGTAGGTTAACGCCCTTCATCAACTGTGTTCCATTAATATAAAATCTCTCGTAGTATATGGTGATGCCCTTAGCCAACCAGGCTGCCCTTCAGCCGGTTGTTCCACCGGATATTATCACGTGATCACAGCTCGCTAGAACACCAAAGTGCAACATGGCTGAACCGGGCTCCAGGATGTGCACGTGTTTGGAATTCAACTTTTCATGACACCACTTTAGGTCATCACTCGTTACAACGAATGTAACTTCCGCGCCGTTCAGCAATGACCTCATCCTGTCGAACGCTTTCATAAAATATGACGCTTTGGCGACATCGTAACCGAATTTACCCAACAGGAAATCACCGCGTCTAACATGGACGCCAAGGGTACGACCTTTGACTTCACCTCTGGCCTTGTCCAAGAGTTCGTTGATCGGTTTGCGCACAGACGCACTGAGTGTGAACTCCCTTCTAATGCACTCATCAATGTTCCTGAAATATTTTCAGACTTGCAGGTAGCCATGTAGCGTTATGTTTTCTCTTGAGAGGTTCAGGAGTATGGCATCAATTGTTGCGAACTTCGATTGTCGAACTGTTCGAAATCTGTGGAAAATAGTAGAGATGAAAAATATTCAGATTACTGGAACTTTTTCGTAATAGTAATCTTATGTTCATACAATATTAGCTTTTATTTAAAGTTTTAAAAAAATAAAATAAAATATGGAAGTTTTTGAAAATAAGATGCAACTAACAAAGGAGATCTTCATTATTAATTTTAAAGTACGTTTTATTTTTGACTCGAAATATTTTGTGTTAAATAGTTTTGTCTATAAATTTATTGAAAGTTTTCTTCAAAGTTTTAAAATAATTTTTGGTTTCTAAATTTTGTTATGAATATTTTAATCTGTATATTATCGACAAAAGATGTACACTTTAAAAAAAAATGATTATTAAAAAAAAATGCCCCAGCTCTTATATTAGAGCCTCTATTCATCCTCCACGGAACGTAGCAGACGCGATGTTGACACAACCCAGTTGCGTCGAAATATCAACGGCCACTTCACGAGACAAACGATGAACTGAGCGAGCGATGGACTCATGTGTGTAGACAACAACAAAATTACGACGGACAATTTTGAAATACAAGGAAAAGGAAATCGTTTATTGTTATTTTTTTTAATACTGAAAGATGTTTTCGGAGTTGGCATTCATCCGAATTCGCAATCTAATGTATCTTTATTTTGTTGCTTGCATTAATCATGTTTGGCCCTAATAATATTATATATAAGTATATGTACTATACGTCAATAAAGTAGCGTAGTGTCACGGCAGTAAAGGAACCCTCGGGCCAGGGCTTAAGACTCATAAAGTACACTCCATGTGTCCACAGAAATCATGATGACTCATTTAGTTTTAGTCATGGATAAGGCAATAAAATGGTGTTTTTTTTAGCATATCATTCCTTTAATCTTGCCGAAACACACACTGAATCTGCTTTAAACCCCGATGCCTTGTTTTAGAATTTCTTCTTCAGAGGCCTGGAGAACAAACTTGTAAGATATGCTATGCGATATATAGAATGACTGAAGATTGTAGTCAAAGGATAAAAAAATTTGACAGCATATACAGTGCCTAGGTTTTCTTTACACAGCTTTTATGGAATGTCTGCTAGTACTCCTAGATAAAGTATATTATAGCACACAAACGGATTTGTCTGTCTGAAGGAAATTTGATTTTTCACCGCAATTTCTTTTACAGCCAATAAAGGCTGCTCACATTTTGATCCAAATGGACTCAAAACAGTGCGAATTAGCCCTGATAAACTTTGGAGTCCCTGAACCACTCTTGTTTTCAGCTCTTAATTTTTTTTTTAATTAGTTGAGCCCTTTTAGAAAATAATTGATAGCAGACAAACCTCATTTACAACGACAGATGTGGTCTATGCACATAGATATCTTCCCACGAATGTGGTCTATGCACATAGATATCTTCCGACGTATGTCGTCTATGTACATATATATCTTATCACGTATGTGGTCTATGTACATAGATATCTTCCGACGTATGTGGTCTATGTACATAGATATCTTCAGATGTATGTGGTCTATGTACATAGATATCTTCCGACGTATGTGGTCTATGTACTTAGATATCTTCAGATGCATGTGATCTATGTACATAGATATCTGCCGACGTATAATGTGGTATATGTACATATATATCTGCTGACGTATAATGTGGTCTATGTGCATAGATATCTGCCGACGTATAATGTGGTCTATGTACATAGATATCTGCCGACGTATAATGTGGTCTATGTACATAGATATCTGCCGAAGTATAATGTGGTCTATGTACATAGATATCTGCCGACGTATAATGTGGTCTATGTACATAGATATTTTGCGACACATGTGCTCTATATATAGAGATATCTTACGACATATACGCTCTGTGTACAGAGATATCTTACGACATATACGCTCTGTGTACAGAGATATCTTACGACATATACGCTCTATGTACAGAGATATCTTTCTTTGGTTGGGAATTGTATTTAAAAAAGACGTTAGCCTCCGTATAATAGCAAGAATATTCTAGTACTTCTTAGACTAATTCAAAGACTTGATTAAAATACGCTTTAATATTAAAAAGTGTCAGCAGTTATCGGAGCTTGCTTGCATTCTGTCCATGCTAGTGACAATGTGTGCAAATAGTCAGAGGAAGGGGAGTTAATAAATGTTTTCAAACACCCCAAAATAAAATAACTGGTTAACTACCCATTTACGACGCTAAAATACAAGATTACCACGTGCCTTTTGGTAAAATGTCTTAAAAAATAAAAACCAACACTGTCGTCTTTAATCAAATTTTTAGAACCCATCAAATTCAGTCTTTTCCCGGTTTCAACAAAAATGTTTAGTACTTTGTCGTGCACAGGCTAATTTTAAAAATGTCAAGATTCCTATATACACAAGTATATACGGCTACCTAACAACCAATCTACCTAATTACCTACCTACATACCTTCCAAATATCCTAAACAACTTACCTAACTTCCAGCCAATCTAGTTATCAATCTTGCTACATCACAAGAAGATTCGTTTGAATGTAGGACCTTATTTCGTTTATAATTTTTATATCTTTTTTGCTAAAGCCTTCGACAACTACGTCATCGCCATCGATATAAAAAGACAGAGGTCTTGCACCAGCGCGATCCAGAAAGATCCTACGAAGAACCAAACATCTTAGTAAAAGGACATAATCTGTAAGCAGTGAAAAAAAATTGACACATTTGGGCAGCGCCAACAACTCGGACAGACGATGAGATCATGAACAGAATTTCCAAAATCACATGTCGCTTTCGGAAGACTGCGCAGAAATGTCTGGGAGCGAAGTCTTCTCAGTGTGGTCACTGAGCTGGATTTATAAAGGGCAATCGTGGTAACAACTCTCATGTACGCCAGCGAGAGATGGGCGGTGTATAGCAGACATGCTTGACAATAAAACCAACTCTACCTATGTTTTTTGTTTACTTGATTTGCAGTACTTACCCCTCTTTGTATAATAATGACGTTCATATACAATTTATAAGAATTACCAGTTTTGATAAGACATAAAAATGTATAGACCTTTCTATATAACTGTTTTCTTCTTTTTGACTTTGGTAAAACGTGGAAATATTTAGCAAAGGTAATTGTTACATGTTAGTTGATTACTACAGTCTTTTATATATATATATATATCATTTTGTGTTATGGAAACCGCTTTCGATTTCGTCTGAAAATTACTTTATTAACTGTATAGTAAGGCCCCAAAAAGGTTTATTTACAAAACGAAAGCCATATTAATTTTAGCAATACAAATATACATGCATAACACAAGCAGGTCAACCAGAGTCTTCGCTCGACTGTTCGAGGCGCCTTTTGCTACTTTTTTGGTTTGTTCTCCTCCCACCCACCTTCCATGTGCATGAAAAACTTTGTGTATCTGCCTCTAGCTCGCGTCTCCATGTATCCAATAATTTGTGTATCTGCCTCTTGCTCGCGTCTCCATGCATCCCATACTTTGTGTATCTGCCTCTAGCTCGCGTCTCCATGTATCCAATAATTTGTGTATCTGCCTCTAGTTCGCGTCTCCATGTTTCCCATACTCTGTGTATCTGCCTCTTGCTCGCGTCTCCATGCATCCCATACTTTGTGTATCTGCCTCTTGCTCGCGTCTCCATGCATCCCATACTTTGTGTATCTGCCTCTTGCTCGCGTCTCCATGTATCCCATACTTTGTGTATCTGCCTCTAGCTCGCGTCTCCATGTATCCCATACTTTGTGTATCTGCCTCTAGCTCGAGTCTCCATGGGCTTCCTTTTTTTCTTGTTCACAGTGGATTTCATGTTAGCGAAGTATGTGAAGGCCTACAATGTTTCCAATGTATTTCCTAATAGAGAGATTCGCTCTTGGTTGGCTGAGTTTACCGTTATGATTTTCATCTTGATTTTATTTATAGATAAAATCAAGATTTGGCGGCACCCTTGATTTCTACCATACACCACGATGCAAATGATCGCTTATCTTGGTGACGATAGATACACTTCCTAGAGGCGTAGCTAATATTATTGTCAACATGGGGGCAATTTTTTTTCCCGATCTCCCTTTCACGATACAAACTGTGAAGTTGTCCGAAAATTCCGCACCTCTAGATGAAGAAAAAGTGACACCTGAGTGAAAAAACTCACCTCCCCCCCCCCCTTTTACGCCACTGGCGTAGCTAAAGTGTGTGGCGTTAGGGGGACAAGATTCATTTTTCGACTCCCTCAACTCTGAAACTAAATTGGGGATATTCTCAATCATTAAACTCCATTTTGGTGTCCCCATTATTCTAGCGCCCCGGGAAGTATGTCTCATCTGCCACCACTTAGCTGCACCTCTAGGTACAGCCCTTCCCCCGAAAATCTGAAATGCCCCCCCCCCCCCCCCGGGGAAAAATGTCTGAAAGAAACACTGATGGGGTATTATTGCATAGGAATGTAACTGGAATAATATGCGAAGATGAGATGTTTTGATAATCAGAGACTACAGGAAAGAACAATAATTGCTTACGGGTTAAGAAAATGAACGTAGAAAGATGTCAACAATACGATCGCTTCCACGAACTTCAGAAGAGTGGATCTCAAATTGGTATGAGACACTCACCCTGCAACATTTGTCAACAAATATGTATGTGTTTAGCATTAGTATTATTATTTCATTTATAATTATTACTTTTATAAAAAACATTTAAAGATTTGGGTTTGGAGATATTGCCAGATGGGAACAGCGCTCCATGAGGTTTGAATAAAATAGCCAATAATCATTCGGTATCGTCCATATCAAACAATCGAATGATGGACAGGTATCGCCGTTGTTATATTAATCGAGGCACACATCTTTCATACATAGCCTTTAGCATGACATCGTATTCGTTGAATTAAATAGCCAATAATCAACCGGTATCGTCCATATCAAGCAATCGAATGCTCAGTGGCGTAGCGAGGGGGGGGAGGGCAAAGGGGCATCATGCCCCAGGCGCTACTCACAAAGGCGCTCCAAATGGATTATTTTACATTTAATATTGTATGGTTTTCGAATAAGGGGGGCGCTAAAAAGGTATTGTGCCCCGGGCGCGAGTTAAGCTCGCTACGCCACTGCGAATGATGGACAGGTATCGCCATTGTTATAATAATCGAGGCACACATCAATCATACATAGCCTTTAGCATGACATCGTATTCGTTGAATTAAATAGCCAATCATAAATCGGTATCTTCCATATCAAACAATGAAAACACCGACAATATCGCCATTGCTGTATAATCGAGTCACACATCCATCTTAAATCACCATTAGCATAAAATCGTAATCGTGTTAAATTAAAAAAAAAAACACAACCAAAAAAATTAACAAAAAACAACCTACGACTGTAATCAATTTTTTTTTAAGTCTTCTTAGAACGAAATGTGTATTTTTAAAGATTAACAAAAAATATTATCTTTGTGACAGCCATGGTGTGATATAAAATATCGATAACAACTCCGAGAGACAAGGTGCTAAATGCAGCTTCTCACTGTTGAGTGGGTCAAGACAGGTTTCCCAAGGTGGGTTTGACACGGTGGGGTTTCGCAAGGTGTTTCAATTTTTAATTTTTGCCAAGGTGCACGGGGTAAATGTCGCTTGCCGGTGACGCCAAGATCGAAAAAGTAGTGTCTGTTTAAATGGCGAGTCACGGAACCTATTTTTTTTTATGGGGGGGGGGGGGGGGACACTATCATTAATAAAAAGGCTGCATTAGATGAGCGTAACTGGGACAGCTTAGATGAGCGCAACTGGGACAACTTAGATGATCGCAACTGGGACAACTTAGATGATCGCAACTGGGATAACTTAGATGATCGCAACTGGGACAGCTTAGATGATCGCAACTGGGATAACTTAGATGATCGCAACTGGGACAGCTTAGATGCGCGCAACTGGTAAAGCTTAAACAAGCGCAACTGGGACAGCTTAGATGATCGCAACTGGGACAGCTTAGATGATCGCAACTGGGATAACTTAGATGATCGCAACTGGGACAGCTTAGATGCGCGCAACTGGTAAAGCTTAAACAAGCGCAACTGGGACAGCTTTGATGAGAGCAGTTTTTGATGAACACTAATGGGACAACTTTCATAAGCTAAACGATGACAACTTAGATGATCACAACTGGGACTGGTCAACGTTGAGACAAACGGGTCAAGCCCAATAGCCGGTGTTCGAAACGACTTCCTAACCTTACAATAACAATTAACTCGAAAATAAAATCGACATACCATTTAGATAATTTAATTTAAAAAATATTTAAAAAACAGATTAGAAAAAAATGTACACAAAATAAAATTTTAACGGTGACCAAAATGGCTGTCAATCGGCCAGCTTGAAAAGAGCCCCATTTCCATTAACATGTTCAAGCTTTGGAAAAAAAAATATGAATTTATAAATTCATCCAACCCTCTCCCCCCTTTTCATCTTATCTTTGCCCCCGATCCCGTAAAGCAGTGGTACTCAACCTTCCTAATGCCGCGACCCTTTAATGCAGCGCCTCATGCTGTGGCGACCCCAGCCATAAATTGTTATTTGTTGCAACTTCTTTAATATGTGTTTTCCGATACACTTAGGCGACCCCTGTGGAAGGGTCATCGACGCCCAAAGGGGTCGTGACCCACAGGTTGAGAACTGCTGCCGTAAAGGAAAAAGTAACGTGCGTTTCCACATTGCTTACAGTCAACGCGCTGTAAATCTTTTCCTCTTTTTGATCTCTCCCCAGGAGCTCGTCACGACAGTACGGGTATTGAGTAGATTGCTTTGAGCAAGACTTATTTTAAACAGAAAATTCAAATACTTTAAATTTCCTCCACTCAGAGCTTTACAAGGCTGACTTTGTGGTACACGGCAAAGTCTAGAAAAAGAAAAAAAAAAGGGGCAGGGGATGTGCGTTTAATTTATATGCCTACGCTGGGTGGAAGGAACACTCAGAAAGAATGACAAATGACAGAGGTGTGAAGAGGGCGAACCATCAAAATCCCAGAGGGAATCGGCTCAAAGGCTAAACGTAGGTTTAGATGGATGGAGAAAAAAACTCTACAGCTGCTGGGAATCCAAGCTATGGAAAAGAAAAGCATCAGTTAGATCTGAGTGGAACGAAGTGGCGAGGCAGTCCAAAGCCCTACTTGGGCTGTAGCGCCAAAGGGATTGGATGGACGATGTTTTAACAAGCCCGTCGACACGGAAGATTCAAATGAGAAGGGTCAAAGAAAACTCAGCTTTGATTCAAAGAGGAATGCAAGGGAGAAGAGTGCATAAACGTATGAACAATAACGAAGAAGTGTCGTGTTAAGCAAAAGCCTTATTTGAATACGACTTCTCCTGTAAAAATCTGCTGAATGCTTGACTTGATTTGACTCTTTGCTTGAAATCCAGAGCATACTTTACTATGATATTCTAAAGATGAGACATATCATGGAGAGCATTACGTTTGGCTAGTAAACATTTTTTTATCATATTGAAAAATAAAATAATTAAAAACTAATAACAATTACATTTTTAATCCAGCTATTCTATTAACTTAACATTCACTTACCCTATTCTAGGCATGATCACATGTGGGATTTTCACTTCTCAGAGAAAAATCAAAGAGCAAAAATTAAAAAAAAAAAGTCATATGTCGGAAAACATGAATTGCCTTTTCGTGATTGACTTTGCTGCAATCAATAAATTCAACCCAGAACACGCATGACGAAAACCCATAACAAATTTACAATAGTTATTTCTTTTTAAAAAATTAGCAAAACCTTTATAAATAATGTAAAGGAATTATATAATTATAATTTTAAGACGCAAATATATATTCCATAAGGTGAAAATGTAACTTTAAAAAAAAATATATATTTTTAGAAGGAAAAAAAAAAAAGCTTGTCTGTCCGCTTAAACAAGTGACTTGGTCAATCAGAGCTGTCCTATCTGGCTCAGATTGCGTGACAAACCTACAAGGGAAGTCAAGCTAGAAAGAAACACCTTTCTTTAAAAAATAAAAATAATAAATCCTATATTGTGTCTGATCGACTGGCCGTTTCATGTTTTTAATGTGTAAAGTTTCGCGCGGAGACGTTCATGGTGGTTGGTGGTGGTGATTTTTTTTTTGTTGGGGGGGGGGGGGGGATATCTCCATTTATTTCGGAGGAAATCAGTCAACCCAAGGAAATAAATTATCAGCATTTAATTGTATCATGAGCTATGTCTTTAAGTGTATCATGAGCTATGTCTTTAAGTGTATCATGATTTATGTCTTTAAGTGCATCGTGAGGTGTGTCTTTAAGTGTATCATGATTTATGTCTTTAAGTGCATCGTGAGGTGTGTCTTTAAGTGCTTCATGATTTATGTCTTTAAGTGCATCGTGAGGTGTGTCTTTAAGTGTATCATGATTTATGTCTTTAAGTGCATCGTGAGGTGTGTCTTTAAGTGTATCATGATTTATGTCTTTAAGTGCATCGTGAGGTGTGTCTTTAAGTGTATCATGATTTATGTCTTTAAGTGCATCGTGAGGTATGTCTTTAAGTGCATCGTGAGGTATGTCTTTAAGTGTATCATGAGTTATGTCTTTAAGTGCATCGTGAGGTGTGTCTTTAAGTGTATCATGAGCTATGTCTTTAAGTGTATCATGATTTATGTCTTTAAGTGCATCGTGAGGTGTGTCTTTAAGTGCTTCATGAGGTATGTATTTAAGTGTAACATGAGGTATGTCTCTCCCAGTGTCTTAACCATATCTTTCAAACTTAGACCAGGTCCGCACCTATGAAATTCTGGACCCCACGCAGCTGGCTGAGTTCGGTCCCCCTTTCGTGTTGCAAACATGTGCGTATATTCCAAAAAAGGACGAGCCCTTATCTAGCTCAGGCCCCTGACCATTGCCATGGTTGTCCTCCCCCCCCCCCTTTTTCAACAAGGTGCGGCCTGCTTAGATGAATGAAAAATTAATCACTACATTTACCAATGCATTCTCATAGTCACTCTTCAAAGTGGGTGTTTTTTTGTTGTTGTTAAAAGGTATATTAAAAAGTACATTATCATGCTTTTATTGTTTGTAAGAGGAGTATTTTTTTTTGGAAGTGTGTTTGTTTGTGTTTTTGTTTGTTTGTTTTTTGTTGTTGTTGTTTTTTGTAAATTGTATCATCGTCTAAGAGACTGAACCCAACAAGCATCTGTTTTTTTTTTTTTATCTTACGTTAAAAAACGGTAAACTTTTGATTCGTGTTCGATAATTCTCCTGACATCGTCATTCATCAAACTTAAGCAAAAGTTAATGTAATAAATGTTCTTGGTTCCCTGGCTACCTAACATGATGATCTGGTTACCTAACATGATTATCTAGTAACCTAACATAAAAATATGGTTACCTAACACAAAAATTTGGTGTCCTAACATTGTTTGCTTGTTACCTAACATGATTTTCTGGTTACCTAACATGATTTTCTGGTTACCTAACATGATTTTCTGGTTATCTGACATGATTTTCTGGTTACCTAACATGATTTTCTGGTTAACATGATTTTCTGGTTACCTAACATGATTTTCTGGTTACCTAACATGATGTTCTGGTTACCTAACATGATTTTCTGGTTACCTAACATGATTTTCTGGTTACCTAACATGACTTTCTGGTTACCTAACATGATGTTCTGGTTAACTAACATGATTTTCTGGTTAACTTACATGATTTTCTGGTTACCTAACATGGTTTTCTGGTTATCTAACATGATTTTCTGGTTACCTAACATGATTTTCTGGTTACCTAACATGATTTTCTGGTTACCTAACATGATTTTCTGGTTACCTAACATGATTTTCTGGTTACCTAACATGATTTTCTGGTTACCTAGCATGATTTTCTGGTTACCTAAAATGATTTTCTGGTTACCTAACGTGATTTGCTGGTGACCTCATAAGATTTCTGGTTACCTAACATGATTTTCTGTTTACCTGACATGATGACCTGGTTACGTAACATGCTTTTCTGGTTACGTAACATGATTTTATGGTTATTTAACATGATTTCTTGGTTACGCTTCATGATTTTATAGTTACGTAGCATGATTTCCTGGTTACCTATCATGAACTTATTATTACCTAACATGATTTCTTTGTTACATATAAACATTTTCTTGTTACCTAACATAATATCCTGATTTAGCTAAAATGCTAGTATCGAGAAACTCTTTTTTCTCGGCCTTGCGCATAATATGCTCATCCAATGTCAGTCTTTGATTAAAAGAAAGATAAGCCTACTGCTCAAGCCTTCCCATCAATATGACAACGCTTATATTTCTAAGCTCACAAACGCAATCGAAATCAACAAATGGTATCACAATACGCGTAGAATTCGACAGATTTGTCTTGGTGTGTTGCAATGTTAAGTAACGGGCTTGTATAGCAGAAAAAAAAGTTGTTCATTAGACGCGGAAGTAATCGATTATATGTGAATCTCATTTTTCTTACAAACTAAGTTGCCGTGACTGGCTGGTTATAAAAGTCAACTAGAGATTGATCAACACGTCACGTGGACACCATTGTATAAAATCAAAAGATGTGGATTATATTATGAAACAAATCTTTGGATACAATTATGATACAAATTATTGGATAGGATTATGATATAAATATTTGGATAAAATTATGATACAACTATTTGGATAGAATTATGACACAAATAATTGGATAAAATTATGATACAAATATTTGGATAAAATTATGATACAAATATTTGGATAGAATTATGACACAAATAATTGGATAAAATTATGATACAAATATTTGGATAAAATTATGATACAAATATTTGGATATAATTATAATACAAATATTTGGATAAAATTATGATACAAATATTTGGATAGAATTATGATACAAATACTTGGCGTTTAAATATGTTTATATTTTTGTTCTTTCTCTTGAAAGATAGTTTGTGGAGAGCTGCACGGACTGGCGGCTTCCAATCTTACGTAAATCCGCTACATTAACAAACCACACATAGTTTTGAAGCGCCTTAGAGATTGTCCTCTCTAACGTGTGTATCACGTGATAGACAGCTAGATCAGAGAAGAACAATTAATCGAGAAGTACCGTCGGTGAAGGTCCAAACTTCAAGACATCATATCACAATTAATTGTCATCGAAGTTCTTATGTATCTCTCATCATGTCCGTCTATCAGTGTCACATGAAACAACCTAAGCTTCGCATGTTAAGTTAGTTTGCAGATGATCCGATCTAAACATCAAAATACACAATTTAATGGCGTGAATAACCAGATGTTACGACATTTTCCCTGTTCCCAGCTTAGTTTACCCCGGGTTCTATATCCTAGCTTTCTTCATGATTACTGCTTCTGTATCCTGGCGTAGTTCATGATTACTGCTTCTGTATCCTGGCGTAGTTCATGATCACTGCTTCTGTATCCTAGCGTGGTGCATGGTCACTGCTTCTGTATCCTAGCTTAGTTCATGCTTCTTCCCGTCTGAGTTGGCCACTGCTTGTATATCTCAACTGAGTTGGCCAATGCTTCTATATCCCAGCTGAGTTTGACACTGCTTCTATATACGATCTGGTTTGGCCGATGCTACCAGCTGCTTGGGCCCACGATATCCCAGCTCAGTTGGCCGATGCTACCAGCTGCTTGGGCCCACGGTATCCCAGCTCAGTTGGCCGATGCTACCAGCTGCTTGGGCCCACGGTATCCCAGCTCAGTTGGCCGATACAAAACATGAATGTACATAATGTACAAAACATTGCTAGTATTTTCATACACATTCATGCTGAAGGGGTGAAGAGAGCGAGTGCACATCTTCGTATCTTGTAGCGTTCTTGATTCAGAGACATTAGATTCATGGGATAGCTCAGTTCATAAGTCGGGATGTCTTTTGGTTAATTTCAGTATCCTACTCACCATACTGAAACGAACTTTGAAAAAGTAGTTAAATTTAGTCATTTAAAAAAATAACTTTATGTCTTCATCTTTTAATTGTTTATATCACCGCAATAATTATAACAATGTATAATAATAATAATAATAATAACAACCCAACTTTAACCCGAATACAATAATTGTGACTATAACAGGCCGTTGCCAATTTACAGCGTACACAAATTCCAATTCAAAACAAATAGAAACTCACAAATATTAAACCAAAATAAAAAAACACACACTAAAATATATTATACTTTAACAACTTGAGACCAATATTATAAAATATCTTATACGATTCTCTAAGTATTTGAGTATATTGTATATATTTAATGCCGTAGCGCTTTGTTTTAATAGGTGCGGAAAAGTTAACTCCCTAAAAATTCTTATAAAAGTGCGTTAATGAACGTGTGTTTTTGTCAAGTAGATTTACAATTAGTTCACACGATCAAATGTTCGTCAAATTCGCTTCAAAATGTTTCGTCACGTTTCTTTTTGAATCCACTATTTTGTTTTAAGTAGACGGGACATTTCACGCATATTACATTTTATGAAGAATTTAAGCGAGCGACTTTGTCTTTAGCGGTTCTTTAATTAAAGTCTTGATAGGAACGTCACTTTTCAGTATTTACGGCTGAAATCTTCGGACCGCTAAACTGACACATTTCCCGTCAAACTGTCGAGCTGACACTTGGGACATAGACGCGTCGCTGAGGACGGCACATTCTTTCAAATTGTCAGCTTCACCCTCGATCGCCCAAAAAAATTACGTGATCCTGTTTTTCAAGTGGAAGATAAAGAAAATATAATGACACGTATTTCGTGAAATACATTTCCCAGTTACTACGCGAAATGGGATACTTAAAAAAAAATCATTTGCTTCCCTCTTGGACACTACTTCTCAGCTAAGTGCTATATTATTAATTTTTTGATATTTTAAAACGTTATTAGTTTTTTTCTGTTTGTTCGCTAATAAAGGCTTCCTGCCGACACGTTCCTTGTTTTGTTGCGTTCCTTTTTTCAGGTTTAACCATACTGTGTTTACTAATTTCCTATTGTTTCCATTTTTTTTTTCCTGAAATATTGGGTGAAATATATATGTGGTTTAAGAGCGGATGGGCCATAAGAATGTACCCCCCCCCCCTCCAGTGGCGTAAGCGAGCTTAACTCGCGCCCGGGGCACAATACCTTTTTAGCGCCCCCAATACCTTTTTAGCGCCCCCCCTATTCGAAAACCATACAATATTATAGTAAAATATACCATTTGGTGCCCCTTTGTGAGTAGCGCCCGGGGTATGATGCCCCCCTTGCCCCCCTTCACTACGCCACTGCACCCCTCCCCGATTTATCGCGATCATAATGGCAGTCACTTTGCGACAATTTCGCCCTGCTATTTTGCAAACTCGTCACTATTCATTATTTTCAAAATAACTCTCTGTGTATCTAGCATCATTAAAAGTTTTAATAAGTATTTTTCTGCTATATATTAAACAGCTACCCTACCCCTTATCGCGCCCTTAAACTACAATTATTTTATTTCTATAAACACTACCTCAAATTACCATATCTGAATGATCACTAAGTAAATCATTATTGTCAGCAAAGGAGCTCATTGACGGCTCAATTCTACGCTAGAGAAATTCTTTAGATGTCATGTGTTCTTAAATTGTTTAGTTTTGGGCAAGCAACACCTCTTTTCGTATGACTAAACTATAAAAAAGAAATCTCTAAATATTGTGTGAACTTGTAATTACCTTGTGCTTTATGTTAAGGAGCGCCTTCGACTCGCGCTACGACTCTTACACCATTACCCGTCTCAAAGTCATTTTCTACGCCCCTGTTCTCAATCTCGATTAACCCCCTTCTCTAGCCCCCCCCCCCCCCCCCCCGTTCCCATTACAAAAATGGGCATTGACCAATGAAGATTTTCATCCCTGTTCAGTGAACAGTGATAGCCTCCCCCCCCCCCCCCCCCGTGGCCTTGTGACATGTTTGCCCACTTTTTGACATTTATTCTCTATTCATACCATCAGGTAACGCTATTTGTTGTTTTTTTTTCTATTTTTGTGCGTGTATCTTTGACAACAAATGTTGACAGTTTGCGCATCTGTGGTCGATACGTCCGTCCAAAGTCACCAACTGGCTCGCTTAATAACAATGTTCATTTTTAAAGCATACCTCTTAATGGCAAATGAGTAATGGTGATAATTTGATATGTTTAAAAAAAAACTATGTTTGAAGAAAAAGAAGACTCTACTTCAAAATATATTTTACACGCTTTTGATGCAATTGTGTGTGTGTGTGTGTCCCCCACCCCCCAAACCATGAAGTTCTGTGTTGCTTGAAGTAGTGATGGACGCATAAGCCACTGTGTTTTCCATCCTAGTATGAGCAAGATCCACTGGCATTTATTATTTTTTTTTTAAGTGTGTAGAAGGGGGTGGAGGAAAGGGGTGCTAAATCCTGTTTGAAAAACCCAAAGAAAACTTTGCCATACCTAAAATTTACTTACTGGATCTAATCTAAATAAATCTCCTCTCCACTAATATAAAAACGAGGCGTCAACAATTGTTGATTGCAAATAATTGCAATCTGCTTATCCCAGCAAGATCTCTGTTTTTACAGCCCATTAAAATTTTTTTCCCTATTGCAGGCGTATTGTTTGTTATACAGCTTAGTTGTTTTGTATTGTACTCTTTTGTTGTTGAGAATATTGATTTTTATTCACACAAAAAATTTGATTTATAAAAAAACACAAAAAAAGAAACAAATGCAAGTGCACATCTAAATAGCTAAGAAGTCAAACACAGCCATTAAATGGACGCCAGCGTTCGGCGATACTAAATTTCACCATGAAGATCTTCCGGTAAGTAAATACATGGTAATTATAGGAATTCATTTAAAAACACATACATAAAAATAAAACATATTTGTAAGAATTTACGCGTTTTCTTAAAAGTTATTTCTTTTTTCAATAACTTTTTTCAGTTATTGTTAATAAATAAAATTTTAAAACTTCTCCAGGAATGTGAAAATTTTCATTTCAAATAATATACCTTTCCAAAAAAAAGTTTGTTCTTAAAAAAAAAAAAATATTTAAAAATAAAACTGTGTTTTTGAAAGGGCTTTCGATAGACTAATAGTGAATGTACGTCTCTGATGTGGACTATTTTTACTTACCATAAACAGATTGAGATAACGTTTGTCCATTGCAAACGCATGGAGCGGGGGTTAACTAGTTGGTTACTGGCGCCGTAGTTCATGCAAGCGGGTAGCCCCAAATTCACTCAACCATTAGCACAGCGTTTTTCAACAGTGGGAATAGTTTTAAGGTTATGGGCTTAAGAGATTTCTTTTCTTTTTTTTCTTTTTTTTATGCTGGTTGAAGAGATTTTATAGAGTTAAATATCTTACGTTTACCATAGTTATTATTATTATTATTTTGCAATGCGAAAATGTTACGTTTAATTATATTATAAAGAACGTGGAATCTTGATGCATAATATAATGTCATAGCGAAAACGAAATATAATCTTCTTGATGACTGATGACAAAAAATAGCAAGGGGAAGCGAGGTATTAAAATTAGGAGGTTTTCAGTTGGCGCCGTATAGCTCAAAAGGTTGGAACACTAGGCACCCAACTCAAAGACATCCCTCCCCCCCCCCCCCCAAAAAAAAATTAATTAAAATAGATATATTTTTTCTTAAATGTCTACTCTTTTTAGTTAAAAAATGTTAATATTTTGTAAAAATTAATATCAACATTTAAAGATTTTAAATTTTATTTTAACAGCGACTGTTTAGAAAATCTCTGATATACTTATTTAGTTCTTTACATATACCTAAAATTAAAAGGCAAACTTTACACCCTCCCCCCATCGCATCTAAGAATCCTAAAGTTAAGTACGATGGTTATTTTAAAAGAAAAAAATTGGGTCGGGGGGGGGGGATTGTTTGTAGTGTTTTTTTTAATATTTTTTTTGGGGTTGGGGGTGGGGGGGGGGGGTTAAATCACCGTTTCTTATTTCCCCGTCCCTCATCACCAACCGACGCAGCATATAACGGAGATGTAACTCTATGTCCTCAACTCACGAGCGACCGAGCAGGTGGGAACGAAGCAGACTGAATCGACGGAACGAGAGAGTCACGTGTGACAACACACAAAACGGTGCGTCAAACCAACAAGCCGCACGGCTTTGAGAGTAGAAGGAACGTCTTTGAACATTTGTTTGACGAAGTGTCCGAAATTTTTTTTAAACGCCATTCCTTATATTTTTTATTTTTTAAGGTCAAGCCTTCCAACGGGTGTGCTCACATTCAAGGTGAGATCGAGGTCACTGAGCGTCGTCGTCGCGGTTGCATTCACGGCGGCGTTCTACCTGTATCACATCACGCCGTAAGCTTTGACCTTTTGAAATATTTTTTTTAATTATCGGGCAATTAATTAATGAGCACGACGGGTTGACGGGAAGGGGGTTGATTAGCCGTCCTAAGATTTTGCCAGCCAGCCACAAGCAAAAGCGAACGAAACGTAAAGGTTTTTGTTTTTGAAAAGCGTCCCAACTTTTAAGAGCGAATATAAACACTAAAAAAACGACATGTAACACATTTATCTTGTTTTTCTTTATTCCCTACTTTGGTGATTTACCAGGTTTGGAAAATTTCTTTAATATCAACATAACGTACTCTCTCTTGTATTCCTTTTAGATCGTTCAGTAAACATTTCTTAGATTACAGCCGTGTCGATCAAATGGCAAAGTACCAGGCTTCATCGATTAGAAATTCTTCAAATAATTCACAATCGCAAGTGTCAGAAATCTCGTCTGTAGAGCCGGATCCTAGCTCACAATGGACCACAATGACACCATCGACAGCAATAGCCCAGGTCAAGACCGGACCTCTTTATATAACGGCAATCTTTAACGGGCGCCAAGGAAACCAGTTGTTTATTTACGCGTCCCTGTTGGGCATAGCCAGGGTGCATAACAGGACAGCTTTTATACGGAGTGGTACCATTCTTGAGAGGGTTTTCGAGATCACTCACGTCAACAACAATATCAGCACAGACGGGTGGGTACAGCTATCGCTCGCTTAGCATCAGACAGCGACATTGTGATCACCTAGCACTTACAAACATCTGACGGTTTGAGAGCTGTGGGAGGGCCGGTTTAAACGAACTTGCTGACTTGCTGACTCGCTGACCTGCTGACTCGCTGACTAGCTGACTTGCTGACTTGCTGACTTGCTGGCTTGCTGGCTTGCTGACTCGCTGACTAGCTGACTAGCTGACTTGCTGACTTGCTGACTCGCTGACTCGCTGACTTGCTTACTTGCTGACTTGCTGACTTACTGACTTGCTGATTGCTGGATGGGTTTGTGGGGTAATAGGTCAAAATTCATCTCGTTCATTCCATGGAACCAAGCAATGGGGGAAGGGGGGAGGCAGATGTCCCAGTTCGCCCACCTAGTTAGGGGCTCCAAAATATTCTTCGACATGATTTTATTGATGAAAATAATTGGTTTGAGAGTTGAAAAAAAAGTGAAAGGGAGCCTCTTTAAAATGAAACTTGTCCTTGGGTGCCAAACACCTCTAGCTACGCCTCTGGAACCCAGAGTCACGTTGCCCAGCCTCGCATAACATTAGTCCAGTGTACCGTTACAAATCTGACTGGTTAAATTTAAGTCAATTAATTATTTGTATGCATCACACATTTTTAGTATTTTTTTGTGTGGAGGGTTGGGTTATAGGCCGTATTTTGTGTAATTATGAAAGACAAAGTATAATAGTAAATAGTATAATACAGTTTAAATTCGGGTCCTTATCCCTACACTAGGAGCTCATTTTACACAACCATTCATAGTTGGGAACATGTGGTCGTTGAAACTGTTAATGTGTTTAGTTACAAGATAATATAAAGCCAATGTATACTTCAAGTCGCAGGAGTGGTTCGGTCCGTTGAAGTGATCAGTGATACTAAGTAACTTTAAAAAAAAAAAAAAAATATATATATATATATATATATAGTTGCATGGTGCCATTGATTTAAGGAAATTTTTGGGGGCAATGTGCAAAAATTTAATACAAACATTTAATGCAACAGTTAAATGCGATAAGTGCTAGTGATTTAAGTACTTTTATTTTGGCAAATGAAAGTGATTAAAGGCCTTCTTTCTTGGAATCATCGCGGGGGATTAATGGCCTTCTTTCTTGGAATCATCGCGGGGGATTAATGGCCTTCTTTCTTGGAATAATAGTGAGGGATTAAAAAATTAAAGGCCTTATTTCTTGGAATCATCGCGAGGGTTTAATGGCCTTCTTTCTTGGAATAATAGTGAGGGATTAAAGGCCTTATTTCTTGGAATAATTGAAAATGATTAAGGCCTTCTTTCTTGGATTAAATAAGAATGATTAAAGCCTTTTCTCTTGGAATAACTGAATATTATTACAGGCCCTATTTCTTGGAATAATTGCGAGTTATGAGTTAATTAAGACTTTTTATTTTTATCCTAGGATAGTACCAGTGCTTTAAGTGATTTTTTCTTTTCTTTGATTGCTTTTCATCCCCCAGATTCATCACTGTACGCCAAAACAAGTACGCAACGTTTGAGACCAGACTGATGAACCTTCCCAGAGACAATATTACACTATTTGCAGGCATGCAAGTCTGGCGATATTTTAAGAGCATTGAAGATGAAATAAGGCGTGAGTTCACTTTTAAACCGCCTCTACGCAAAGAGATCAATGACATGCTGGCAAAATTCAGAACAGAGTTCAAAGGTCACACCATCGTCGGCGTCCATGTCAGGCGCGGAGACTTCCTGTCTCGTGAAAACATAAGAACAGGTTACGGTGTTGCAAATGCGTCTTATTTCATGAAGGCCTTTCAAAGAATGAGGTCGATGCTCAACAGTACGAACGTTACATTCGTCGTTGCGAGCGATGACCTAAAGTGGTGTCACGAAAATTTAAATTCTACAGACGTGCACATACTGAGGCCCGGTTCAGCCATGCTGCACTTTGGTGTTCTAGCGAGCTGTGATCACGTGATAATAGCTGGCGGAACCTACGGCTGGTGGGCGGCCTGGTTGGCAGATGGAATAACCATTTACTACGAGAAGTTTTTGGTTCAAGGAACGTTGCTCTTCAGGGGAGTTAATTTACAAGATTACTATCCAACGGATTGGATTCCTCTCGGTGATTGATCCAATTATCTATTATTTTTAAGAAAATGCTGACATGGATTTTGCCTTTTTTTTTATATATACGAAAATTTGTATATAAATGTAAGGACATTCTAAGTATTTTCCAACATTGATTTTGCACCAATAAAAGTATATAAGAAAATTCTAAATTATTTAAACCAAAGAAATTATAAGCTCCAGAAATCGCTAAAAATGAATTTTTGTAAGCGTTGCCGTATTGATCGTGCCATCAAAAATAGTGCACAGTCAACGCATGGTTTATTGTCCATCACGATCCATGCCTTTTAGTTTTAAAATGAGGCCTTTTTTCCATTCTCATTATAATTTTGTTATCTGGAAAATTCAAGCTGCTCCCACCCTACTGTGTACACGACTCTAGTTAGCCCCATGCATGATTGTCACAGATGAGATGCTCCTATAATGTATAGCCCGTCGCGTACAAAGTAGTATTGGTGTTTGTTAATGTGGGACTGCTCCTCTCTGTGAACGTTCATTATCCAGACGTTGAGGAATATAACGAAGACAACAGAGACGCAGAGAATGTATTGATAGACTTAATATGGTCTAGTAATGTTTCCAATCGTTAACATTCATTAATCTTCAACCTTCCAAACTCTCCAAAACATTCTCCACTTCCCCCGGAAATCGCACCCCAGCGCGTTTATCATTAAATAGATGTGGTGCTACATATCGGGAAGTCCCGAACAAAACACATTATAAGTTGCATGAATAATCAATGCAGCACCGTTGATCAACCCCAACCAAGTCATTTGTGACATTGATAGTTGCTAGCAAATTGCAGCACACGTCTTCTATTAACTATCAATAAGCTATAATAATGGAAAAAAGAGTTTTAAATTTGTTCAAGGGTGTGTTATTATGTCTGATGCTGGTGCCACCATGAAGGGGACGTGCGCGTGAGAGACAAAGGTCTTGCAGGGAATCTGCGTTACAAAGAGCACAGTCGCATAACGCCAGAAACAGTTCGGGATATGATTGCACGTTGTTGATGGATATGAGACGTGGGTGGGTTGTCGCAGCCTATGCAAGGGCTTATATCATTCAGTTCTGTGAGGGGACTGTTCCTAGCAGTTTCGTCCCTACAATGTGACTTAAACGCTAAGTAGAAACCACGTGTAGAAATCCATAACACAGGGCATGACCTGTCTCAGCTGCGGAGAACCTTCAGCTTGTGGCTTCGCGGCCCCACTAGTAAGCGTCGCTACTAAATTTTTGGGGAAGAAGGGGTATGTTGGGGGGAAAAGGAATGTTTGGGGGAAGTTGGGGTATGTTGGGGGAAGAAGTGTATGTTGGGGGAAGAAGGGGCATGTTGGGGAAGAAGAGGTATCTTGGGGGAAGAAGGGGAATGTTTGGGGGAAGAAGGGGTGTGATTGGGGAAGAAGTTGTATTTTGGGGGAAAGAAGGGGTATGTTTGGTGGAAGAAAGGGTATGTTGGGGGAAGAAGGGGTATTTTGGGTGTAAGAAGAGGTATGTTGGGGGAAGAGTGGGAATGTTTGGGGAAAAAGGGGTATTTTGGGGGAAGGGGAATGTTTTTGGGGGTTGGAGGGGTATGTTGGGGGAAGAAGAGGTATTTGGAGGGAAGGGGAATGTTTGGGGGATAGAGGGTATGTTGGGGGAAGAAGAGGTATTATGGGGGAAGGGGAATGTTTGGGGGATGGGGGGTATGTTGAGGGAAGAAGGGGTATAATGGGGGAAGAAAGGATATTTTAATAAGACCTAATGAGTACTCTCTCGAAGCTATGCTATTTTTCTAAAGATATAAGATCAGATGCAGGCGTAGGCAAACTTTGTTTTTGGTGTGGTTTTGTTTTTGAGTTAAAGCTGGGGAAAATATGTATTACTAGATATAGCCCGCCATATATTGTCGACAGCCATGCGTGAACTTCCCATCTACTGAAGTTAATTGACAAAAGATGAAATCAAGTAACCCACATTTAAGAATCCCAATTTTCGCTACACCCCTTCCCCCATGATACATCACGCCAAATTTTTATTTCAAGAGCTATAACTAGTATCTGTGTGTCAAGTTCTTGAGCGACCACTGTTTCGGTCGTGTGGTGGGGGTGTGACACACGGGTCACCACTTTGATATGTTCGGAAGAGACTTGACTATGCCTGTGCTGCCTCTTCAGGCGCCAGTCTGAAATACCTGGCGGCTTTTCGGATTTCGCACTGGGCTTCATAGAGGTCTAAGGTGGGTTGGACCCCAACTATGGACTCTCTAGTCGCCTCCAGCGCTGGGCACGAGACAAGGTGCTCCATATTTCTCGATTTCGAAGCCGCAGTTTCTGCACACGGGAGTGTTTCGCCTGCCCAAACGGGCTGGGTAGTCATTTGTGGGACAGTGGCACGTCCTGACCCGAGCCAGGGTTGCCTGGTCGGGTCGTGTGATCTTCCACCAGTCGTCCGATCGCGTGGGCTCCTTCATTTTCTCCCAAACCATTCTTCCCGTTTTACCATCCCGCCATCGTCTAGTCCACGTGTCCCTAAAATGTGCCCTCAGCAGTGCCTTGGTGGCAGTTAGTGAGACTGGAGTTTTGGGCTGTAGCTGGTCAGACCCATGCTGGCCAGCTCGTCAGCCCTGTCGTTACTCTCCAGGTGCTCTTGAGACGGGATCCATTGCATTGTCACCGACTTACCGTAAGTCGTTCTGAGCGCGACAACGTCCTGTAAGGTGTTTTCCAGCTTTAGGCCGGGACACTCTCTCACTGCCTGAAGCGTAACCAGATTTGCATGTACGCAGCACTTTTGGGAATAGTAAGGGCCAACGACAGACGGCCCTTGGGAGGAACTTTGCTCTAACGCACGTCACCAACAACATTAGCACCCACGGGTAACCTGGAGCGATGTGCACTCTTCAGACTTGTGTGTATTACTTACAATGTAAACAATAATTTCGTATGTCTTCTAAAAGAACACTGAGTCCGGCAGACATTTAATAAATTGAGCGTTTTGTCTTGTGGAGATTGGACTTCTGCTAGTATACAGAGTGAGTAGAGAGTGAGACATGGGCAGAATGGACTTCTGCTAGTATACAGAGTGAGTAGAGAGTGAGACATGTGAAGATTGGACTTCTGCTAGTACATAGAGTGGTTAGAGCGTGAGACATGGGGAGATTGGAATTTTGCTAGTACATAGCTGAGCAGAGAGTGAGACATGGGGACGAAGATTTAATCAAGTACGAAGAGGTCATCTTTAAAAAATTAATTTACTTTCTTTTAAATTTCTTTAGTTGGAAAACTCTCCATCAGGAAAATCAAGCACAACTTTACCCATTTTTTTTCAACCTCCCAAAAACAAAACATCACTCTTTGGGGGTATTTCTTCTCCTGGAAGTTCTTGGACCACGCAGTTGACGAAATCAGGAGAGAGTTTACATTCCACTTGTGGGTTCAGCAACAGAGGGACGAATTCTTCCGGAAACTCAGGAAACAGCGAGGCGGTGACGTCATTTTTGTGGGTGTACAACTGAGAACAGGGGATTTCCTGGCAGAGCGTCATCAAAATGCCAGATTCGGTGTACCGCAGGCTTCGTATTTCGTTAAGGCTTTTAAAACATTGAGAAAACTGTTGCCCAATAGCTCTCTGGTGTTCATCGTTGCCAGCGACAACCTCAGACGGTGTGAGAGCAATCTCCATGCCAGTGACGTCGTCATTTTAAACAAAGGATCGCCCGGGCTGCATCTCGCCATCTTGGTGACCAATCGGTGATATCCGTCGGGACGTACAGCTGGTAGGCTGCCTGATGGGACTACCATTTACTATGAAGACTATCCGATGCCGGGGTCACGGTTTTCGCGGGGTTTCGTCAAGTCGGATGTGTACCTTCCAAGCTGGTTATCTAAAACTAATTAAGGGATTTTAGGATTGTGATCGTCTCATTTGAAACGTGACATTAAATCATGGTTTTAATATATTGATCTCCTTATGTATTTGTGTGTGTATCAGTGCCTGTGTGTGTAAGAGAGCGAGAGACTGAGTGTGTGTATGTATGTGTGTGTGCGAGAGTGTGTGTGCAGTAGAAGGCAATAGTTCATATTCTTTTCTTCTAATAACTATATGAAAGATGCGCCAACACTGTCAGTACTGCAAGTATTGCATCTTAAACTCATGCGAGTGTTTCCAAGCGGTGCAGCTACGTCTGCCACGCATTCCACGGAAGGTATGTTTGGCAGTTTTTATTTGGTAATGCGGCTTGCAACGGTGACAAATGTATACATCAGTGACCATTATTTTTGCTTATAATTAAGTGGTCAAGAAAGGGTAGACAAGTTTTGAAAATGATAGTAGAACAATTAGGATTTAATTTTAAAAAAAGACGGCGCTGAGGATACACAATTATGCTCTCTATCGTTACGACGTTCCGCCATTCTGGCTGTGGACAGTGTCAAAAAAAGGCGGGAGGGGGGGGGGAGTCTGGTCGATCAGTAGCTGTTTAAATAGAGAATTTACGAAGAGGTTCTCCAGATGTCTCTGCATCGCGACCAACCCCCCTCTTATAAAGTCTAAGATGAAGATCCTTGACATTCAACATAAATGATGCGTCCTGTCTCTGCATCGCGACCAACCCCCCTCTTATTAAGTCTAAGATGAAGATCCTTGACATTCAACATAAGTGATGCGTCCATTCCGCGCTTGTTTTTGGGCCTTGGTAAATGGTGATACCTATTTTACAACGCTTGGTGGAAACTGATTTACCAGCAAAGTTGATTAATCGGCCCGGGGGGAGGGGCGTTTTTGCCCATCGTGTGCGAGGATTCAGTCGAAAGTCACATTCACTAACTGGTCGCTTAGACTTCGCGTTCTGTTGACAGAGTACCTTTCCAAAGCCGTGAAACTTCATGAAGTAAACAGCATAGCCGTGTGACATGGTGACGACGTTTTAAAAACTTTCTCGGAATTGATCTGTCAACGTTTTTAAAACTGAGTCCCCATAGACACCAGATACTTACTACGTACAAGAATGTTCCTTTCATCTCAGTCCTGTGCTTTTCTTTACTGTTCCTTGGCCTCCATCTCTTCCTATTTTGTTCATTGGCTTAAAAATCGCATGCCAGACCACAAATAATTACAAACGTTCATGTGCACTTCACGTTAAGCATTGTCTGGTGGTCTTATCTGGTGGGTTTGCGGGCAGTGTGCCCTATCCACCTCCATCTTTTCCTTATGGTGTCTACAGCAATAGGCTCCTGGTGTGTTCTGTTCGGTAAGTTCTTTTTTGTTGATGATAGTTGGCCATTTTATGTTTAGTACCTTTCTAAGACAATTGTTTTAGAAAGACTGTACTTTCTACGTGCCTTATGGTGTTGTTCTCCAAGGTTTTGCTCCATAGAGAGGACTGTTTTGATATTTATGTTGAAAACTTTCACTTTTTTTGCATTGTCATCTCATATGACTCAAATATGTTCTTTGAAAGCACAAATACTTACGTAGGCTTTTAAATTCTAGCCCTGACATCAGCTTTGGATGCACCACTCATGTCTATGGTGATGTCCAAGTAGGAGAAGGCATTCGCGTTTTCTAGTGTATTTCCTGGCAAGGAGATATGTTCTTGTTTGTCTGAGTTTACCTTCACGGTCTTTGTCTTGCTTTTGTTTATGTCGAGTCCCAGCTGTGCTTAAATGGTGGCTACATCTCTTATCTTTTCCTGCATGTGTTGCTGGTTTAGGGACAGAAGTGCAATGCCATCGACAAAGTGTTGGTCATTCAGTTTTTTCTTATGTGGCCCCAGTATCCCTTTCCTCTATTTGTCTGTGGAGTCTTTCATTATCCAGTCAATGGGGGAAAGAGACGTCCATGTCCGACTCCTGTTGCCACCTTCAAGGCATCTGTGAGTCCACTTTCTCGTATCACCATGCGTGCCATTTTTTAAAATAATAAATCCAAATGAAGTTTACCAGCTTTCCTTTTACTTTATATGGCCAGGGAAGTTTCCACAAGGTTTCTCGGGCCAGGTTACCAAAGGCCTTTCCGTAGTCGTTGAAATTGAGATATAAGGGAAGGGTTGATACGTATGAATGAAAATATTGGTCAATTAGGAATAATTTTTTCACCATGAAGAGCCACAGTTAAAACCACAACGGTCTAACACGTCTCTCTTTTTCAATACTTGTAACCCATTGCGGCTTGTGCGATGCACCGTTTTCAAACGCACATACGCGCTCAACATGCGGGACTTTTAGTACCTTTTACTTTCAGTGCACACTGTGTATATGTGCCATAAAGCTACTTGTGTGATATTGATGACAGTTTCAAGTACTTTCATTAAAACAGTGATTTGTTTAAATATATTTTTTTTTCTAAATATTACATTAAAAGAGTTGTTTTAAATTTGTCTTCCTTTCTTTTTTATGTTTATTCTGTTTGTTCCTAGTTAGTTTTTTCCTCTTTGGAAGATTTCATTGCATACATAAAGCTTAGCAGTCCCGTCCCTGGGAAGACGTTGTTCAGCGACTTGACAACGGCATTGCCAGATCACCAAATTACAAAAGTGCCCGTTCTCTTTCGCGCTCAGGCCATACCAAAAGGGGACGGTTAAATATGCGAGGGCTTTCCGAAGCGATCCATAAATGCTGCTATTATAAAGAAATTTTCTTTATTGACCTGGAAATGCCGTTATCACGAATAAATGAAGGTCTCAGTTTTGGTAATGGAAACTTTCACGTGTGGTCCATGAAGATGGTTTTTTTGGCTACCGACTTCAAAGACTTCGACTTTATTTACATCTGTTTTAATGGAATGTATAAGTGTGTTGTAAGACATGTATAAGTGTGTTTTCAGACATGTATAAGTGCGCTGTAAAACATGTATAAGTATGTTTTCAGACATGTATAAGTGTGTTTTCAGACATGAATTAGTCTGTTGTAAGACATGTACAAGTTTGTTTTCAGACATGTATAAGTGTGTTGTAAGACATGTATAAGTGTGTTGTAAGACATGAATTAGTATGTTGTAAGACATGTATAAGTGTGTTGTAAGACATGTATAAGCGTGTTGTAAGACATGAATTAGTCTGTTGTAAGACAAGCATAAGTGTGGTGTAAGACATGTAAAAGTGTTTTGTGAGACATGTATCAGTGTTTTGTAAGACAACTATAAGTGTGTTTTAAGACAAGCTTAAGTTTATTTTAAGACATGTATAAGTGTGTTTTAAGACATGTATATGTGTGTTGTAAGACATGTATATAGGTGTGTTGTAAGAAATGTATATGTGTGTTGTAAGACATGTATATGTGTGTTGTAAGACATGTATATGTGTGTTGTAAGAAATGTATATGTGTGTTGTAAGACATGTATCAGCGTGTTGTAAAAAGTATATAATTGTGTTTTAAGACATGTGTGCGTGTGCTCTAAGACATGTATAAGTGTGTTGAAAGACATGTATATGTATGTTTGAAGACATGCATAAGTTTGTTTTAAGAGATGTACAAGTGTGTTGTATGTTTAAATGTGTTTTCCACAGGCGTTGGCGCTTGTATTGGAAAGGTGAAAAACTCAAATTTTCTGTCAGTTGTGAAAAAATTGACAAAAGAAATGAGATGCAGGAAATATAAAAATTAAATTTAAAAAGAACACACCCAAAAATTTTGAATATATGAATATAATATGAGTTTGAATATATTTGTTATCCCGTTATATCAGCATAGCGGCTAAAACCTACTTTGATTAAAATAAATGTTTTTCTTTATTTTAAATTTAATTAAACAAAATTTAAAATCAAAATGTATCGTATTAATCATTTATAAAATGTATTATCCAGCAATAGGGGGGTGGGCTGATATACGTGGTATATTAAAGGGAGGTGGTTTTAAATAATGTGCGTTTACTTTCAACCCCTAAGTATTTAAGGGAAGGAACTATCGATGAAAATGTTTGTTCTAATAATGTAGTTACCGCACTTGCTAGCCATGGTTAAACTGACAGCGGAAAACCCCGAGAAAGTCGTGCACAGCATACGGCCTGCGGGTCACAAGCGGCCCGAGAGCACACACTTTAGCGGCCCTCGACGTAACGAAATATTGCTTTTTTTATTATGATTTTCTGAATAGCTTTCCACACTTTACCATTTTCTTTTTAACCCGCACAAGCTTTTCACTAAGTATTACCACCCGTCTTACATTTTGCACGCTGTGCAGGCCTGAACTAGAATATATGACCCGATGTTATAGGAATAATAATGGCAGGCCCTTTGCGACCATTTCTACCTGCTATCGCGAAAATTCATCACAATTACTTATTTGAAAAAGATGTATCTATGTCATAATTAGGTTAGCGTTTCTAACACCATAAAGTTTTGAGATGTATAGCATACCATACCCCATTTTCGCCCCCCCCCCCCCAACATTTTTTTTTCTAAAAAATCCTAACCACTAAAAAAATAAAAGACTAAAAAAAAATGATCACTAATTATATCCTTATTGTCAATAATGGAGTTCATTGTCGGCTGATTTCTACACGATAGAAATACAAGAGATAGCTTGTGCTTGTAAATTGTTATATGCTGGGACTACACTATCACAATTCGTACCCTTGAAATACAATTTTTTCTATAAAATTTTTTTTTTTAAAACGTAATCTTAAATTTCCAACAAAAACTCTATATACCATTTTACAAATATTTTACATTAACAGAATTTGATATATTGATATCTTCATTATTTTAAATTAACGGAATTTTGATATAAATTGAAATCTTCTAAAAACAATGTAACCAAACATTTGCTTTCTTTTTCTACTATATTGTCGAAAAATCGCAAAACAAAGAATTATTTTTATCGAAAGAGGAATTTCAAACCATTTTTAACGTTTACAACAGCATTAATTTAGAAAAAAAAATTTGTTATTTATCTCATAAAAATATGCAAACATGTTACTTTTTGCAAATTATAAACAAACACATTTTCATTATTTTTAAAAAAAACAAAATCTTAAGCGATTTTTGCTTACGCCAATGAACTCTATTTAAAAAAATATGGCTCTATTTTTAAGATTAAATTTTTACGTGTGTAAAATGATTTGGTTTGGATATTCATTGGTACATTTATGTACATGCTCCCATGTTTTGTCAATGCCATTGATTTTCTTAATTGGCAAACATATGTTAATTAGTAAAAAGAAAAAAATGTAACACCTCCTTATCACAACTGCAATATCAATGGGTTTGAAGATATTGTTATCCACGTAAAAATGCTATACACAGCCTATTTTCTAGCCCGATATATGTACCACGGATGGTTCATTATTTGTCCAAAAAAATATTTTATTCATAGGCGTTATTTGTGGTGCCTGGGGAAAAATAAAGTAATCTGATCCCCTCCCCCACAGTTTTTAATAAAACACAATAATAACATCATCCATGGAATGGTAGCAACTTACTTAAGCAAAAACACATTTTTTACACGTCTCTGAACTTACTTAAAATTCTTAAGTCCCAGATCCCTTTTACCACACATTGTTTTATATATTATTTATTGAAAAAAAAATATTATGCTACGCATAATTCTGTAAATTGAAATATTATGGTAATTTATTTTATCATTGAAAACTATACCAAAGTTCAACTCTGTCACATAATTGGGTCTTTAGATATAGATATCAAAATGGACCCATTGCAACTTCATATGGTTTTGTTCATATTTGGATGATTGATAAATGCATTCGTGAATGCTATTTGGCTATGAAGTTTCGCTGCACTAATTGAATGAAACGGCATTTCCTTATCAAAAGTATTTCTAAACGTTACGTTTTTATTACTTTATAAATTTGAAGCCTCCATCTACAAATCCGATCGAACGGTTGCGGGTGGGGGGCGGTCCGGGACCGGGCAAGTCCCTGGCGTGGATCGGCATAGTCCGGCGTCAAGGAGATCCGGCGACTGGGCTGTGTGGAGGTGCGTCAAGGAGGGTATAAAGAACTAACGCTCGACTGCCTGCAGACGCCATTTCCTAATGTAACATATTTGCAAGTTAAACATTTGCTTATTTAAAATTAATCTATTTTTTTCTTTATTTGAGCTCCATCGAAAAAGTTATATTGAAATTGCTTGAAGACACTTAGATCAAATCAATTTTAATTTAATTTCGCAATATTAACAACGCACTAAAAATTAGAAAAACAATATAACCCGATAAATATGATTATGATTTAAGAAAAATAAGTTTTTAAGAGAATAATTAATTTATTGATTAAAAAACGCTATAACGTTCTATTTTCGAGTAACATGTTTAAAATAGTTCTTTAAATTGTTATTTAACATTATTTGTAAAGTATTGTAATAATTCTTCAACATATACTAAAATAGAAGATGATATTTATTTTTCTAGGGTTTAAATTTATTTGATTCCATAAAATCTTTATCATTGTTTTTAAGAATGAGAGGATTTTAGTTCATTCGAATTTTAAGCGTTATAGTGTCAGCCTAGCTTAGTGGTCGACAAAGAGCGACTCGGGTTTCGCATGTGGCTCTTTAGCGACCCAAAAGCATCTCGGCCACAAACCATAAATCGGTTTTGACTCTGAAATACATTGTTCTCGAAAGGTTCATGAACAGAAATTAGACTCATACAAGTTTTTTAATAGTCCTGCTGCTGATTTTTGGCCCTTTTAATTCTAATTACTTTGGCCTAGCTCATTCTTATATATTTATATTTATATATATAATATATATAGGAGAGAAAATAAATTGTAAGACGGTTTATTTCAAGTTCATTCCAATGGTTTGTATAAAAGCCTTTCCTCCACCCTAAAGTCAATTCGTTTACTCTTCCATTTTAGATCTAGACTCTAAAACCTGAGTCATCAAACTTAGTACCGTGGGCCATATCCGGCCCTTCGGCGGTGCTTATCTTAAACCTCCTGTTACGGGTTCCCCAGGTAGCAGTGACAAAAAAAATAGAACCGGTCATGGACCCTTTCATTAGCCTAAAAATGAGGGCTCCATAGTTCCCCAATGTATTAATATTATTGGTCTTATTTAGCGCGTAACCTTATTTTGTATCACCACACATACGATACGTGCGGTGTGGATCGGAATCTATTCAATTTTAATTTCAGGCGAAGGATCGGCCCCCCGGCAGTGTCTGAGCGACAGCGACCTGGTCCCCGTATAAAGAGTCTAAGGACCCGTGTTCTATACCAAGTCATGCTAGCGAGTTCTCCGAAATGGCTAAGCGTTTTAAAAAAAATTGTTTTTGTCCAATGAGAGAGCTGAATCATAATGATTATTGTTTAGCTGGAACTAACAGAGCTCGATTGGATACCTTTATGTACAAGTTAAAAGCCGGATGATCTTTTTTTTTTATTTCATAAATATGCAAACCACCACCCCAAAAAAAATTCGTTATTAAAACATAATTTGGTTTCAGTCTCTAATTTTAGTGCGTCAAATTTCTCTCCTACCAGTCAAACTACACAATAACTTTTAAATATTTGCTTGCTCTATCCAAAAATTATAACGCGATGTGAAGTTGGGGGGGGGGGGGGGTTCTACCTAATTGTGATCGAATTGCGGTACGGTGGTGGCTGTACTTAAGGCAAGTATTTCCTTTAAAGCTATTGGATGACAGTGTTAAAGTACTTCAGCATTTCAAGCATTTTGCTCATGCTGGTTGCTCTATTGATCAGATAGACGAAGAGTCGTTCAAAGTACGCAACGCTGAGAGCAAAATGTTACGGGGCGCTCATCCATTTACTGTACTGTTTCTTAATTCAAGCTTCCAAGGATAGTGTTCATATAATGTATTAGTTTAGAACAGTGAACCAGTCCACAGTAAAACAGTTAGCCAGTCCACAATAAAACAAGTTAACCAGTCCACAATAAAACAAGTTAACCAGTCCACAATAAAACAGTTAGCCAGTCCACAATAAAACATGTTAACCAGTCCACAATAAAACAAGATAACCAGCCCACAATAAAACAGTTAACCAGTCAACATTAAAACAGTTAGCCAGTCCACAGTAAAACACGCCAACCAGTCCACAATAAAAGTTAGCCAGTCCACAATAAAACAGTTAACCAGTCCACAATGAAACATGTGACCAGTCCACAATTCTGCTTGATGTTGCAGGATTCTGTCGTCGAATGGCACTTCTGTAACCACCTCTCTAAATCTTCACCTGGTCACGTCTCCATAATATACCAGGGAACAGCAGAAACGGTGGACAGTACATAAGGCAACGATGTATTGTCGGACAGAAGCGCTTCTCAGTACTTTATATTAAAAATCTTCCTTGTTACTTTGTTTCCGTTTTTTAAAATGTTTTATTTCAAATAATAAAGCAATGACATGTGTAAAGTGAAGAAATCATGCGATTACAAAGTCAGTAAAACATATCGGCTTTTAGTGGGGGGGGTGGGTTGAGAAGGTTGGGGGGAGTAGGGTACCACTTACCTTGGAAAGATCACAAATTCTGGGTAAAACCGACCGCACGGCAACGACCCCGAGATCAACACGAATAAATATTATCGACGAGACGATGGCCGCGAGCTGAAAAGAAAGAGGCGAATTTTATGAAAAGAGTTTTTAATAAATTGAGTTTAATAATATTATAAAGTCATAGAAATTGTAAAGAAGTGCAGGGATCCACAAAGGCTATGGAGGAGCCCAACAAAATAGAAAGGCAGCTACTCTGAGAGCTGCAAGAGGAATTCCCCCCCCCCCCCCCCCACACGTTTTTAGACGGTTGTGCGCAGCGCTGACGACCCTGTCACATAAAAAAAAAAACATCAAATTTTAAGAAAGCTAAATCACAAACGAAAAAACGGATTTTTTAATTTTGGATCTCGACCAATGTCTGAAACAAAAACAAGATGTACGGACGGCGACCTGGAATTATTCTGAGTGTATACAGAGCGGGAGCACAGGCCCAACTCAGTGACGCAATACTAAGATATAGAATCGTTGTTACGGCACTGAAGCAGATCAGATGGAAAGACTAGAATATCCTAAGTGATAAGGAGTGTACAATATTCTAG
This sequence comes from Omphiscola glabra, assembly GCA_964017045.1. Taxonomy (NCBI): domain Eukaryota; kingdom Metazoa; phylum Mollusca; class Gastropoda; family Lymnaeidae; genus Omphiscola; species Omphiscola glabra. The sequence goes on along the minus strand of OZ024806.1, from coordinate 9,402,823 downwards.
AGTGGAAACAGTACCAACACCTTTGGAACAGGGTTTGCACTCAAAAGTGAGACAGTAGATGCAGTCATTGGGTTTAAACTAGTGTGTGAAAGGCTCCGCTCCATAAGAATATGAGGATATATGTCTAACATCACGTTAATCTGCGCATATGCTCCAACAGAAGGTTTCAGATGAAAGAGCTTAGGAACATTTTTAATGAAACACTAGAAAGAATATTTGATGAGGCACCACGCCAAGATACCGACTAGTCCTTGGAGATTTCAACATGAAAAACGGGAAAGAACCTGCTTACTGACCAGCAATGACAACGGAGCAGGTCGAATAGACTTCGCTACAGGAAAGGAACATCACCATGAGCAGCGCCATATTCCAAAACAAACAAATACATAAAGCAACATGGATATCTCCAGATGGATTTAACCGTAATCAAATTGATACTGATGGCTCTAACATACTGGATGTACGAAGCTGTATGAGGGGTAGACATAGACTCAGACCATCTACTTGAAAGAATAAAATATAAATAAAGAATTTGTATCATCCACAATAAAACAAAATAAAATAGAAAAAACAGTACAAAAGCCAGAAATTAAGTAAGGATCCCAAAAAATATTGCTGGGGGGCTTATCAACAGCAGATTGAAACTCAACTAGAATTACTCAAATGGGACTCGGTCTACAACGTCTTTAAAATGGGAGACGGGAAACATCAAGATAACAGTTAAATGTGTTACAAGGAAACAATAGGATTTACAGCAACAGTGAAAAGGCTCTCCATGATTTACAAGATACATAACGGGCTGGTTCATTGCTCTGGCATTAAACAGAAACTCGTCCCTCTCGAAATTGAAAGTCGGCTTAATTTTAACAAAGAATTAAACACGACTCACAAATTTGATGTATACAAAATAAAACTGTTTCTCTGCTACATGATATCCACCCAACATGTTTTTTATTCTATGCCCAAAATAGGCCACGCGATGTTAAAACATAATCTCACCCAGGGCCGGCCTTAGGCCACTGCAAACTATGCGGTCGCAATGGGCCCCGCACTTTCATAGGCCCAGTCCCGAATTTATTTTCTAATACAAATTCTTAATTTTCACTTATTATCCTTATTCCTACCCAAACTGGGCCCCGCGCAATCCGTTTCGCATAGGGCCCCGCAATTGTTAGGGTCGGCCCTGATCTCACCTCCCGCTCGCCCCCTTTTTCCCTTTTTCTATTTCGCCCATAAGAGAAGTAACGAGGACTCAATAGCCAGTCGTTCGCCTTCCAGACATGCACCATGTGGTATGTTACAAGGTGGTGTGTGATTGGCCAGTCATGGAGCTCAATTATGCCAACTGCGTATTGACATAGTCGGTGCGAGCAGGTAGCGAGGTCTGTGTCAACACAAGGAAAATCCAAAGCTCGAAATTGGAGAGATATTATCTTTTGAATATTGAAGAAAAAAATGTTGGGCCAGTTCATTTATTTATTCTTCGTCTAAAGGATGACATGACAATACCCTGATGCCATGCAATTATCCTGATGCCATGCAAATACCCTGATGACATTCAAATACCATGATGACATACAAATCCCTGACGACATACAAATACCCGGATGACACATGATTACACTGATGACATACAAATACCATGATGACATGCACATTCCTGAAGACATTCAAATACCTTGATGACATGAATACCCTGATTACATACAAATACCATGATGATATGCAATTACCCTGAGGACATACAAATACCCCGATGACATACCTATGCCGTGATGACATAAAGTATAACCTAATGACATATGCTCTTGGTTTTTCATTTGCCCTAACCAACTTGTGCATTGTAACATGCAATCATTGATTTGTTAAATCCTTTATATAAACTTCGCTTTTGTTTGTTGCGTGGCTGGCTCGCCATCTGACTGACTGGCTGGGTGGCGAAATCTTCTGAAAGCTGATTGGCCCACTTCCCGTAAAGCTATGGGGATGAAGCTCCGCACATAGACTCGTTACCGATGACAACACATTCTTTCAAATTTTCAGCACAAAAACCATTTTTTCCCCTATGTTTTTCAAGTGGAAGACAAAATAAAATTCCCGATAACTGCGCTAAATGAGATTAATTTTAAAAAAAATTCGCGAATGCGCTTGATGAGTAATTTAAAAAAAAAAAAAAGTCTTTGTTTTTCTGACATAGTTGGTGAAAATATGTGGTTGGGAATCTTTTTAAGGGCATTAATTGTTTGTGTTGCCGGCAATGTGTAAAATGCAGGTATTGTAAAAATGCCTATAAATTATATCGAATGCATGAAGTTTATAGGGAAAATATGAAATGGTTTATGTTTCACATATGTCCTAGGCATTCTATACAATACCGAAGAGCGGCTCGGCAACGTATAGAACCCCCCCCCCCTTTTTTTTCTTTCTCTTTCCATTCTTGCTTGATTCTTTGCTCGGTGGTGGCCTGGCGATCGCGACACCCTTGCTGCGTGCTCCCACCAAAGACGCTTTCCCTTATTGATTGAAGACGACTGCTGACATGTTGGAAGATCAGATTGTGGTTTGAGATTAGGAGTCACGGCATATTTATATGCAATGGCGGTTCTGCGATTAAATTTTTTAAGGTCGGGCCAATGCAGCTAAAAACCTCTTTTAGCTAACGAAAACCAGTTACCAAAAATTAGTGGATGATGTGTAAAAAGGCTCGGACGACCATTCAAAGGGAATTACGAGACTATTTGCTGCTGAAACGCTATGATGTGAACAGCCTAATTGAGTACTGGCCCAAGATGTAGGTCGTTCATTGTAAACCGCACCGATTCACAAAACCAGGACGCTTTCGAAAGAGCTTATTAAAACATCGAAAACATGCTATGTGCTTGGATGCAAGATGAACAAACTGACCACTGGACTGAAAAAATACGATTGGTCCAACTTATGAAGAACAGGGCCTTCCATTATGGGATTAAGAGAACGTCTTATGAAGCTCTGTTTGGCTGCAAAGCTAAAGTGGGCCTCGCAACGTCTTCCCTGACGTTTTGCAAGACATACAGAAAGCATACAAACAACACAGCAGGAAGAAGAAAATCACCAGATTAAAAAGATACAGAGCCTGCAACACAGAATACTGAAGACAAGATACAGAGCCTACTACACAGAATACTGAAGACAAGATAAAGAGCCTACTACACAGAATACTGAAGACAATATACAGAGCCTACTACACAGAATACTGAAGACAATATACAGAGCCTACTACACAGAATACTGAAGACAATATACAGAGCCTACTACACAGAATACTGAAGACAAGATAAAGAGCCTACTACACAGAATACTGTAGACAAGATACAGAGCCCACTACACGGATTGTGATGTCATGGTTACCTTCCACTTCTGATGTTTGCTGTGTCTACTTATAAGAAAGCAGCGGTCCCCATACATGCCGAAACTATCACCGTAATTTTCATGTTATCTGTGGGCGTGCTGCTAAAGACGATGGAGACGAGAAAAATTGAAGGCTATGGTGTTGGAATTTTGCGCAGTCTGTTTTTCAAGATTAAGAAAACCGTAGAAGCTAGATTGGACCTTGAAATCCAGGCCCAAAAAAAATATGAAAATAAGCTCTGACAAAAAATTCCCTCCTGCACCTTTTGGGGCCACTGTGTGAGTTCCATTGCTGACATTGACTAAGGACTGGGTGACTCGCGCAATCTGTTGGCAGTTGTTATGGCCATGACAGAAGACGGCTTTTGCCGACTTGGAACTTCACAAGGTGTCTTGAAACAACTGTAAGCGAGATCACAGTTCGCTGCATGTCCAAAGAACTTACTGAGAGTTGAAGACGTCCATGACCATGAAATGCCTCTCCAATCTGCAGCTATCTCACAGTCAACATGAAGAGGTCAAGTATTCATGAGGTGCATGTGCAAGACCAAGTGCCAAAAATTAAGTGTCTTTGCGTGAAAAAGAAAATTAAGTGCACTAATTCGAAAATGCCACTCCAGCCTTACTTGCTGCAACAAGTAGCTGGATGCGACCTTTGCTTTCCGTTCTCGTTGTTAAGAACGTCCTTTACTTATTTCACATTTCTTCTTTCGTTTTCAAATACGTGTTTCTAATAAAAACGTTTACACTACTCTCTTTTGAACGTTTGACTGAAGTATATTAGAACTATGTATAATACCTAGGCAATATATAAAATGCCTAAGAAAAGAATGTAACATAATCACGAAACTCTAATATTTCATACTTTGCCTACAGACTTCAGGCACTCTATAAATTCCAAGGCATTCTATAGAATACCTGCAATTTTCACATTGCCGGTAACATATGCATGTTTTGTCAAATTTTCAACCCGACCACACACTAGATATTACATTTTAGAAAGGATTTATACGAACAACTATGTTGTCATGGGTTGCTAAGTTTTAGGCACGTGATGCAAACGTGTAGTGGCTCCAGCGAGAATGATCGACTTCCAATACGCTGTGTGATTGAGACACTATTTTTTTTTTTTTTGATACTGCACACGGTTACTGTGTGGACGGGTTCCCGGCTCATGTATTCGGAATGTGGGGACGTTAGTTTCGACGATGGCTTATATAAGGTGAGACGACATGTAATTAATTACGTGGAATATTTTTTGAAATGTATTTAAAAAAAAAAAAAGTTTGAAACATAATATATGTCTAATAAATGTAATTTTAAAAAAAAAAAGTTTTTACTATTAAAAAAAAAAAAAGAAGTTGAAGACCTTAGTGCTAAAAGTACTTAAATCACAAAATACACATTTTGAGATAATCAAGCTCAAATTGTTTTTTAGTGTATAAAATGTGATCATTTTCATAATTATTCTTGTTTAATTAAGGTACTTAAGCACATTTTAATGTTTTCAAATTTTTGCAGTGCACTTGGCTCAACCGTATAGTAACAGTTTAGATTGATTTTGACAAAAATGTGACTTAAGTACTTTTAGCACTAAGGTCTTCAGTTGTTCTCTTTGATTTGATCTAGTTTTACTAATATCTGTATATAACCGTCTGTTATTATTTTTGTGTACTAAAGGAGACATTTCTGTATATTAATCAAAGTAGGTTTAACAAAAGGTAAAGAATATTTTATACATACAATGTTGATTGAAATTTTACGGTAAACATTGTCTGCCTCTAATTGCAAAATACATTATGTCTGCCTCTGATTGTGCTATACATTATGTCTGCCTCTTATTGTACTATACATGTTGTCTGCCTCTAATTGTGCTATGCATTTTGTCTGCCTCTCATAGTAACTGTTATTTTTGGCAATTTCTTCTTTATGCTTCCCATCCTCTTTTTTTAACTCACCATACGAGTATATCATCTCAACATCTCTTAATTTCTAATTCTCCACTGGATTCTCCCTCTTGTCCACTGCATTATTTCCCCGTATCCACTACCCCCACCTCTTATACATTGACTTATCCTTATTATTTACTGGCCTCCACTTCTTATCCACTGAAACACCCATACCTTTTTTTACATACACACTCACATACAGATGTATGGTCAATGCAGAATACTGTATTTTAACAACATAACACTGTATTGTAGCACTAAGAACATAACACTGTATTGTAGTACAAGGAACAAAAGATTGTATAGCAGCTGTAACAGCACAACACTGTATTGTAGCTCTAGTAACATCACACTGTATTGTAGCTCTAAGAACATACAACTGTATTGTAGCTCTAAGAACATCACACTGTATTGTAGCTCTAGGAACATCACACTGTATTGTAGCTCTAGGAACATAACACTGTTTTGTAGGTCATTGAACATAACACTGTATTGTAGCTCTTGGAACATAACACTGTATTGTAGCTCTAGGAACATAACACTGTATTGTAGGTCACGGAGCATAACACTGTATTGTAGCTCTAGGAACATAACACTTTATTGTAGCTCTAGGAAAATAACACTGTATTGTAGATCAAGGAACATAAAACTGTATTGTAGCTCTAGGAACATAAAACTGTATTGTAGCTCTAGGAACATAAAACTGTATTGTAGCTCTAACAACATACAACTGTATTGTAGCTCTAACAACATAAAACTGTATTGTAGCTCTAACAACATACAACTGTATTGTAGCTCTAACAACATACAACTGTATTGTAGCTCTAACAACATAAAACTGTATTGTAGCTCTAACAACATACAACTGTATTGTAGCTCTAACAACATACAACTGTATTGTAGCGCTAGGAACATCACACTTCAATGTAGCTCTAACAACATTACATAATAGTCAATGAATTTTCCTGCAACGTTTATCACACTCAAAAATAATTTGTCTGGGGGATATTTAGATAAAAAAAAATAATAATAGTAATAAAAATTGTGTGCAAAAAGGTGGGGCGTAATAAATATAGGCTATTGTTTTGTTAACCTCTGTTAAACTGCTCTACAGGAAAAACATTGTTACGAAAGCAGCACATTAAAAGAGAGCACTAAAGCTTTCGATATAATAATTTATGAAATGTGCACTATTTGTATGCACCAGTTAAATTCTTAATTTTTAAAAATAAAATTCTCATTTTTTTCAAGTTTCCATTTTATATAACTTTACACACATGGAATCGATTAAATATATTAATTTTTTATAAACTAATGCCCTTATATAATTTATAATTAGCACCTATGTCTACTATAAAAGTAATGCTTTTTATGATGAAATATAATTTGATAGAATGCGCATGATTGAGACTTAGCAAGAACTTATTATTAATTTTGTGGACATTTTTATCGATGTAAAGAGATGGCTGAAAGAAAACCTGATAGCCACTGTGACAGTCAGAGTGGCTCTTTCACTGACCGGCTGGTTTTATCATATCTTTTGTCTGAACAAAAGGACCCACAGTGACCCAATTGTCCAGTGTTATTGTAATGTTGACTTACTGGACGATGGCTGCTGTCATGGAGGTCTAAGCTTCAACGTGTGAATGTTTGGTTTCGTAAACGTAGTCAGTGCTCATGTGATGTATAAAAAAGAATTAAGGACGGAGAACACAGTCAACTGTTACACAAACGAAAGCCATTGGTGTTCATATTTTTACTTTATTACACATACCGAAGCCCTTAGTGTTGATATATTATTCTATTACACAAATTAATCCCTCATTGTTATTATTATATCATCATTATATTTCACAGACTTAGCCTTGAGTTTTTCAAATATTATTATACAAGTGCAGCCTAAAACCCAATGTCCAATACATTTCAATGCCAGCATTTACTTAATTCTCTGCCGTAAAACAGACTTTTGAATAACCAATGAATAGTCTCATAGAATATTTAAATAAAAATAATAATAATAATAAAGTTCATTTGAAAAATCACGCTTCATCCACAAAGGCGCGAAGCGCGGTACACAAACAAAGTTGGGAGTTGATAACTAGCTGAAAAAGATGGTAGAAACTTCACCCCAGAAGGTGTTTGCGAAATAGATGAGTTTTTAAATTTGTCTTGAAGGACTCCAGCGTATGTCTGTGTCTGAGAGCGTCAGGAAGGGTGATCCAAATGGTTGGGCCAGCAAATGCGAACGTGCGCTTTCCGTAAGTCTCTGGGCGAACACGCGGTATCGAGAGTTTGCCACTATCGGATGAACTGAGTTGTCTAGTGGGTGCATAAGCCATGAGCTGAATGTAATTTAAAGTTAATTAAACGACCCTAAAAAACAAAGTCTTTTTTGCATAAAATCTTTATAGGAATTTTTAAAAAATTTAGATTTTATATTAATATTCTAATGAACAACAAGCTTTCACACCGCAGATTTATTTCATCAACTATGTCAGAAAAACAAAAGAAAATATTACGCACCAAACGCACGTGCGATATTTATTATTTTGTTTTTTCTAAAGAAGCTCATTTAGCGCAGTTATCGGGAATTTTATTTCGCGAAATCGGTGTTATCACATTTCCTCCATGTTCCCCTTGAAAAAACAGAAAAACAGATTTTTTTTTTTTTGGTGGTTGGGGCTGAACATTTGAAATAATGTGTTTTCATCGTCGTAGATTCTATGTGCCAAGTCTCAGCTCCATTGTTAGACGGGAAGTGATTCAATTAGCCGTCCGAATATTTTGCCACGCAACCCGAAACACACACGAACCAAAGCAAAGTTATTGCAAATGATTTATAAACATAACATCGATTATTTAGACACTTTCGATCGCACTGGCTTGGATCGCTCAATCATATCGACAATAGCTTTAATCAATTTTCTTTGGCGTACACTGGAAGGGGAAAACAATGTTTTTTTTTATTTTACTTTTCTCTATAATAAAGAATTTTAAAAAAAACAACCAATGACTGCACATCTAAAATATAAAAACTTCATTGAAAAACACATGAAAGCAAAGATCCTTGTGTTAACCTACGTAATGGGCTTTAGTAAAACGCAAGCTAACTATTTCACCGTCGCGAATCCCTTGTGTATGTTGTTTTGCATACCTATAAGAAATGCAAAAATTAAAACAATTACGTAGGAGATTTGCAATAGAGCAAGGGTTCTCAACCATTTTCATTTATATGCTCCTTTGCCAGCCAGATGTATGCAAGGGAGCTTCTCTTTGTATAAATCCTTTGTCAGCCAGATGTAGGCAAGGGAGTCTTCCTTTGTATCAATCCATGCTGGCCAGATGTAGGCCATGAAGCCTTCCTCTGTATCAATCCATGCTGGCCAGATGTAGGCCAGGAAGCCTTCCTTTGAGAAGATCCCTGGCCAGGGAGCCTTTCATTGTATCAAGTTTTGAAAAGCATTTAATAAAATGACACCGGATGGAAATGACACTAATGGACGCGCTGTCACATTTTCCGTGACCTCCAAGGTGTCCGTGGATAGCAGGTTAAGATTCACTGCCTTCGAATCGGTTGAACAAATGTATTTACGTTTCACACATTCGTAACCAGGAAATAAGCTGAATTGTTTGGGCCATCCCAAACAACCAGTATATGGCTCAACGAGAATAACTGATATTGGACACCTGCCCAGAATGCCAGTCAACCACACCACGTATATATATGTATATATATATATATATACTTATAATATATTATAATCACTTATTTTTATTTTATACACGAAGATCTCCAGATTTACAGATTACAATATTAGTTGTTTTTTAAAATAGCCTTTACTTGTCTAAAGTTTAATATAATCCACGAAACCAAATGACTTTTTTAAAATGACCTGCGTGTCCTATTTAATAACCTCTGTCATGGTTGTCTCACCCCCTCACCCTCACTTAACACCTGTGAAACATTTCCACCGCAACCCCACCCCCTTTTTGACACAGCCAGTAACAAATATCCCGTCAATGCTAATTGACACGACGTGCTTAGCATGTACCATAAATTTTCCGAATTGAAAGAAGGTTTGTTCCAAAGACGTTACCGCGGGCCGTGAGATATTTACAACCAGGGGCGTAGCTAGTGTTAGTGTAACCCCGGTACTGTAAAAACACGGTGTACGTCCGTCCCCGCCCCCCCCACACCGTTGCCCCCATACCCCCCCCCCCAATTTGAACGATGCTTTTCTTCTTGTTAAAATATGTCCCCCAGTATAACAATGACAAGAACACAAACAAATTAATTGAAGGAAGTAAATGCATTTAAGAACTGTAACAACGTTAAGTTATAGCAATTTTTTTACATTAAATTTACTTTACTTAAATTTGCATCCAATGTTCCAATGTGGGTGGGACTAGTTATAACTGGATGGCATCTCATCTAAGAAAAGGCAAATTCTGAAATCAAACCCGGACGATGGAGTCCCGTAGGCGGCATGACATTGAGCGCATTAAGGGGCACCGTGAAACACACAAAACACGTTGCCTTATAGTCATCCACTGCATCCTGGTCTACTTCCAGTCGTCTTGACTAAGTCTTGCCGTTGCATCTTTACGGTAGAATTGTCTGCTTTCAATAAGAATAATCTCATTGAACGCTCAGTTCATCATCATCATCATCATCATCATCAGGTCCCGTAGTCCTTCGACCGTTGGGGCGCCACAGATGACATGTACACTATTCTTCTCCATTCCCCTCGGTCTTCTGCCCTACGCATAGCTCAGTTCACGCGATCAAATTAGTTTCAAATTTACGTCAACTTTTTGAATGAACGCATTATTTGGTGCATGTTTTTTTTGTTGTTGTTATTTTTAGACATTAATGAGACTTTGATAAAATAGTAATTTGACAGTGGTGACAAGGCTTCAAACAAAGAACCGCATCAAATGTTTGATCGAAAATGTGATAGTGTAAACTGAGCATAAATGTATGATCTAACTTAAAAACCATTCGTTTTTTTTTCTGTTTTTAAATACTTTTTACATTAAAAAATTGACCAACTCAGTCTGACTACAACCTATGAACTAAGACGTGTAATGTGTCGGCCTAAGAAGATGACCGTTCTCATTTCGCAGGTCAAGCATCAGGGAATGGCGTGCCTGGCGGTTAAGATCGGGTCTGCTCAAGATGTCGGGAGCGATCTTACTTTTAATAGTAATCTACTTGTATGCCTCAACCACGTAAGCCAAGAGTGTTAGAGCGATCTGTTCAAAATGTTGATCTCAGGCCTTGACCAATGTATCCACTTTGTTTTGTAATCTAATTGCACTCTATACTCCACACCAGTGGTTCTCAACCTCCCTTATACCGCGACCATTTAATACAGTTCTTCATGTTGTGGCGACCACCAACTATGTAATTATTTTCATTGCTACTTCATAACTGTAGAGTGCATGTGTTTTCCTATGGTCTTAGGCGACCCCTTGGTAATGTTAGTTCGACCCCCAAAGGGGTCGCGACCCATAGGTTGAGAGCCGCTGCTCTACACAGGTGACATGAGTTTAGACAACTTCAAGGTAAAAAATAAAAAAAAATAAATTTCAATGTCAGAGCGTCTAATGATAGGATAAACAATCATTATTGTTTGATTGACTGCCTGGGTAAACTCAGACAATTGGTGCCATGACATATCACACACCTGCCAGTTTGGTTGCCACGACCGTGAACTTTTATATATCATTTTCACTAAACCTAAATGTATCCCTAAGCCTAACCTGAACCCTAAATGTATCCCTAAGCCTAACCTGAACCCTAAATGTATCTCTAAGCCTCACCTGAACCCTAAATGTATCCCTAAGCCTAACCTGAATCCTAAATGTATCCCTAAGCCTAAACTGAACCCTAAATGTATCCCTAAGCCTAACCTGAACCCTAAATGTATCCCTAAGCCTAACCTGAACCCTAAATGTATCACTAAGCCTAACCTGAACCCTAAATGTATCCCTAAGCCTAACCTGAACCCTAAATGTATCCCTAATGGCACCAATTGTCTGAATTAGCCGCTGCCTGATTTCTGCTAAATTTAAACAACTTTTTTTTTTCAAAACTTGCTTTCACTAGTTTAAACAGCATCGACATCGACACGGGACCTTTGTACCTGACAACAATCTTTCAGAGTCGCCTAGGCAACCATTTGTTCATATACGCGTCATTGCTTGGTATAGCCAGGGCGCAGAACAGAATTCCATTCATACCTTCAGGGACACACCTGGACCATGTTTTCCAGATCTCCCATGTTAATGACAGCATCAGCGCACAAGGGTGAGAAAATGGATTTTACTTGTCTCTTTTAGCAAAAAATGAAATTCATAACATCGCTCGGTAAGCTCAATTCAGTCTGTGCAGTCTGTGATTGGAGTTAATCTGCTTCAGTTAGAGAGTGCTTGCGTACAATGTAACACTAAAAGTCTTGTAGCTACCGCTTGTTTCTATTAGTAGTAACCATATCGCATTATAAATTGTTTATTGCATATAAGAGAACTCAGTATAAAAATAGCAATTTTTTTCATTAATATGTCGAGCGTCATTTTGTGTTAATTTATGGTTTGACATTTATGTTCTGTTTTTTATTCTGAACCTAATACATTACAAACCATCATAATCGAATAGCTTACCACAAGTCTTTAAAACGTGTGAGAAGCTTTAGACACTATTTATTTGAACACCCTGATGTACAATAGTTCGATACATCTTATGCAACACGTTAAAAGGAACTGTCAATGTGTATATATCACTTCTGCCGTCCTTAAACACTACTTATCATTAGAAAATAAAGATTTTTTTAATAAAAAAAAGACACATTAAACAAATAAAGACTGTGCAGAATAGTAGATGGGTGCCGTATGAAGCCAATGATTTTGAATTAATTCTAAACAAAAGTTGAATCTTTTTTATTTGTAATAATTTTTGAAAGCATTTTCTATACATATTTATGTATTTGATTATTTTAGTATTTTTTATTCGCTACTTTTTTCTATTAAAATCGAAATTTGTGTATTAGCGACAAAAGAAGTATGGTGTGTACTTTTTTTTAAAAATCCCAACAACCTACATCTCTCAAAAAAACGCAACTTTCCACCCTTACCGTCGTTCAATGAACGACGGGGACGCGATGTTTACACAACTCGTATGTGGCAAGACGTTTAAATGGGCGAAAAGAGTCGCGTGTTTTAGCAAAAAATGTGCTTAAAAAGGAAATACACAAACATACAGAGACAAAAAACCGAGAACAAACAATAAGACACCACAAACCAACAAATTTTAAAATTGCGTAAAATTAAATAAAAATGCCAATTTTCCCGTTATCGACCGCTACTCTCAAACGTGACACAATCTTGACCACTATCCCACAGATTCCACGTGATGAAACATTTTACTTTTGGAGTCGTGGACACCAGTCTGTGGAATCTGCCAAGACAAAATATAACATTGTACGGGCCACGGGAAGTCTTTCGATATTTCGAGAACATCGAGGACGAGATTAGGCGAGAGTTCACCTTCTGCGCGCCTCTACACAAGCAGATCAATGAGACGTTGGGCAAGGTTAGAGCAGAATTCAAAGGTCATGTCATCGTGGGCGTACACGCCAGACGCGGCGATTTCCTAGAAGACTTTAATCAAAAATTGGGATTTGGCGTCGCGAAGGCGTCGTATTTCATAAACGCATTTGACAGAATGAGGTCAAAGCTTGACGGCAGGAACGTGATATTTTTGGTGGCAAGCGATGACCTTGAATGGTGTCGCGAAAATTTGAATTTTACAGACGTCAAAATCCTGGAGCCCGGATCAGCCGAGCTCCACTTTGGTGTCCTAGCAAATTGTGATCACGTGATATTATCCAGCGGAACCTACGGTTGGTGGGCGGCCTGGCTTGCTAATGGTATTTCCATTTACTACGACGGATATTTTGTCAATGGATCTCGGTTGAGGTCGGACGTTAACATAACAGACTATTATCCACCAGGATGGATAGCTGTCGGTGACTGACCGACCTCAGTGAACAACATATCAAACAGACTCAATTGGTATTTATTATGCAATTGTTGTAAGGAGTCAGAACAATTAATTTTTATTTATAAATTATTGTTGCCCATTGCACCTTTCTGATTCCACTGTCCTTTTCCATTACACATAAATATAATTGTTGCATGAAAATGTATTTTACATTTATTTAATCAATTGTTATTAGCTTTTTAAAAAATATGATATTTGGTTATGTGCACACGTTGCTACGTTGTACTAAATGGTGTGCAAAATTGAATGCGACTGTCAGCTCTTGTCGAATTGCCTTCATATACCTTCATACGTATATAAGTTTCTTCATTATATACGCTTTTCTTGATTTATATACGATATTCATGTGTTATATAAGTTTCACTTTCGTTAAATACGTTTCTCTTGTGTTATATACGTTTTTCTTGCTTTATGTACGTTTGTCTTCTGTTATGTACGTTTCTCTTGCGACAGATACACTTCTTTTGTGTTATTTACGTTTCTCTTGTGATATATACGTTTCTCTTTCTTTATACACGTTTTTCTTGCGTTATACACATTTTTCTTGCGTTAAGATCGTTTCAGCTGATACATTTTCCAAAATTCTACTTGATATTATTACATTTACATGTAATTGTGTGTTGCATAGCAGTCCTCATTCCCACATACACTTAATTTTATTTTCCATATTAAATTATCGTTAAATGCTTTTTCCTTGCTATGGTCAACACTATGTGTTATTGGCATGTTCTACTAAAGTTTTTAGGTTATATCTTAGAAACGATCAAAATAACAGTTAACCTTATTTCCACAGCCGCTTATACAATTTCTATCAAGTAAAACGTTTATAGTTGTCACAAGAGTCGTAGATAGCAAGAGAGATATTGAGCTGGCTTATGTATCGTCATCTTAAAGCGATAGTTACAAAAACCTTTAGACACCCACTTCCTTTAGAATTAAAAACTTCGATCAGACCTTCCAACTGCCATCTTAAAATATTCTCCTTCATTTCCGCCTTATCTATATTGTGCTTTTCAACTGTAAATCAATGTTGAATACTGTAAATCAATGTTGAATATCATTATGTTACAACTATCCATAAGGAAATGCTAACGGGGTTTCATTTTTTAAAAATAAAATATTCCGTTCAGGGCTGTGGGTTCGTTTTTGAATCTTTACATTAACTTTCATACAGTGGCGTAGTGAGGGAGGCAGGGGGGGGATCATGCCCCGGGCGCTACTCACAAAGGGGCGCCAAATGGTATATTTTACTATAATATTGTATGGTTTTCGAATAGGGGGCGCTAAAAAGGTATTAGGGGCGCTAAAAGGGTATTGTGCCCCAGGCGCGAGTTAAGCTCGCTACGCCACTGCTTCCATATTGTGACTGGCACAATCATAGGCTACTTCCCGTCAACCTATCGGAGTACAGAGACTCGTTGCAGACGACAACACATTCTATCATATCTTCAGATTTATTAAAATATCGTGTACACATTGAAATCGGGCCACATTTCGCTTCAGTTAATATTCAGTCTGGGCACATAACAAAATGGTTTCAGCAGACCGTCGATCTTAAACCCTCCCCAGAGCACCCCCGCCCCCAAGCCCGAGTTGGAGATGTTCCTTTGCCAGGACAGTCCCAATCCGAATCCGTTCGATCGGGTTCCGTTGGAGGCCGTCCCAACCTAATGACAACTGGTCAGCCCGACCCTGTGCATACACACAGTGCACGCGATCGACTTTCCTTGGCGTCGGGATGGTAAATTTACGTCCTAATATATCCCCTTACCCATCCCGGGGAAGCGTCCGACGCCCTTTAAGAGGGGCTCTACATTGGGTTTCCACCACGCAACTAATTTTCAAAGTAGCTGGGACGAAACGGTAGCCTAGGAGCAGCTTTCTCAGGGCTGAGTGTCTAGAATCATCGGTTAGAGGCTTCCACCTTAGCCTCTCGCCTCATTTCCATTAACGGCAACTTGTAATCATGATCCCTACCCTGTCTCCCTCTGCCTTCACTTCCAACAGTAAAACGTCACAGATGGCAGCCCTGTATGTGCTTTTTTTATTCTGGCAGATACCCTGCATGTCCCTTGTCTGCCAATTCGGGACACATACAATGGTGGTCTTGTTCCCCGGGTAACGTTGAGGGGGTTCTGTGGTCGAACGGAAAGCCACCACATGCTTGTCAACCGGAGCCCCTGGGCACTATTCAATCTGGGCAAAGCAAAAAAAAAAAAAAAACAAAAAAAAAACAAGATTTCCAGACAAGTGTAACGTTTAAAAGATGTCTTAATAAAAAGATGTCAAATCTACGACCGTTACCCAATTAAGACAAAATCGTATCCCCATTAAAAAAATACCCTTTTACTTTTCTCTAACAATGAGTCTTTTCCAAAATTAAACCGAATAAAATTCAAGCTAATATTGCAAAATGCCCCATGAAAATGGGTTAATAAATTTTGCAGAGATGATTCTTTTAAATGTCTGAAATTGGGGGGGGGGGGGGCACATGGTCCCATAAAAAATTAATCTTTTATTATTTTACAGCAAAGGGTATTTTTGGTTAGATAACTAATATACTTCATCAGTGTTTCTTGACCAAAACCTCGATAACAAAGTGCGGTGACGCCCCTTAAAGTTAAAAATTAGGATTTCCGCTGGGGACATGGTCTATAATGTGACGTTTTAATAATCACTGAGACAGGAAAATTGTGAAGTTAATATTTAAAAGTTGTCCCATTTAAGTGCTTTAAAGGAGGAAAAAAAAGAAGAAAAAAGAAAAAGAGATGTTGGGTATATAAGATAAATGAAATTATTGTCCTTTGCTCCCAATAGTTGTGAATAGTATGGTTTCAAAAACCTCTTGGTTTTTAAAAAAAAAAAATATATATATATATATATATATATATGAAGGCGGCTAACATCAACATCTCAAATTGGGAGGACCTGGCGGAGGATCGATCCACATGGCGGGGCATCGTGAAGGAAGGATCACTACGTGCTGAGGAGCTCTACAGGGCGGAAGCAGCTGTGAAGACAGCGCGGAGAAAGGCAAGAAAACACTACTCCACCGCATTCGTGTGCGGGACATGCACAAGAGACTGCCATTCAAGGATCGGTCTCATTAGTCACACGAAGAGCTGCAACCAGACAAGATAATCTATCGTCTCTCGTAGACGGAAAGATGCCATACAATATATATTTTCAAGATCATTTATAACAAATTTGGCCTCGACCTGTCCATTAATATTCATTGTATTTATAAATCTTGTAAAAGAAGAGAAGTGGTGGAAACAATCTATATTGTATTTAATATCTCCAGGTTATCCTTTTATCATCATCATACATAGGCCACAAACAAAGGCACTCCAGGCATCCCGGTCTTGGGCAAGTCTCTCCAGCTGTCCCCAGTTGTGCCCACTCTTTTTGGTGTCTGCCTCCAGCTCCCTTCTCCAAGGTTGTCCTCTACCCCCCTTGAAAAAGAAGAAAACCTGATTTTCGGGGCGCTAATGGTGGGGCTCAAAATTTAAAAAAAAGAATGTGTTGTCATTGTCAACGAGTCTATGTGCCCAGTTTCAGCTAGAAAGGTTTACTGGAAGTGGGTCAGTTAGCACTGAGAGTGTTTTGCCAGGCAGCCAGCCATGATCAAAAGCGAAGTTAATAAAAATAATTTAAAAAAGCCTCTTACTTAATATATCAGAGACTTTGGCCCTTCTGCCTTAATACAAATGGCACACGGGTAACGTTCTTTCAATAAAATGTGGCCACGAATCTTAAAATTGTCAAATTCTGTCAAAGGTATGAGAATCACGGTTGTGATATGTGAGATTACAGTAAATGATGTTCATTCGACTTCGTGCAAACATGAGTGAGCAATGCGTTACATTGTCAATGCTGGGTGAGAGATTATACAAAGAGAGCGTTGTGTAACAGACGTGAGAGCTGTGTCGTAGTCTGGGAGTTTGTATTAGATTCACGGTTACGAGGGTTGTGTGTTTTCTTTAGTTCTGTCGGACGCATGGTGTTTATTCTCTGTGTATCTCTTGGATTTGGAGGTGATGCTACATGACCATTCAGTATGACGATAATAAACTTATAGTTTTATATGATGGAGTCAGAGTTGTGGTGCATTGGACTAACATATAGTATAAGTTGCACAAGCCAGAGGAACTTAGAGCCCGTAATTGACGTCCCACAGTACGAGTCGATAGTTCGTCTCAACAGCTTGTCAGATACCTTGAACTATTCCAAACATTTCCTGTCTAAACTCGACAAGGATACCAAGTTCAAAGGAAGGGTGTATTGACGTCTTCTGGTACAGACCCACAGTAGGTCATGCAGAGACCCGACGACACGCAAGTGGCCACGCCGATATATCAATAATGTATCAAGATGGCCGCTGTGTTGCTAGGAGCGTGACAAAGCTGTTTCCAGCTGGTTCTATTTGTGTATACTGCAGTACACTGCTTGAACTGATTGCACCGGTTGCTCTGAGAGCACTGAGAGCCCTGATTGTGCCGACTGAAACCAATGCACTGAATGTACTGATTGTAGCGATTGCACTGATTGTTCTGATTGCACTGATCGCACAGATTGCACTGATTTTACCGATTGCACTGATTGTTCTGATTGTACTGATTGCATCGATTGTACTGATTGCATCCATTGTAATGCTTGCACTGATTATAATGATTGTACTGATTGCTTGGGTTCCAGCTGGCGAGCATCATATTTATTGCAACGTATAGCAAAAGATCAGTAGACTGGTTTTAGACCTGTGTGACCCCAGTTCGTCACGTGTAGCCTGGTTTTAGACCTTTGTGACCCCAGTTCGTCACGTGTAACCTGGTTTTAGACCTGTGTGACCCCAGTTCGTCACGTGTAGCCTGGTTTTAGACCTGTGTGACCCCATTTCGTCACGTGTAGCCTGGTTTTAGACATGTGTGACCCCAGTTCGTCACGTGTAGCCTGGTTTTAGACCTGTGTGACCCCAGTTCGCCACGTGACAAAGCGACCAAAACTAAAGGCGTTTATTTCATTCAGATCATACCTATAAATGTATTATTCAGATGTGTTGTAAACGTAGCAGGGGTCACAGCGAGGGAGGTAGGTTGACCCCCTCCAGAAGAGGAAATTTTGTTGTGTAAAATTATTTGAAACTGTTTTAAATAATAATTTATTTTGATATATAAACTTTGCGAAAAAAAATCTTTTTAAATTACATTATTAAATACAATTTTTAGCAAAAAAAATGGAAGGATATTATTTTATAAAGTGATTAGAAAATATTTATAACATATACATTATATAGGCTATTTGGAATATGTTTATAAAGTATATTAATATAAATATAGATTATATTCATCAAAAAAATGATTGCTACAGTTTGATGTAAAAAGTATTTCTTTACACACACATATTCCATCCATGGCTTCGGCACTAAACCCCATTTAGGGCTTCGGCCTGACTGACCACTTCATTCCACTGCTACATAACAATTTCTTTTCTTTTCCATGCGTGTATTCCCAGCTGCTGTAGAACTTTATCCACATCACCCATCCATCTATGCCTATAGGTCTACCTTTGAGGCGTTTTCCTCTGGAGTTTTGATGGATGCAGCCTCTTCACTCCTCTGTCATTTGACATTCTCTCTGTGTGTCCTGCCCTTTTTTATTTCCACTACTAGCGTGGGATCCTGATTTAGTCTATACGATTCCTTGCTGACTCCATAATAAATTATTATATTGATTTTTAAAAAAAAAAATTATTGAAATTTTAATACTATATAAACTTTTTAGATAATATGTTTAAAAAAATAATATTAAATATACTTTTTAGAAAACATGTGTAATTGTAAATTATTATATAGACTATGTAAAAATATTTATAACTAACAAATTATCATTTAGATTTTTAGAAAAAAAATTACATTTATTATTATAAATATATATATTTATGATATATGTAATTTTTTGAAATTATTTAAACATCATCTATATACACGTTTTAGAAAATATTTATAGTTAATAAGTAATTATTATATATACTTTTAGGAAATGTTTATAAATATTTAATTATTGTATACACCTTTTAGAAAATATTTAAAATTATATACCATTATTAAACCTGGTTATAAATAAATAATTTGTAATTACACATTAAGAATATGTTTATAAATTAGTTATTATAATATATATTTTTAGAACTATTTATAAGTAATAAATTATTAGATATAATTTTGTAAAATGCTTTTCAATAAATATAATTATATCGAATATTTTTAGAATCATTTATATTTGTGAATTTTTTAAACATATTTTTAATTAATCAATTGTTTTATCGACTTTTTAGAAAATGTTTTAATAAAATATTATATAGAAACATTATTATATACACTTTGTAGAATTTCTGATGAACAATAAATTATGTTATACACTTTTAACAAAATAGTTCTTAAAAGGGTTTTATTATATACACCTTTTATATGTAAATAAAATATAATATTACATTAACTTAATTTTTTTTAAATAATTTATAATTATATACAATTTTTTTGAAAATGTTTATTTTATTATATTATTAATTATACCTTTTTAGAAACGATTTTAATACATATTTTATTGTATCAATCAGTGACCTAATTAGATAAGTCATTGTTTAAGGTGGGGAAAAAATGTATTTTCTCAATAAAATGTGTGTGGGGGGGGGGGGCGTGATACAATATTTTACATTTAAGTAAATATGAGAGATAAAGAAAGTGTGTGAGAGAAATTCGAATGGTCAAGACGTGCACTAGCATCGTATGTAGAACTGTTTTAAGTTGCATCATACTGAATGGGAACAACTATCGTTCATCTAATTGAAAACGAAGAATGTGATATCATGAAACTTGTCTTATTCAATTGGATATCTTATTTTACATTGTGAACTGTCATGTCAGCGTAGAATAAAATTTGTATGGGGATTGAAAACCTCTTGACTTATCTCGTCCTTCCATAGCAGTTCAACATATCAATAATTGGGAGGTACTGGATTGTAATGAGGCCACACAGGTAACACTGGTTAGATAGATAGATATATTAGTCATAAGTAACACGAGAGGATTAGCGTTGCACGTAGTGTTACAGTGTACACTAAGCACGTTGAGAGGAGTAGCGTAACATCTAGTGTTACAGTGTACACTATGCACTTTGAGAGAGGAGTGGCGTTACACGTAGTGTTACAGCGCACACTAAGCTCAGTGGCTCTTCTTGTTGACACGCAGTACACTCGCATTCCGAAATCCCGGGAATGTGCAACACGGTTTTTTTTTACTACGGTTGTCTGTCCGCAAGGTATTGGCCATTTTGACAGTTGCGAACAAACGTAGTTTGGAGACATTGAGAGAGATGAGGAAACCATGCGATTAGAAAGTCATTAAATCTTGATGATTTTTTTTTTTTGGTGGTGGACACGTACGTGGCAAGGCCACAAATGCAGTTCAAAGCGGGCTCTAGGTAAAACCGCACGCACAGCAATCAGTACAATCATTAACATCAGTACAATCATTACAATCAGTGCAATCATTACAATCAGAACAATCAGTGCAATCAATACAATCATTACAATCAGTACAATCATTACAATCAGCACAATCATTACAATCAGTGCAATCATTACAATCAGTTCAATCATTACAATCAGAACAATCAGTGCAATCATTACAATCAGTACAATCATTACAATCAGTGCAATCATTACAATCAGAACAATCAGTGCAATCAGTGCAATCGGTACAATCAGTGCAATCTGTGCGGTGAACTGAATAGAAATTGGCGAATATTTTTTGAAGAGAGCTTTTGATTAAATGCGTTTAGTGATATTATAGTAAACGGAGAAATTGGTTTTTCAATAAAAATGCTACACGTTGGCCTATAAATGGCATTTTCATGCTAGGGCAGCGATTCTCAACCTCTGGGTTGCGACCCCTTTGGGGGTCGAATGACACTTTTCCAGGGGTCGCCCAAGACTATTGGAAAACACATATACTCTAGAGTTATGAAGTAGCAACGAAAATAATTTTGTGTTTTGGGGGTCGCCACAACATGAGTATGAGGAACTGCATTAAAGGGTCGCGGCATTAGGAAGGTTGAGAACCATCGTGCTAGGGGAAATGTTCATCTACTGTAATGACTAAGAGGCACCAACTAAAATTGGATTCAACTTAAAAGTTGTATATAACATCTTTTCTTTTATTAATTCAATGACGAAGCTGATGAGCACAAAGAAATGAAGCGTTTATTACATTAAAACTTGCTTAAGTGAGTAAAACAATTTTTACGGGCATCTATGTGATTTTACTCTTGGTCACACATGATCATAATTTAGTGCATGTTTCTAATTTTTAGAACTACAAGAAGCAACAAAAAAAAAGACTATCACAAGCTACACAAGTTAAGAACGCCTCATAAATTGTATGTGAAACAAATTTACTCTACTATGTGATATTCACCATGATTTTAAGACGTGCCCAAAACACATTACGCGAGGTGAAAACATAATCTACTCCCTCTACCTTCCCCCCCCCCCCCCACACACACACACCTCGTTCAGCCCAAGAGTGGAGGTGAAGTAACAAGGCTTCAACAATCGCCTTCTGAACATGTACCCTATGCCACATTGGAAGGCTGCACTTGATTGGCCAGTCACGGAGCTAAATTATGTAAGCTGCGTAGAGGTTTAACGTCGACGTTCCGTGCATATCTCGAGGTCTATATGGACGAGCATATCTCAAGGTCTATATGGACGAGCATATCTCCAGGTCTATATGGACGAGCAATCTCAAGGTCTATATGGACGAGCAATCTCAAGGTCTATATGGACGAGCAATCTCAAGGTCTATATGGACGAGCATATCTCGAGGTCTATATGGACGAGCAATCTCAAGGTCTATATGGACGAGCAATCTCAAGGTCTATATGGACGAGCGTATCTCGAGGTCTATATGGACGAGCATATCTCCAGGTCTATATGGACGAGCATATCTCCAGGTCTATATGGACGAGCATATCTCCAGGTCTATATGGACGAGCATATCTCCAGGTCTATATGGACGAGCAATCTCAAGGTCTATATGGACGAGCAATCTCAAGGTCTATATGGACGAGCATTACTCCAGGTCTATATGGACGAGCATATCTCCAGGTCTAAATGGACGAGCATATCTCCAGATCTATATGGACGAGCATATCTCGAGGTCTATATGGAGGAAAATATCTCGAGATTTACATGAATACACAAAAATACCAAGCTCAAAATAATATAGATATTTTCTTGCGAATTTATGCGTTTTTGTTTATAATTTGTGGGGGGGGGGGGGGCAGCTCATTTAGTTTTTCTTCGTCTAAATCAGTGGTTCTCAAACTTCCTAATGCCGCGACCCTTTAATACATTTCCTCATGTTGTGGTGACCCCCAAATCATAGAATTATTTTCGTTGCTACTTCATAAATACGTGTTTTCCGATGGTCTTAGGCTCTGTGTAAGGGTCGTTCTAACCCAAACGTTTGAGGACTTCTGGTCTAAAGGATGACATACTTATACCCTGATGACATACACATACCCTGTTGACATGGAGTACCCTGATGGCAAACAAATACCTGATGTCATACAAATGCCTTGATGACATTCAAATACCCTGATGGCAACCAAATACCCTAATAACATACAAATACCTGATGTCATACAAATACCCTAATGACATACAAATACCCTGATGGCAAAAAAATACTCTAATAACATACAAATACCTCATGTCATACAAATACCCTGATGCCATACAAATACCATATAACATACAAATATCATATAACATACAAAAACCCTGATGGTATAAAATATACCTTGATGATATGCAAATACCCTGTTGATATACAAATACCCTGATGGCATATAAATACCCTGATGGCACACAAATACGTTGATGATATACAAATGCACTAATGGCATACAAATACCATGATGATATACAAATACCTTGATGACATTCAAATACCCTGATTGCATACAAATACACTTATGACACTCAAATACCCCGATGGCATACAATTAGCTTGATTATATAGAAATGCCCTGATGGCATACACATACATTGATGATACAAATGCCCTGATGGCATACACATACATTGATGATACAAATGCCCTGATGGCATACAAATACATTGATGATACAAATGCCCTGATGGCATACAAATACCTTGATGATATACAAATACCCTGATGACATTCAAATACTCTGATGATATACAAATACCCTAATGACGTACAAATACCTTGACGATATACAAATACCCTGATGGCATACAAATGCCCTGATGGTATGCACTGAAACCTGATGACACATCCCGCGGACTGTTCATCTACCCATAACCAATTTGTGCAGTTATGCATTTTTCATGGACCGCGACACACACGTGTAGTAATCACACAGACTGCTCGATCTCTTCCTATATTCTGTGTGATGTTTCAGACAGTACTTTTCTTTTAAGGGCACACGGTTAAGGTGTGCGTCAGGTTCACCACATCTTGACGATCTTGTGTTCGGAATGCGAGGGGGGTGCAAATGTCGACGATGCCTTTTGTAAGGTGAGCTGACATCTAATTTAATACGTGGGATTTTTTAAAATAAATACATTCAACAAATAAAAAAATCATTGTGAAACAAACTATATATCATATAAAATATAATCATTTTTTTTTTAAAAAAAAGAGTTTTGTTATTACAAAGAACAAATTTTCTCTCAGTTCATCTAGCTCCGTTGAGGCAAGTTTTTCTTATTCGTACTCAGTAAGACTTGAGTTTGTGTATTCATTAAATGAGATTAAAACAAGATGAAACGAATGAAATATAAGAACAAGGTCTTGTTGCTAAACTTGAATTCATAGATACGACAAAAGATTTTGACGTTTCGGCTTAGAGCCTTCATCAGAAAACAAGACAAAAAGAAGTGTATCAAGTATCAGATCACAGTAAAAAAAACTTAAGAGATTTCCTTAACGGTATACATAATGTATGACTCTCATTGTGGCATGTATTATGTTTGACTCTAATTGTAGCATGTATTATGTTTGATTTTCGTGGCATGTATTATGTTTAACTCACATTGTGGCCAGTATTATGTTTGACTCTAATTGTAGCATGTATTATGTTTGATTCTCATTGTAACATGTATTATGTTTGATTCTCATTGTGGCATGTATTATGTTTAACTCACATTGTGGCCAGTATTATGTTTGACTCTAATTGTAGCATGTATTATGTTTGATTCTCATTGTGGCATGTATTATGTTTGATTCTCATTAAGGCAAGTATTTTGTTTGATTCTCATTAGGGCAAGTATTTTGTTTGATTCTCATTAGGGCAAGTATTATGTTTGATTCTCATTGTGGCAAGTATTATGTTTGATTCTCATTAGGGCAAGTATTATGTTTGATTCTCATTAGGGCAAGTATTTTGTTTGATTCTCATTGGGGCATGTATTATGTTTGATTCTCATTGGAGCATGTATTATGTTTGACTCTCATTGTGGCATGTGTAATGTAGGACTCTCATTCTGGCATGTGTAATGTAGGACTCTCATTCTGGCATGTGTAATGTAGGACTCTCATTCTGGCATGTGTAATGTAGGACTCTCATTCTGGCATGTGTAATGTAGGACTCTCATTGTGGTATGTGTAATGTAGGACTCTCATTGTGGCATGTGTAATGTAGGACTCTCAATGTGGCATGTGTAATGTAGGACTATCATTCTGGCATGTGTAATGTAGGACTTACATTGTGGCATGTGTAATGTAGGACTCTCATTCTGGCATGTGTAATGTAGGACTTACATTGTGGCATGTATAATGTAGGACTATCATTCTGGCATGTGTAATGTAGGACTCTCATTGTGACATGTGTAATGTAGGACTTACATTGCGGCATGTGTAATGTAGGACTATCATTCTAGCATGTGTAATGTAGGACTCTCATTGTGGCATGTAAATGTAGGACTCTCATTGTGGTATGGAAATGGAGGACTCTCATTGTGGCATGTGTAATGTAGGCCTCTCATTGTGGCATGTGTAATGTAGGACTCTCATTGTGGCATGTGTAATGTAAGACTCTCATTCTGGCATGTGTAATGTAGGACTCTCATTCTGGCATGTGTAATGTAGGACTCTCATTGTGGCATGTGTAATGTAGGACTCACATTGTGGCATGTGTAATGTAGGACTCTCATTCTGATATACATTGTGTCTGCTTCTCAATTCGGTATATATTAATTCTGCCCATCATTGAAGTATGCATAATGTTTACCTCTAACTCAGTTCACAGTATTTCTACCTCTCATTGTAAATTATATTGGTAAACCTGAAATAATAAAATATAATTCTGTGATACATATGTTGACGCAACTTAATGCGAAATGTAAATTTGTAGATGTCACCTCAGACTTTCTTAATCAAATCAATAACTTAACATTAAAAAATAAAAATCTTTTTTTTTTTTAAATGCATTACGTTAAGAAACACGGTGGTGCAAAAGTGTAAATGAGTACTATTTGGAGTCAAAGGTCTCAAAAAAAATATAGACAAAAGTTAAATATATTTAAATGTTATTAATTTTAGAAAGCAATCTCTCAACGCATTTATTTTTTAAAATTTTTTTATTTTTTTTAAAGTTTTGTTTTCTTCTTTTCGTATTAAAATCGAAATGATGCTTATAAGAAGAATGACATTTTTTTTTTGTATCCCCAAAATCCAAACGCTCTCGTTAGATCGCCCTTACCTGCCCTTACCTGCCCTTACCTGTCCTTACCGCCGTTCAATGAACGAAACAGACGCGATGTTAACTCGATTCATATGGGAGTGGGACATTTAAATGAGTGAAAAGAGTCACGTTTTTTATTAAAAAATTAATTATGAGCAGACAAACGCACAAACATAAAAGTAGATAAACCAGAAACAGAAAAAAACGAAAAAAAAACAACAACAAAAAGAAAAGTTTGAAATGCGAGTAAAAAAGAAGGTCTTTAAGAATAAAATAAATTTAAAAGGCTAATTTTCCCGGCATCGACAGCTGCTTTCAAATGTGATACAATCTTGACTACCATCCCCACAGATTCCACTTTTGTAGTCCTGGACCCAAGTCTGTGGAATCTGCCAAGAGAAAACGTTACATTGTACGGGCCACGGGAAGTCTTTCAATTTTTCGAGAACATCGAGGACGAGATTAGGCGAGAGTTCACCTTCTGCTCGCGTCTAAACAAGCAGATCAATGAGACGTTGGGCAAGGTTCGAGCAGAGTTCAAAGGTCATGTTATCGTTAGAGTACACGCCAGACGCGGCGATTTCCGAGTGGACGATTATTACGGACTTTATTTAATGGAGAATTTAATCTCTTATTTTAATCTATGGCTCGTTCCAAAACAGTTCATAAAAAAGGACGATACCAAAGTTGAAATATAATAACAAATAATTCTGTGGAGAAGCCCATAAGTCTTACAAAGTTATTAGTCTTCCTAGGGTAAGCGTGTGATCATTAGTGCATCGCGGAGTTAAGGTCGGGAACCACTTTCTTAAATGTAAGACACAAAATTCCTGCCAAGGTGCATTTTTCTAGATGTTTTTAATCGATGTCCTAGATCTAAACTCAGCTCCATTAACGGAAATAGACATTTTGGTCCCTGCACCTGCACTAGAGTTGTCCATGACCTTGTTCAAAACTCATCTCCATTAACGGCAGTAGACATCATGGTCCCTGCCCCTTGCACTAGAATTGTTCAGCTGATCACTAAAAACAAACAATGGGTACCTTTTTTTGTTTATTGCACCCAAATGAAGGCTCGAAGCGACCTATTGCTACAAAGCTTGAAAACAAAAAAAAATTATTCTTTTAAAATTTAAAATAAATGGAATAGAAAACTCATTGAAACTTCCTGAATCTCACTCAAGTTTAAATGAGAAATATCTTTCCTCGAGTACACACAACTGTATATATTAAACGTGTTACTTGATAATCTTCCTACGTAGTAAGACAGCACTACTCCACGTCGTGTTTTACACAGGGTTCGCTCTGTAAATTATGGAAGTTAAAAATAGCACGAGTATTTTATTGTTCAAGGCATAAAATAAGGAATCTGTTAGCTTTATGGCTCTCGGGCGCTTTATTTCGTGACACGGTAGTTTTGAATGGCAAGTACAAGACTATACTTGATCTAGTTATTGGAAAAGAATAATATGAGGCGTATGTCAAGTGGCGTAGTGAGGGGGCAAGGGGGGGCATCATGCCCCGGGCGCTACTCACAAAGGAGCGCCAAATGGTATATTTTACTATAATATTGTATGGTTTTCGAATAGGTGGGGGCGCTAAAAATGTATTGGGGGGTGCTAAAAAGGTATTGTGCCCCGGGCGCGAGTTAAGCTCGCTGCGCCACTGCGTATGTCCCTAACGCAGTCCATTTTACAAAGACGCCAGACCGTAGCTTAGGTTAAGGTGAACTCAGGCCTGGCTTGCGGTTTGGGGGGGGGGGGGGGGCTGGGGGTGGACAAAAGAAAAGTAGCATAAAACACGCTGATAGAATATTTGATAAAAGCTTGTCGCATTAACCGAGAAAAGGCTCGAGACTCGTAAGAGTCCTTCCTGCTAAAGGGATCAGTGCAAAAATTACGCTTAACAGAACAGCGAATCAGGGGCGTAGCGAGGGGGAGCAAGGTGGGCATCATGCCCCGGGCGCTACCCACAAAGGGGCGCCAAATGGTATATTTTACATATAATATTGTATTGTTTTCGAATAGGGGCGCTAAAAAGGTATTGTGCCCCGGGCACGAGTTAAGCTCGCTACGCCACTGCAGCTGATGTACATCACAAAAAGAAGACCGGCACGAAAAGCCCGTGTTAACTCTGTACCTGGAGTTGTACCGTCCACCCATCTATTCCTAGAACTTTCTGCACAAGAACATCTTGTTCCGAAATCGGCCTGATCGGTCTTATGTGTACCCGCACACAGCTATCTATACAATATTAAACAACTGTTTCTAAAACATTAAACAACTGTCTCTATAACATAAAAAAAAATATCTTTATAAAATTAAACAACTATCTCAATAAGGTTAAACCCAAGTATAACTTAAACTTACATAATATATATAAGATAAGATGCTTTTATTAATCAAAATAAATGGAAATTTGTTTTTATTGCACTTCACATATTGTTTTGGAAATTCCATGTAAATTTTGCTGTTTCCCAAAATTGGTCAGCAGCAAAGCGTTCGGTGCATCATTGTGTGGTCGGATTTGCTGTTAACGTTCTTGATTGAATCAGTGTGTGGTCGGATTTGCTGTTAACGTTCTTGAGTGAATCAGTGTGTGGTCGGATTTGCTGTTAACGTTCTTGAGTGAATCATTGTGTGGTCGGATTTGCTGTTAACGTTCTTGAGTGAATCAGTGTGTGGTCGGATTTGCTGTTACGTTCTTGAGTGAATCATTGTGTGGTCAGAAAAGCTTTTACGGTTAGGATTTAAATGCAAAATAAATTAACAAAAAAATGTGGTTCATTGATTCCATACGGTATTAACCAAAATCCACAATTTTCTTTAGTACGCTATCTTTGATGAACCTGCGTGTATTTAAATTCTCTTGCTACTATGAAATCATGTTGGTTAATACAAGCTCAGTAATAATTTATTTTGTTAGTTAATTTATGGATCTCACAACTTTACTTTGCAATAAATCTTTTTTTTTATTTTGTAAAGATAACTCGAAAAAAATAATAATAATTCAGTAATCGGTGCATTCACTCTGGACAACCTCAAAAGGCTGACTGAGTTTATCAGCTGAGTGACAGGGGGGTTGTAGTGCAAGAGCCTTTCAGTTGCGGGGGTTACAAATATGCTGACATTTCAATTTTTGCCCGCCAAAACAAGTCGAAGATTGAAACGGACAATTGTGAACGTTCCGTTTTACCTGCAGAGAACCTGGGCTGTTAAAAATTCAAAACATACAATAAATTTCCATAACTAAACTAATATTTTATTTTATTCTTTAACATTTTCCCATAATGGATTAAAATGTAGTATTATTAGAAATCTGTGACGCGAAACAACGAAGTCATCCCTGCTCCGAATGTAAAATTGCCACAACAGTTTTTGCGTTATTTTTCGAGATGCGCAAAAGTTGTGAGCGACTCAGTTTCACGATACCTATAATACCTGAGGCAATTTCGACCTCAAAGTAATGTTCTGAAAATGAATTAAATAAACATTTTTTTTTAAAAAAGAGACAATTTTAGATTTTAATATCTTTTTTCACAACCCTCCCCCTGTCACAAAGTGTCACAAATTCTTGACCCCCATTCCCCCTTAAGCGTGACTTAATTTACGAACGACCCTTAAGTAGATGTATTGATTACAAAGGTTAAGCGAAAGAATGTAAATAAAAGACATACCTTCTTGCCTACCATTTGTCTATTACATTCTTCTCGCTATTATCTAGGGTACAACATTCACGTTTCATTTTTAAAAATTATACCTATGTTACTTGTTATTTGTTCGATGAAGTAGGCGTCTCGCCGATCTGTTCGTCGTTTTGTTGCGTCTTTCAATTGTTTCCTTCAAGTTTTCTCCAAATCCTGTTTCATATATTTCCTATTTTTGGAAAGCTGACTTTGCTGACCATAAATCAATATTGTATCTCTGCGTTGTGTCAATAAACGGTCCATTATACTCAATTTAAATGTCATCTTAAGTGTATGCATGTGTATGTGTTCTTTTTTGTCAAACTCTGTTACAACAAATGGCATTAAAAAGACCATTATTGTTTGTGTGTAGTGATCGGCTGAAAAACCATAATGCAGTTGCATGGACCATAATGTCTACTGCCAGTAAATGGAGCTGAGTTTTGACATTGTTCTACAACAGGCCTGAATACCATTCGGCCCACTTTGCGGCCCTCGAAGTAGTGCAATATTATTAATTAGTTTTGCTTTTTAAATAGCTTCCCTCCCCCCCCCCACACACACACACTCCCTCCTTTTATTTTTCGGCCCGCACAAATTTTTCAAAAACTATTACGGCCCACTTTACATTTTTTTAGTTGTGCAGATCTGGTCTACAACAACGATTAAACGATATTTTGATTCAACCCTTTTAAGACAGTGGTTCCCAAACCTTAGCTCCACGTAGCCCAAAGTGTCCCAAGTTCAAACCAAAGGAACTCCTAAATTTGCAAAAGACTTTTACCTTATTGTTCTCTTCTATCTTTGAGGTCCCACTGATCATTCTTCCTCTCGTATGATTGTAGATGGGCTTCGCGTTGTTTCAAACTTTGTAAACCTACGGGGTTTCACCACAGACAATAGCTCTGCGAGTAAAAAGTGTGGGAAACACATAATTTTTAAGACTGTGTTAAAGATAACCCAGAAATCCCTCTCCCATTACCTCTATCGACGACCCTGGTGTAACTTAACACGTTCTCCTTTATAAAAATATAATAAGCTACCTATTCAATTGCAGTAAATTATTTTCTGTGAACGGGGTTAATATAGAGCCCCCCCCCCTAAAAAAATGGTCCCAAAATAAAAGACCAACTCCCAAAAAAAACAACAAGACGTAAGAATAAACCACATAAGAATAAACCACATAAGAACTAACCATATAAAAGTATGTCAAAAAAGAAGAGGAAAAAAACACGAAAAACATACTACATAATATAAGTAACAAAATATCTCACCATATTAGGTAAACCCCATAAAGAACGTATCGCTTAGAACAACCCAAAAAGGACATGCCCCGTATGACGTATCACATAGGACATAAAATATAGGGCATACCCCATAGGACACACCACAAATGAAATGCCACATAGGACATACCACATGGAACATACCACCTAGGACATACCAAATAGAACATGCCAAATAGGACATACCACGTATGACATATCACGTAGAACAAACCACAAGGAACAAATCACACAGAAACCGCGTAGGAGCGGACCATCCCCCAAAAGCACCAACAACAATATTCATTGTGGAAAAGTATATAATTATTTTTCTAAACAAAAACTGGTGAAGCACACACACACACATATAATTTTATCAACTAGAATATCGGAACATCCAAATAGTAGGTACGCCCCAAAAAATCGAGTTTTCGAACCTCTTACCCCCTTGTTGCACGCATACGCTTTGCGTAAGTACAATGAGCTTTCAGAGCACCATCCCACCTCGGAAACTCCCGCCCGCCAATAAAATCCAATAATCTTCATAATAAATATGACGTCACAGTAAACAAAGTGGGTCACTTGTTTTCACCGCTGGCTTTTCGGCGAGCCCAGTGGTTCCCAGAAAATACGCTGCATCACCCTGGTTGCAAAAGAAGCAACAGGCGCCAAAATTCGGTGGCGCCATAATCATATTTCGAAAGGGGAATTAAAGTTTCACAAATCCCCAGATCGCCGTACTTCCACTCCGGAGGGAAGGTGTTTACGTTACCACCCCCAACCGCCCAGGGAGTCTTTCGGTGGGGACGGAAAGCTGAGACGAAACCGTTGTCTAGGCGCGGCTTTCTCACTGCCGCGTTTGAAGCCATCAGTGATTGACCTAAACACGTGTTATTTATATATTCTACCCCAAACGCATTAACTTATTTGGTTTATAGATTCGCTATTTCGAGGTGTGCTTGTTAGAATTTCACACCTGATTTTAGCATGGGTGCCGGTGATCAAACATTTTTAGAAGCGACTGGCGTAATCCTACAAAATATAAGTCACTGGAACGTTGAACATACGATGGACTAAATATTACTGTAATACTGCTACTACTGAGAACTTTCTGAGCATATCTAGCAAGCTCATTTGTGAAATCACATGGCAACGTTATGAAGATAATTCCTAAAAGAATATTTTTTAGAGCATACGTGATAAAAAATAGTATTTTTTGGACTGATCCAAAAAATAATATTTTTGGACTGATACAAAAATACTATATTTGGACTTATACAAAAATACTATCTTTTGACTAATACAAAAATACTATCTTTGGACGGATACACAAATACTATTTTTAGACTGATACAAAAAAAAATACTATTTTGGACCGATACAAAAATGCTATTTTTGGCCTGATACAATAATATCATATTTTGACTGATACAAAAATACTAATTTGGACTGTCACAGTTTAGCGATGATCACTGTAGAATTTTTTGAATGTACGTACGTACTTTCTGCCGTGACCCCCCCCCCCCTACACTTCCCCCACACCTTTCCTCCTCGACGCGCAAAACCATTTCTTCCCCCGCCCCCTTTCAGCGCGTACGTACTATACGGATGACTCCCTTTTCAGCTTAACCGCACATATTTACATAAAGGAATGCATCAGAGCGAGTGAGGCTTACAAACAACAACAGCTGGCAGCCGCACTCATTCTTGTCTGTTGCCGTAGATCTTAAAGTATGGGACGTGTACGCATAAACAAATATTGTATTTTAAACATCTGTAACAAGCGATTAATACGTTTATATATGTGTACTCGCGCACAAAATCATGCTTATGTGTCATGGAAAACCAAAGTGGATAAAGACATGTGTCATTGACAAATTCGGGCATAAAAAATAAATAAAAACATACATTCCTCCTTACAAGAGGGTTGGATTCCGATAAATGGAGCACATAAGAAGATTAATGAGACACAAAACATGTTGCGTACATAAAAATAATATAGGTTAAGTTTCAATTACGAATTCACATAATAAAGTTTAATAAAAGTATAAATTAAATTTAAATTTTATATAATATGCATGTTACGAATCATATTTAAAAAAAAAAATAAAAAAATAAATGAGTTGGCACAAGTCCCAGGCAAAACCAAAGCACAGACGAACGTAGTGCAAGTGGGTAGAGGTGAAGCTTAACATTTCTTTTATTTTATTTAAACAAGATGTGTGTGTCTCTTTAATTCTTATGAGTAGTAATTTTATATAGCACCGTACCACAGCCTAGGGCTGGGATCACAACGCTGTACATACAATTTAACAAACATAATCATGAATTAAAAAATTAAAGTACTTTAATCAAATGAAACAAAACAAATGCATAATTACTCGACATTATCTGTCTCCTTACACCGATAATTAAATACTGTTGAGTCTCCTGGGTTCTTTGTTGGCATCAAATTATTCAGTCGCCGACAGCTATCCATCCTGGTGGATAATAGTCTTTTAAGTTAACCTCTGACCTCAACCGAGATCCATTGACAAAATATCCGTCGTAGTAAATGGAAATGCCATTAGCAAGCCAGGCCGCCCACCAACCGTAGGTTCCGCTGGATAATATCACGTGATCACAATTTGCTAAGACACCAAAGTGTAGCTCGGCTGAACCGGGCTCAAGGACATTGACGTCTGTAAAATTCAAATTTTCACGACACCATTCAAGGTCATCGCTTGCCACCAAAAATATCACGTTCCTTCCGTCCAGCATTGACCTCATTCTGTTAAATGCGTTTATGAAATACGACGCCTTCGCGACGCCAAATCCCACTTTTTGATTACCGTCTTCTAGGAAATCGCCGCGTCTGGCGTGTACGCCCACGATGACATGACCTTTGAACACTGCTCTAATCTTGGCCAACGTCTCGTTGATCTGCTTGTGTAGAGGCGCGTAGAAGGTGAACTCTCGCCTAATCTCGTCCTCGATGCTCTCGAAGTATCGAAAGACTTCCCGAGGCCCGTACAATGTTATGTTTTCTCTTGGCAGATTCCACAGACTGGGGTCCACGACTCCAAAAGTGTTGTGTTTCATCACGCGGAATCTGTGGGATGGTGGTCAAGATTCTATCACATTAGAGTAGCAGTAGTTACCGTGAAAAGAAGCCTTTTAATTTATATTATTTTGAAAGATCTTCATTTGAATAGTATTTCAAACTTTTCAGTATGTGTCTTTGCCCGATTGTCTTTTTTTTATGTATGTTGTCTGTTAGCCTGTTTGTTGGCTTGCATGTTTGTCTTTTTTGCTTTTCATTGTATTTTGTTGTTTGTTTAAACACGTGACTTTGTTGGCTCATTTAAGAGTCTCGCCGCATTTCATTTATGTAAACATCGCGTTAGCTTCGTTCATTTAACAGCGGTAAGGGTGGGCAGTGACGCTTTTATGAGAGCTGTAAAATTTGTGGGATTAAAATAATAAACAGAATAATGCTTATCTTGTCGATGCTATTCAAAGTTCTAATTTAATACTAAACGAAGCAAATAACCTTTTTTTAATATAAATCTGTAGCGAAAACACTTTCTAAAATTAATATTACTAATATGTTTTTTTAAAGCTTTGTCTACATTCAATTCAAATACTTTGGCTAAATACATTTCTCATCTACAATTCAATACAGTCGTTTGTTGCGTAATGCATCAAACATATATCTTTTAATGATACATTTTGTTATTGATTCAGAAAGACAGTGTTGAGATCGACGAATTTTCATTTCCCGTTTCGGTTGGTTAAACATGAGGATGCGGATCATGGTATAACACGATGTAACACGATCGTTGTCTAAAAATTCTCACACGTTTTAAAGACCTATGATACGTTATTCGATTATAATGGTTGTAACGTATTCGGTTCCAAGTTTCTTTTTTTAAAAAAGAATAAATATCTTACAATTAATTTCAACGAAAAATGACAGAAAATTAACAGTGTCAAAAGTAAAATGACACTCAAATTAATAATGACAAAAAGTGTGTTTTTTTTTTACTGAGTTCTCTAATATGCAATAAACAGTTTATGATATGATATAGATAATACCATTAGTACAAGCGGTTGCAACAAGACATTTAGTGTTACACTGTATGCAAGAACTCTATAACTGCAGCAGATTAACACTATTCATAGATTGCGTGAACTGAATTGAGATTATGAAACTTATTTATAGAGAATTCCCTTATTTTAAAGGTAACAAGAAAAATTCATTCTCACCCTTCAGCTTTGATGTTGTTATGAACGTGAGTGATCTGGAAAACATTGTCCAGATGTGTTCCTGAGTGTATGAATGGAATTCTGTTCTGCGCCCGGGCTATCCCAAGCAATGACGCGTAAATAAACAAATGGTTGCCTAGGCGACTCTGAAAAATTGTTGTCAGGTAGAAAGGTCCTTTATCGATGTTGTTTACACTAGTGGTCACTGGTTGGTGTGATGGGGTTGAGTTGTTTTTTGAGGCAGCTGTGTCGTGCAAAGAAGACTTTAAAACTAAAGTGATGGAAGAGGAATCTTGTGTTAGTGAAGCTCCTTCTGCTGCCTGTCTCTCACTGGGGACCGAACTGAAGAAATGAACACTGAACCATCTGAAAGCATGTTTGAACAGAATGTTATTTAAATTTCTTATAAATTTCGCAGCATACCCCACTATAATTATTTTATATCATATCATTAGACAAGGAAGATGAACATTTTAAACAAAATTTTGAGGATTGTCTCAACCTTTTATCATATGTTAAGTATAGAGGGCCTTTGGTTACAGAACGGGTCCATGCGTTTCTCGAGGTCCTGAGATCAACATTTTGAACGGAGTGCACCAACACTCTTTGACTTACGTGGTTGAGACGAGCACGTAGGTTACTGTTAAGAGTGCGATCGTTGCCGACAACTTGAGCAGATCCGATCTCAATCCCCAGGCTGGACATACCCTGAGGCTTGACCTGCAACATGATAAAGAACGTCTTAGACTGACAAATTACATGTTGTGTCATGTGCTAGTTCATAGGTTGTGAGAAACTTTTAAAACACAGTAAGGTTAAACCTGATAAAAGGAACTCAACAAAACAACGAACGTGTCGACAGGAAGCCTTCCTTAGCGAACAAACAGATAAACGAATAACATTTAAAAATGTATCAAAAAACTATAATGTAGCACTTAGCTTAGAAGTAGTGTCCAAAAGGGCAGCAAAAGATTTGTGACAGAAAGTAAGTGGGAGAAAGGTTAAATAGCAAAGAGGGAAAGAAAAGAGGAGAAGTAAGTCCACTGCGATAGGTCGTGACATGGAGGAGTGGAGCTAGGTTCAAACAGTGAATAGAGACATGACATTCATTCCATGTGGGGACAATGTGCCATAGGTCAAGATAAGCATGTGCTCGTAATTCACACGGTTGAGTGTTTGTGCTAGCCACAATCGCACATATTGAAAAGTCCACTTGCCCTGGTGGTCGGCTCTATTGAAGTGTTTGGAGACAGGACACTGTTTATCTTGTGTAATATTATGGAGATGTTCAGTACACCGGTCAAAGAGTCGGCGTCCTGTCTCCCCAATGTATGACATCTGGCAACTTGTGCAAACAATGCAAAGGAACCCGCCTCGTATCTGAAAACTGCCCTTAGGGAAATGTATGTTTTGGGTCTGGATGATAAAAGGGCAAATGTTGCATCAGCTGCGGTCACATAGCTTGGTCCCAAAATGGGAGGGGGCAGCGTTGATACGACTGTGCAAAATGAGGTCTCTCAGATTTTTGTCCCGTCTGAAAACAATGAGAGGCGGGGAGGAGAAGATGTCCCGTGTCTCTGTGTCTGCGACTAATATAGAAAGAATTTTAAGGAAATCACGTTTAGCTATAAGATTGTGTGGGTGATAAGTGATGATAAGTTTGGTCTTGTCAACATTGTCGCTCAGACGAGGCCTGAAGGCATCAGCACGGGTAATCTTCTTAACCCTTTGAAGGGCTGATGAAAGTAAGAACTTCATCGGAAATAGTCTATCATCTCAAGTGCTTTGTCCCAAAATTCCTCCGCTGACAGACAAAGTCGACGAAGACGAAGTAATTGAGAAAAAGGAATAGAGTCTTTACAGGATTAAGGATGTGGGAGGAGGAGTAGAGTAGGTAGCTGTGGCTGTCAGTAAGCTTAAAGTAGGCATATGTGAGTAGGCTGTCAGTGTGAATGGTGACTGCGATATCCAAGAAGTTGACTGAGGTCTCAGATATGAGAGATGTTAATTTAATGGAGACGCAGACAAACGGGTGAATTTGTAGCACAAGCTTATCTTGACCTATGGCACATTGTCCCAACGTGGTATGAATGTCATGTCTCTATTCACTGTTTAAACCTAGCTCCACTCCTCCATGTCACGACCTATCGCAGTGGACTTACTTCTCCTCTTTTCTTTCCCTCTCCCCTACTTAACCTTTCTCCCACTTACTTTCTGTCACAAATCTGTTGCTGCCCTCTTTGGCACTTCTTCTAAGTTAAGTGCTACATTATAGTTTTTTTTATACATTTTTTAATTGTATTCGTTTTTCTGTTTGTTCGCTGATGAAGGCTTCCTGCCGACACGTTCGTTGTTTTGTTGAGTTTCTTTTATCAGGTTTAACCTTACTGTGTTTTACTAATTTCCTATTGTGCTAACCTGATTGCAGGCTCCCCCATTATTACCCTTCACAGGTTGTGATCATGACTGACGTTGCTCAAGTTGTTTTTTTAAACAACTTTAAGAGGAAAAAACAACAACAACGTTCTGGATAGGAGATGGCTTTAAAATTCTCAAGATAAGACAAGATAAGATTATCATCGATCCAAATAATTGGAACTCTTTTTTGTTTACAATGTACATCTTTATTTCAGCACATAAATAAATGCATATTTTAACCAAGATAACATTACACTTATAACATTTTTTTTAAAAATCACACAAGATATCTAAAATATCCCTTTAGCTAAAATTTGTACAGACTGGCGAACAATAGAGTAATTGTTTTGTAAAGAGAGAAAGGTGAAATTGGAAATAAAAAAATTGAAATTGAGGCTTTAAACCAAATGTCGGGAATTGCCTTTGACACAAAACTTTCCGAAAGTTGCCGATTAACCTTGTGTAGTAATTGTCACGGTCAGATCGTGTTTACCTTGTCTGTGTATGTTTGGGGAAAAAAGGAGGGGGGAAATCAGGTGAGGAAGTGAGTGTTGTGAGTTGGGGAAAAATGATAGTGGTGAACGAATGTTAGCTATTGTTTTTGATATCACGAGTGCATGATCTGTGAGGGTATAAGAGGGAGAGAAATTATTATTAGAGAGAGCGAGATTTATTATTGAGAGTGGATTTGAGCAGAGTGTGTTTTGAGTTGGACGTAGTGTAACTTAGTAATTCTTTTTGTGAATTTATTGGAGCTGTCAGTCATTCTACCTGACTTTTGAGTATAACGTGATGCTTTGGAACACTTAGAACTCAACAAAGAATAAATTATATTTGATCACAGTTAGACTACGTTGCGTGTTTTTTTCCCTTGTAAATTAATCGGCTTTGTAGGAGCCAGGAGAACTTATAAATATCAGCTTTCCAGGAGCTGAAGAACCGGAGTTTTTGACTCTGAAAGCTAATGTCTGTGGCTGGAGAAGGGACCTAACCTCCCAGACAACTTTCGTTTCGCCACAGTAATATAGAGCTTGAAACAACTTCGCAAGACAACACAGCTATACGAATCTGAAGTTAACGCCGGCCTTAAATTTGCTTGCTGCCCTAGCGTTACTCGCTTCCCTTACATCGCAAGTCTCTCTTGCATTGTACATCTATCTTAAATTGTTCATCTACTCTAAATTGTTCATCTCCACTAAATTTTTCATCTCCGCTAAATTGTTCTTTTCCACTAATTTGTCAATTTCCACTAAATTGTTTCTATGCACTAAAATGTTGATCTCCCTTAAATAGTTCATCTACCCTAAATTGTACATCTCCACTAAATTGTTCAGTCCACAACATCGTCCATCTTTATTAAAACGTTTATCTGCATGACATTGTTAATCTCCATCAAATTGTTCATCTCCACTAAATTATTCATCTCCATTACATTGTTCATCTCAATTAAATTATTCATCTCCACTAAATTGTTCATCACTACTAAACTATTCATCTCCTTTAATTTGTTCATCTCCACCAAATTGTTCATCATCACTAATTTTTTCATGTCCATTAATTTATTCATCTCCACTACGATGAATTTCTTATTACATTCCGGAAGACAGCCTGAAACTTCTCAAAGAGCTTCTTGGTGATATTATTTTGTGTAGTATTGTTATTTTTTTGCTTATGCTTCTTCCCTAGTAACAAGAAAGTCTATAACATTTTAAATGCGGGGACAGTAATAATAGTAAAATCCTAAGGAAGATAAATAAGCCTGACATTTTGATGTGTGGATTATTTTTTGAAAATCAATCAATATATCAATCAATATGTCAAACAAAATATCAACCAATATATAAAATCAAAATATCAATCCATATTTCTATCCATTTACCAATCAATATATCAATCAATATATCAATCAATATATTAATCCATATTTATTACTCAATATACCAAATAATATATAAATCGATATATCAATCAATATATAAAAGAATATAATGTTTTATATGGAAAACGGTGATGTTTTAATTTCTAAAAAAATGTGTAAAGAAGGATACAGTCTTGAAAAGATACACACCTTGCCCTCACAAATAACTGCAATGAACACACAATATTCCATTATTGCCGGTATTTTAAAAGGGAAGGCTGCAGATGTTGCTAAACGCTACAGATGATACTATAAGCTACAGATGATGCTAAAAGTTACAGATGGTTCTAAAAGCTACAGATGGTTCTAAAAGCGACAGATGATGCAGTAGGCTACAGATGATTCTAAAAGCTATAGATGGTTCTAAAAGCTACAGATCGTTCTAACGCATATTTCGAATAGGTCATTGTAATGCATACATTGTTTTGATTATCCTTTACCTCCTACGGTTAACATTATGTTAGCGAAGCTTTTTTTTTTTTTTTTTTTGTGATGAAATTTTTTTTATTATTTTCTTTAAAGAATTCATTTATTAATTAAATAACACATCTTTTCGGACACACATTTTGTTCCACACTATTTTTTTTTTTTAAAAATCCTGTATTAAAATCAGACGTCAGCTCACCTGACAGCACTCATCGTCGAAATTCACGTCCTAGCATTCCGAGCACCAGACGTGGGGAACCTGATCACACATTAACCGCGTGCTGTGTCAGGAAAAAATATTGCCCGAATCACACAGCAGTAAAGCAGTCTCTGTCGATTACTACGCTATTGTATCGCGGTCCTTAACAAAAAATACATTATTGCGCGGTAGAATGAATAGCTTTGCTATGAATCGATAAACCAATCCGCAACACATGTCAGCAAGTCATAGTTTATTTTATCAGAGTATTTGTGTGTCATCATTTCGACGAAGAATAATAAATACATAAACTGGCCCAACATTTTTTTTTAACAAATTTTTTTATTTCATCATATAATTCCTCTCCTATTTCGACCTTTTAGGTTTTCGTCGTCTTGACATAGATCTCGAGACATGCTAGAACAGAGCATGCTAATCCTCTACGCAGTCTACATAAGCTAGCTAAGTGACTGGCATATCAAGTGCCGCCTTCTAACATAATAAATGGCACACGTCTAGAAGTTGATCGTCTGGCTGTTAAAATCCTTATTGCTTTATCCCCTCTCGTGGGCTTAAGAATGTGTGTGTTGTTTCGTTTTTTTTTTTTGGGGGGGGGGGGTCTAATTATGTTTTTAAACTCGCATAACCTGTTTTGGGAAGGCTTGTAACCTAGTTGGATATCATAATATAGTGTAAAGATAATTTTTGTTTAAGATATCAAATTTGTAAGGCGAGGGGGGGGGGGCAAACATTTGTGAACTTTCAGACAATGTGTGAAGGGGCATTTCAGAGGTTCACATATTTACTGTTAGATGACTCGTAGAGAAATGCTAAGAATACAACATCAACATACACCAACTATATGTGGACTACAAATCAGCTTTTTATAGCATAGACAGGAAATACATGTACGATGCTCTCTAGGAACTTGGAGTCCCTAACAAACTTACCCGACTCATACATATGACGATGGATAGCTCCAAAAGTAGAATCAAAGTACAGGGAGAGGACTTGAGGGAGTTCTCAATTAATCAGAGCCTCAGACAAGGAAATCCATGTATCCTTTTCAACATTACTTTAGAAAAAGGCATTAGAAACATACGTGTGAGCACCAGAGAGGTGGTACAGAATAACAATAAGGAAATTTATAAAGCCAGCCACTGCAATAATTGGCATACACAGACAATATAGCGCTACTTGGTAGAAACAGCAATGATGATATAATTTAAACTTTCAGGGAACTGGAAGATGTCACGGTCAAAGCTGGTCTTCATATAAATAAAGTGAAGGCAATATATATGATAATGTCAGAAAATACGCACTGATGACAACATCAATATGAACAACTACACATTTGAGAGGGTAGCTACTTTCAAATATCTAGGGGGGACTATAAATAAGGAAAAGGAAATACACTCAAAGGTGAAAGAAGTAATGACAACATGCAATCGTTTTTATTTCAATTTACAAAAGCTACTTCGAAGCAGAAACATCTCTAGGGCAACACAGAAGGCAATATACACCACTATCATAAGAACAGTAGTGACTGAAGCAAGAGAGACTTGGTTCCTTCCAGAAAAGCAGAGAACCTGCTAAATGTATGACCCGATGATAGACAATTTTGTTTTGGGAATCCGTACAAACAAAAGCTACATCAATTGTAAAAATACCCACCCATAGTCACAACAATATAAAAAAAGGCAGACTGTCCTGGGCAGGACACATTGAAAGGATGCCGGATTCTGGAGCAGCAAAAACGTTCTACAGGCAGAAACCTAGGGGCAGGCGGCTCACCGGTCTACCAAGACTGAGATGGATTTACCATGAAGAGAAGGACTTACAAAGGTTGGGGATTCGCACATGGAGGTGCAAAGCGATGGATCGATCCGAATGGAAGAATGTGGTGGAACAGGCCAGGGCCTCTACATGAGATGAAGCGCCACTGGTGTAAACATTTCAGACTTTTGGGTGGGAAGCGCTAGAAATAGTCATAACAACAGGACATCACTAACTCTTCCACCAGCCCAATATTAAATAAATCCAGTCCAGTTGGGAGCCCATAGGGTATGCTTTTTTTATGGAGAGATACTCCCTAGCTTAGACTCGCCCCTTAAAACTTAATAGGCCACGGAAATTTTTTGATCAATTCAAAATGCAAGAATGCATTGTTTTACATAATTAAATTTAGTTTTGCATCATTATACACTTAACTGGAGAGCAAAAGGAGAGATGCTAGTTATGTTTTTATGCGTCATTTTACCTAAGAGCCATCGTGTGAGATCTGCAACCCGTATAGCTGCATGGGTCCTCGTATATTTTAGGGGCTTAAAGTTGGGCTGTAATTACATTAAATTATCAACTTTTACTGCTAAGTAGGGAAGGACAAAACCGACAAGTAGCAGGGGTGCCACAAAAGGTCAAGCGACGTCTCTGCTTGACTAACTGTGTTATGCAAACATTTTTTTTTAAATTGAAAAGTAATGTGGCTTTTAAGTTTTTATTTTAATACATATTTTTGGGGTAAACTTCATAAAAAATAATGAATTTACTACAAAAACTTTTTGAAATTTCAAAAAAAAAATCCTTCTAAAAAAAAAAAGGTATCCATCACAAAAAAGAAATACTTAAATAGTTTAAAATTGTGAACGGAAAAGAAAAACGAAAAACATATGTTTATTTCTAAATATTTCCAAGTTTTATCAAAGTCAAACAGATTTTCTGTACTAAAAGCCATAAACTACATCTTTATGGGTTTTCAAAATTGGTATTTATTTATGAATCATATGTAAATGGCATAATTGTTAAGAAGTCATGAGTGGTTTGCAAAAGGCATCATTTATTTATTAATGTGTGATTTTTTTCGTATAAAAATAAATTTTAAATTCTCAATATTCAGTTGATTGAAATGTTAATTTAGATTTTTAAACTATTATAATTTGCTTCAAAACATTACATATTGCCTCTTCGATATTATGCTTTAAAACAATTTTTTTACCAATTCCATAGCATTTTTTTTTAACTACTACCAAAAATGGTATTTACAAGATAATCGAAATACTCGATTGTTTAAAACACGTTGTTTAAATATATATATTCTTTCTACTGGATTATCATCTTAAATATTTTTTTTTTAAATAGTTCAAACAGCTGGGGAAGATTGTTTATTATTAATAGAGAAAAGTCGTTGGGGGTTTAATAAAAAAAGACTTTGCATTTTTTTTAAAAATCATATTAGTCTGTTCCCGAAACTGTGTTAAAAGGTTAGAAAAGCCCTCGATTTAAAAAAAGTATTGATGAAATGTCCACTATTTGTATGCAACCGATAGATTCCTAATTTTTTGTTTTAAAATATAGTGGAGTTTTTTTGTTTGTTTTTGTAGTTATTTTTTTAAGTTTTCATTTTCTCTATTTGGTATACATGTATGGAAACTAATACATTAATATGTTTGCTTAAAATGATTTTTTTTTAAGCATGATGTTATTATACAATATAATTTGAAAACTGATTGCACATGTTTATTACTTTGCAAGATCTATTTTCAATTTATAGACATTTATATCGTAGTTTAATACAGTGTTATAAAAAGTCTTTCAAATTGTGCAGCTGCAAAATATAATTAAATAAATTAAAATACCGATGTATGTGAATAGGGAAAAGTAAGATTTTAGCCTATGATCAGGAGAGAACAATTTTCAAGACAATATGATATTTATAATCGATTTCTGCGAGCTTGTAACAAGATTA
This sequence comes from Omphiscola glabra, assembly GCA_964017045.1. Taxonomy (NCBI): domain Eukaryota; kingdom Metazoa; phylum Mollusca; class Gastropoda; family Lymnaeidae; genus Omphiscola; species Omphiscola glabra. The sequence goes on along the minus strand of OZ024806.1, from coordinate 9,358,745 downwards.
ACATGAACGATATGGATCTTCAATATATATCGAACAAAGCGATATTTTATTTGTTCCATTAATTGTAATCGATAAAAAGGCACAAATTGCAATTACTTTTAAAAGTATGCCTGAAAGAAACCCTGTCAGTAAGTATAGTAGAGTTTAAAGAGATGTGTTTTGAGAGCAGTTTTGAAGGATGTGGTGGTTGTTATATTGTGGATGTGTAGTGGAAGAGAATTCCATTGTTTGGGGGCACAGAAAGAGAAAGATCATTCACTTTATGTTTTTGTGCGAGTCTTGGGGACAGAAAGAATACGCGCGTCTGCGGAGGAACGAAGCTGTCGAAAAGGTGAATAGACAGAGAGATGTTCGGTTAGATAGGAAGGGTAGGAATTCGAGAAAGATATGAGACAGAGAACAGATAGTTTATTGTCAATCCGTGCTTGTACAGGGAGCCAATGAAGTGAATGAAGTAGAGTTGGGGGCTGAAAGCGGAACAAATATAAGTAAATGGCTGAGTTAAGCAGTGATAGATCAGTTTACTTGTGAAAGCAAGAGCGGTAACAAAATTATTTTTAAAAATACATTATAATGTATACTTACTTCCCTTAAAGGCTTGAGGAAAAAAAAGAAGTAAAAACATTCCTCACTCATGATACCCTCACTCAATTACTCTTGTAACCAGTGAAATATCCTCAACACCAGGCACAGAAACATTGCAAATCCCATCTACATTCATAAGAGCCATAATGATCAATAAATTGATCGTGGTCTCTTAATATATAGAAGAAGAAGAACAACATTACTATCGATGGTTTTGCTTGGCTGCGTCTTCGGTTTGGCTTTCACTCCATAACACCAGCCTGTTGTTAGCTCAGTTTAGACAACTCGACCACCCAGCACCCGGTAGGGTTGTGGGGGAGGTGGGGAATTTGTGTAAAATATAACAATCATTTTTTTTTTATCTCTGACACTGTACTAACAATCTACAAGTTCCTACACATAAGTATTTAACCTCGTAAAACGATTAAAGCGGAGACAAATTCTATCAAGTATTTTGCCGCTGAAAATAATATGTAGTAATAAAACATATTTTAAGGTTCTAGGATCAATAAAAAAGCATTGCATCTCCTCTTATCATGAGATGTAGGCAGCACAAGATACGACTCAGAATGAAGATTGAGTTTGATAAATAATTAAACTTCTTAGGTACGTGAATGGGGGGTTAGAAAATAGGATGTGTACATTTTTACTTGGTGTAGCCAGGGCGCCATTCTATTTTTTTTTTGGTGAAGCCAGGGCGCAACTCTATTTGTTGGTGTAGCCAGGGCACCACTCAATTTCTTGGTGTAGCCAGGGGGTCACTCTATTTGTTTGTAAAATTCAGGGTGCCAATCTTCAACTTGTTTATCTAACCAGAACATGGACATACACAAGAAATATTCATACATTCTATTGTCAATATTTTGAGCTACCAAAATAATTTCATTTCTTAACTTTCATCTTCCTTCTTCAAACTTATTGAATGCATCAGCAGGTGAATAATAAGTTTATATATGTGCAATATGATGATAATAATAAGGAAAAAATTAAACACTTTATAATATGTAAAAATGGCTGATAATTAGACAAAACGTGCATACAAGTAACGCACCTTATAAACAAAACAATGAGTGCCCCCCCCCAACCCAAGTCCCACCAAGGCTTGCAACCGTCCATTTTTTAACGCCTTTGAACTATATTAATATTTTAATGACCCATCCGCTTTGACACAACATGTTATTTCACCCTCTACTTTAGAAAAAACAAATGTACGCACAAAACGCACTTGCGATATTCATTTAACAAACAATTTCATTTAGCGCAGTTATTGGGAATATTTACGTTATGTTTCCCTTGCAAAGCAGGAACAACTTATTTGTGGGGGTTGTGGGTGGGGCTAAAAATGTGATAGAATGCTTTGTCCTTGGCATCAAATTATTTTTATTGTAAGTGCCGAGTTTCAGCTCGATAGGTTGACGGGAAATCGGTCCGAAGGTTTACCCAGCCAGCCAGCCACGAACAAAACCTAAGTAAATATAAAGGGATTTTTTTATTTAAAAAACGCCAAATTCAGAGTCGTGAGAATGTAAATCTCGCCAGCAAAGACATCGTCCTCACATCGCATACAGCTTTGAACCGTTTACTACACTTTAGATCTCGATGTGCTGGGTGCTGGGTGGCCGCGTAGTCTGGAGTTCAATCCCCACCAAAGCCCAAGCAAGCCAAAACATCATCAGCTACCTGGGTAGATGGGACTCGTTAACTTTGGATTGCAACTCATCTTAGAGAAGGAAACTCTGAATTCAAACCCGGAGATGGAGTCCCGTAGGCGGATAACATTGATATAATGAAACATTCCGACAACTCCGGCGACGCCACTAGTGCCACGCTGCATCATCCACATGATGCTCCCTTGGGGTTATCCAGTGGCGTGGAGAGAGGCGAAATGCTGTTGGGGAAACAGCTTATAATCCTAGAAGAATAATCCCAGGCCTTGTGGATTTCGTCCTGCGAATTCCATCGTCACTTTGTGAAGGGCGGATGCCAGCAAAAGATCTCGGTGTATTGGTAGCGGCAAATAAGAAGCACGACTTGGACAGCTCACAAGCATTCTGTGCATATTTATATATGAACGTGCAAACATTTGGGAATGTTTTCTCATTAAATATCGATGCACTTTGACGCATCGTCATCCTCTGAAAAAGGGTGTGTGTGGGTTTGAGGGGTGGGGCTCTGTGGGGTTTTGCTTTGTGGCGTCAAGCGCGTTTAAACGGTTGAATAACGTTACTGACATTTTGAAAAGAAACTAGATCATCCTTCTGAATCGCTGGATCTTATCGCTGGCTGCGAATGTTCAACAAATCTACGTTTATTGGAATACAAATTTTGGGACATGGATAACTATGGTACGAACTAAATGTCCTATATTCCGGACTAGTTTTCTGGAACAACTTCATACATGTAAACTTTGTTACGTACTGTGATATGGTTTTTAAAAATTTAATCTGCTTTGTGATTTGGTTAGTTTGTTGAAAACATACATATCAAAGGACTTAAAACCAAAGCTAGTGATATAAAAAATAATCTATGTAATTATATTAGTATTAAAAAAATAGAAAATCAAATTAACTTACAAAAAAAAAGAAGCAAGTGAAAGAGTATAAACCTTTAATAATACAAAAAATAATACATTCAAACACACACAAAGAGTGCACTCTTGTAAGGCTCCTATAAGTATATCAAGTCTCGTAATCGGCTAAAAAATTGGGGGAAAACATCTCGCTCGGCTTAATCATAGGAGGGTGTTAGGGCCCTACAGAAAACACATTCTAGAAGTTAAATCGACCGAACCGATATCATCATTAATATAAAATTATAACGTAAACAACTTTTTCACAATCAAGGAAGAGGACGGTGTGATGCAGTGCTACATTTTTGATAGGTGACGTCTATATAAAAAAGGGGGCGAGACAAGTGGATAAGCAAAATTAGATCTAGAAACAGGCTATAACAGCAAACATTATAAATAACGGTCATGCTCAATTCACTTAGTGAACAAAATATAATAATTGTCTTTGCTTTCTTTAAACTAGATTTAAAGCAAAACCAAAATTGATTCTCAGGGTAAAGATACATTGTGTTGTGAACATGATTTGTTAGTGTGATGTTTGGTATGAAAGGTTGTCCATACAGGGTGAGAGTTTTGAATGTGAGAATCATTGTTATTAGAGTGAACACTTTGTAGCCCATTAGTGTTATGAATTATATTGGCTGAATGGTGATTGGATGACAGGGAAATGTTAATAAACAAGTGAGTGGGTATAAAAGGACAGTGTGTTAGTTATTCGAGAGAAAGGACTAGAGATTAATTTAGGGAGAGCTTAGAGCTAGTTGAGAGAACGTGTGTTAGTCGAAGTTTAGTTTCCTAACCGTGTAGTGAGGAACTTCGTTATGTATTAGTGAACCCTGGCCATGTGGCATTACATTTTGTATGTAATGGAATAAAGAATTAACTTATGAAACTCGGTAACATTTGTGGACTTAATAGTATAATTGTTTCATTGTGTGGACCTGATGAGAATCCTAGACAACGAGAGTATGCCGTAGAGAATGAAGGTCGTAACACACAGCAACATTTTGCCAATGATTTTATTTTTGGCTGCTTTTTTGTGTGTGTGCATTGATAAAAATATTATTTGAATTTCATAATACCAATAAAAGAAATACAATATAGAATACGGCACAAACCCGTTTTTGACTGGATTTTGGGGTAAGTTTTAGTTATAGTTTATATAAGGATAATGATTAATAAATATGAAAAATATAAGCTACAGCCGTTGACTTAGCAGCAACGCTAATTCTGATCGAATCTAATGATCCTTTCTAAAGTTCCTCATGTGAATGCATCACATAGGTTCTGTCATTACGCTGAGTCATGCGACTGTTATAGCATGCCACTCCGAATTCAAAATGTTCAAATACTGGATATCGTATCAGTTATTATCCATGAGATTATGGCCTCTGTGACTTGTATGTTGATCAAATCGTTGACAACGGCGAGCACCAATAATTTCAACTATAATAATGCGTTTGTCGTCTGCGTGTGATTTGCTTGGCCGGCTTCCTTGCAGGTGTAGCCGAGGCAGAAGTAAATGACGTCGCTGCCGTACAATCCGAACATCCCTTTAGAGCACGAGTAGGCCATGACGTCAACTTCCTGCGACTTGACCATGTCAGGGGAGTACATGGCCCCGATCACCTGCTGGTCTGTGCTCATCATGTTCGCCCTCAACAGCTCCTCGACTGCCACCCTGTACGCCCTCGTGAATTTTCTAATCACCTGATGGGGGGAAATAAGATGACAGAAAAACTTCTTTGTATTTTAAAGTTTTCAACGGGTTAGTTGTAAACAGGGCCGGCCCTAACAATTGCGGGGCCCTATGTGAAACTGATTGCGCGGAGCCCCGTCCGGGTAGGGATAAGGATAATAAGTGAAAATTAAGATTTTGTAATATAAAGTAAATTCGCGCGAGGCCTATGAAAGTGCGGGGCCCATTGCGGCCGCATAGGTTGCAATGGCCTAAGGCCGGCCCTGGTTGTAAATATACAAATCCAGGGCCGTGCCAAGTGTGGGGTGTGATGCTAACGACGGGGCGCGTCCAAAGTGTCGATTATCAATATACATGAATCATGAATATGCAAGATTTAATATATTTTATTGATGGTATTTATTTACATTATGGGAGGGGTTTGGGGGAGGAGATTTGACGATTTTCTCATCGCGGGGAGGGGTAGGGCTGCTTTCTTGACATAACCCTATTTACAGCCCTAACTGTTTTCTTCACATAACCTTATCTATAGCCCTAATTGCTTTCTTCACATAACCCTATCTATAGCACTAACTGTTTTCTTCACATAACCCTATCTATAGCCCTAATGCTTGACCCTCTGAGTGACCCATTTTTTAAAATAATTTGTTACTATTTTAAATAAATACAACTGAGTCTGACTGACATGATCAACGCTAGCACAGTTTCCTCAGTACCTCTTGATTGGCAAGAACAAATCCACCGGCCACCCACACAAGATTTTTTTGTATGAAATCCCAAGGTTTTAGCGTCTTCATGCCTTCCCCGCCTCTAACTTGGGAAAATCCGATTCTGCTGCTGTTGAAATTTTTGGGGATACCCAGCTTGAACGTTTCGTTCTTCCCAGGCGCCAGGAGATTTCTGTGAAGTTGTGCAGAAGACTTTAACGTTTGTAAACATTTTACATATCTTCAAATCTTATAATCTAATAATCTTGATTTCCACGAGGTTTCAATTTTAAAAAATGTTGGAATAAAAGAGAACAGATTTTAAAAAATAAAAATAAATAAAAAACCACATAATTCTAATCGTCTATTATTAGAGTTAGTCTAAGTGTTGGACACAAAAGCATCAGTTTTGGATCGACGGAATAATTTATTCAGATTTATTTAAAGAAAAGTCGAAAATTTCATACTCATTGTCCTTTTTTGTGCCATATTATTTTTGATCTCTTTACTTCTAAATTCCCGTGTTTGATTTGTGCAATATCGTAATCTTTAAAAGCTCCCGACATCTGGGTCCGAATCAGTTTTTTGTGTGATCTTAAAACACAAATAAACGTAGCTTCGTCATATCACCACTGATTTCATTAGCAGCCTCCCACTTCCTACATTGATTTGCATTGGCTTTGGTCAGAGCAATGCAGTGCAAAGGACATGTACATAAATGCAAGCTTCTAGCTGTTCCTCTTTTCATATTTCTTAAGTAGACATAGAATACATTTAATTTTTACAACATTAAATGCTTATGCTAGATTCATATTATTGACAAAGTACCAGAATATGCCTTCACAAAGGTCTAGCCAATCATCAAATAGATGATTAACTACATTTAGTAAATAGTACGTCTTCACGAGGACGGAGCAATGGTCCAGGACGCCCCTACCTAAAATATCCGATAACTACCAGACCAAAAAATTCTGACTTAACAAGGACAAGACCATGAAGCAAGACATACCTACCTGAAGTATCCAATATCCACCCAGGCCAAATACTCTGTCTTCACAAGCCCCGTGTCCAGTGCCATCTCTATGACGTCATACTTAGCACTCATCGAGCACGAGTAGTTAGCATTGACGGTGTTAGGGTGATGTTTGGGGTAATTGGGCGTCTCGTAAATCTGTTTGATTTTGTCATAGTGACTGAAGGCCCGGAGCTGGCTTCTGTCGACCTTGACAATGACAGTCTGTTCTTGGGGAAAATGGGATCGGATTTCTCTGAAATTTGAGATATTACAATAAGAAAAATTAAATGAACCGCTCAAAGAAATTAGGCGCAACCATGACAACATGATTCTTTCAAAAGTGGTGTTTAAAAAAATGTGTTTAAACCTATTTTTATAAAAAAAATTATAAAAGGGTTACAATTAATAAATATTACATTTTTAGTATTGGTTCAAAAAAGTAATTTTTTTTCTTTAAAATTTCCAAGTTATTGAAAAAATAAAATATTTTCTTCGTTATTTCCTACGGTAAGCATTATTTTTTTACCTGAAAACTTAATTAGTGATTAATCCAAAGCATAGTCCATTGTATTTCAATTAATGTAAAAAGGAAAAAGAAATGTTACAAAAAAGAGAGAGAAAAAAAGACGAACCTAAATTTTAAAACCATTGTTTCATCATCAAAGAAAGCCACCACGGGATTGGTCATCAGGGCCCATGACCTCATCCAATTAGCATACTTGTCACTGGTGTAGTAATTTGAGCCTCCGTGCTTTTTGAATTTTCCGATGTTAATGAACATTGTTATTACTGTAATGTCGTTTTTATCAAAGATCTGTTTTGAAATTAGTTTCAGCCCAGTGGGTTGAGAACGAGAAGGCTGTTTGAGGAAACAAATCAAGAATATTTATCATTATTATTATTGCTGTTTCGTTATTGTTGTATTTATTGCTTGTCCAGCCCAACTCTTTGTCTGGGATATTGTGAAAAAATGTTGAAGCTAAATATTAAACACATGTTTGAAATCGTTTTTTTTTTTCAATATTTCTGTTTTCAGAAGAATCCGTCGAAACAGCCTTGGTATTTGATTTTTAAAAAAAATTATGTGTGTCCATCCTGTTATTAGCATACAATTCCAAAGTAAAACATAAATGTATCTTACCGTCGGTATTCTAGGCTCTAAATATATCTCAGATTCCCCACACTAACCAACTATACTTCATAGACAGGGTAAAATCATGCACTTCGTCAGGGGTTTAGCTAGCACCGCGATATCTTATTTAGTATTTGCATTTATATTCATTACATTTCTTTTCATTTAATCCATTGCAAAGTTTTGCTGGTACCTTCGGTCTGCAAATCTAATTCAGCTTTGAACTTATATGCTCCATTTGTTGATGGTTTTGGGATGAAAGTGCTATAGCATCTTGAATGTTCGAATCTTCCAGTTGTTGCTCCAAGGCAACCGTTTCGTCCCAGCTGTCCGCCCCGACCGAAAGACTCCCTGGGCGGTGGTAACGCCACACCATTTCCCCGGACTGGAAGCAAAACCGCACAATCACTCTGGAAGAGTCGGCTACGAACACTTTAAAAGCAGTGTTTTCGGTCAAACGGGCGTCCACTAGCCGAGGGGAGGTGGTGGTGGCGGCACTACCTGGCGTCTGGCCCGTGTGGAGGTGTGCCCGTGGGGGCATTAAGAGCTCGCGCTTGACGGCCCACCAAAACCAATTCCCAATGTGACGTAATTTGGTTGTTGCATAATGTGCTATAATATCTAGAAATTTCGAATCTTCAAGTTGTTGCACCATGCCCTAGTGCTAACAAATTATTGACACGATCGCCCACCTCAAATTCCCTACAAATAGACTTCACAATTTTCTTACTTCGCCTTATCGTTTTCCGACATTTTTTAAAGTCGGTCAAATGGCAAATTCGGTAGATCATACACAACTAACTAGTAAATAAACATGTTATTAATAAAAGGGAATGGAGTTGACATTTTGTTTAGCTACAAACACTGTCCAGTCCAGACTTGCACACTCTATTACTGATTGGATAGATATCAAAATCAGTGTATACGAATAAGACATATCAAAACGCAACTCTTAAAAAATAAAGAGATGCACAAATATTGCGAAATAATCAATTATAAAATTAGAAAGGTAGATTTATATTCTTTTTACATATACCTTTTTCCTACATGCATATTACTTGAGCGCGCATTTCTAAAATTGTCTAGCATTAGTATGTAATAAATGCATTTCATTTGTATCTATAACTATACGTATATTTTTTTGATATTGGTTATACACCAAATACAAAACAAGACAGCACAAACTTACCTTGAAAAAACTCGTGACATTTGTCCTGTAATCTAAATGAAATTATACAAATACCTTCTTCAATTATTATGAAAAATCTTTATCTCACAAAATTAAGCGTAAGGTGCATTTTTTAAGAATAAAAAAAATTAATAATATTATACGCAAGTGGATTTTTTTTCGTCTTGTTTTGTTTTATTGTTTTATTTTACCGTTAATATATTTTATTTATTAATGCCTTGGCTAGGTAATATTTAAAAAAATATGTCTGTTTATGAACATGGCAAGTTATAATCAGCCAAACAGTGGTGACCGCGATGCGTTAATTGACCATCCACTAAAGGCACTTGAGAAAACTTGCATTCAAGTAAGGAACTTTTTCAAATTCACAATTAGTGCTAACTAGGCGGTTCTCAACCTGTGGTTCACGACCCTTTCACAGGAGTCGCCTAAGACCTTCTGAAAACACATACAATCCACATTTATAAAGTATCAACGAAGATAATTTTGTGGTTGAGGGTTCGCCACAAAATGAGGAAATGTATTAAAGGGTCGCGGCGTTAGAAAGGTTGAGAACCACTGTGCGAACCAATCCCCCCACCCCTTATATACGCCACCCACCACCCCTGAACTATATTAATATTCTAACGCCCCACTCGCTGTTTTACACATCCCATTTAGACAACATTATGCACCAAACGCTCACGCGGTACTTTTTAAGAAACTCATTTAGCGCAGTTTCCGGGAGTTTGGTTTAGTGAAATCGGCGCCTTCTGGTAGCGCTAATGACATTATTACATAGACAAAAATAAACTATTTTGATGCGACACAAACGATTTTTTTTGTAAATTAAAAGAATTATTAATGCTAAGCTTTTATTACCATAAGTTGTTGTTGTTAGAAATTCCGAATAAAGTTTTTACGTTATGGCATTAGTTGTTGTTGTTTAAATTCAATGCTGTCTCTTTTTCCTTCACATAAATCATAATATATGATGTCTTTTGTAAATATTTCCTTACTTCTTTTTTTATACCATTTAGATACAATAATTTTTTTTTAATTAACCTGTTTGAAATAGCCATACATAACCTGTAGTCCTCTTCTACAAAATAGTATTTTTCTGTTTTTCAATTTTTGTAACTGTAAATTTCGGAAAATCTACTTAAGTTTTAAATGAAATCTTAAAAGATAATTATTATATTAGTACTTATAGATTGTCGTTTAAAAAAAAAAAAACTTAACGATCAAATGTTTTGAAAGAAATTTTTTAAATTATTATTCATATTTATCCATTGATAAATTTAGCTTAAGCAAATAAATAGCTTCAAAGAAAATTATGAAACAACAATGTTTATTTAGATACACCTAAAAATAGGAAGGATTTGTGTAACCCTGGCATGGTCAAAGGAACCTAACTTTCAACTTACGTCTTTTCGTTGCTAGCCGGTTAAGTGTAGAAGGATGAAAACCTAAATTCATGTATGCGCCAAACTTGAATCCCATCATTTTGAATTTATTTTTAAAAAATTGTGTGTGTGGGCGAGGAGGTTAATGAGACCTTACTCCAAACCTTACCCCCAGTTTCATTATGCGCCCTCGACCTCTTCTCCCTCCTCAATGAAACTCACAGTACCGACATATTTTAATCTTTAAAAAAAAGTACTGGGTATAAGTAAGTACCATGATTATTTTGAATGGACAAAATTATAATTTTCTTTTAGTTTGGTATACGTAGTTCCACTATAAATATTCTAGGGAAGAAACTCGGCTGGGGCTGGCAGCATGCCATCGGGGGATCCGTTACCACAATGAATGTATGGTCGTGTATGGCGGTGGCGGCGAAGTCAGAGCTGGCCTGAGTGACCGATAGTACATTGTGTAGAGGCTAGGTCCCATACGCTATAGCAACAGACACATTTCAGAGTCAAAACTCCTGTCGTTTCAGCTCCTACAGAACTGATGTGTTGAAATATTCTTCTAGCCCCTAAAGAGCTGATGGATTGTAATATTCTTCTAGCCCTTAAAGAGCTGATGGATTGTAATATTCTTCTAGCCCCTAAAGAGCTGATGGATTGTAATATTCTTCTAGCCCCTAAAGAGCTGATTGATTAAATGAAATAACACAAAGCAATGAAACAGTTCATATAAATATATTTAATTCTTCGGATGCATTTGGGTTGAAATGCATAAGTAACCACACACTCTCTCGAATCCACTCATCACTGTCTGCCCAACATTAGTTTCGTTTTTTCACACACTACTATCCTTTGGTGAAGTGGAAGAATACGTGACTGAGAAAAACTCGTGGGGTATACAGGAAAACCCATGGGCGTAGACTTAACCTCATTAAAACATACACAGAAAAACCTCACGCGATCTGACCGTGACAGCCTGGGCATCACAATTCCTAATTTCGGTGATGTTCGCTGTCACGGTCCTCTCCCCTAACGCCCGAAATACTACCCCCCGCTCCCCAGCTGAAAAATCACCTGAAAGAAACTGGTCAAAGGGCATAGGCCAACCAGGGCCATAAAGTTTTCATAACATTTCTTGAATAGTAGGCTATAGAAAAAGCCGTTCAATGGAAAAGCGTTGCCCGATGCCAGTGTAACGCACATGGAATTTTATCGTTTAATACACTATGAAGGTCCTATCTTAAGACGATTTTGCCGCCCCTTGATAATATCGCCCGAGGTGATTTGTCATCTCGCCCCCACCTTCGCACGGCCCTAAATGAAAACGAGGGTTAGGGGCATTACTGGGCCCAGGGCGTCTGATGCTGTAAAGACGGCCCTGCTCGGGGGAAAGGGTACTTAGTTGAATGTAGCTTTCTTTAAAGAAAAAGGGGGGGGGGCACCCAGAATAAAGACGACTACTAAAAAATTAACAAATAAAATTATTAAAGCTGCAAGTGCCAACTTTTTTTAACTGAAGCAAGATGAATCTAGCCAGATGCAGATAGGTCGGCCATACACTCAGGAAACCTGCCACCAGCGTAACTAGACAAGCCCTGAACTGGAACCCTCAAGGAAAACGGAAAAGAGGCAGGCCGAGAAACACTTGGCGCCGTGAAGTGGAAGCAGATACCAAGAAACTTGGCCACACTTTGGGGGAAGCTGGAGAGATTTCCTAAGGATCGTGATGCTTGGAGGACTCTCGTAGGCGGCCTATGTTCTAGGAAGGACCTCACACGTCGTTGAAGATCGGCTGCTGTTCGCTCGAGGACGAAGAGGCGAAAGAAGGAGACGAAGATGAATAGTCTTACTGCCATAATAACACATAAAATAACCATAAATGTGTTGTATAATAGTTTGCTCACACTTGAAAAAAATGGGACTATCGAAATTTGGCATGGAGGACACAAAAATTACTAAGAATGTTAAAAGCTTAAATTTATTAAGGTTTTTTGACCACAGAGAAATATGAATTAGCTATGGCCCGAATTAGGAAAAATAAAACTTATTGAATAATTTGTGTATAGCAGCATCCCAAAATATCTTAATTTGACATTTTAAAAGCAAAATTCGATGTATTGTAAAATGTGTACTTATTAATAAATTGTCGCATGCTTAGTTCACACCATAAACAATTATATAATTTAAGCAGCATGCAAAATTTCAAACAAATTGGTTGATATGTTGAAAAATTTCACATTTGTATGTAAACTTAACGTCGACATTTTGTGAATAAGCGCTCAATAATGTTGTTATTAAAAACAAAATAGTCTCTAATCTTAATTACCCTCCTACCCCCTGAAAGATAAAGATGTCGTTTAGCCTCAACTTTTGACTCTTTTAACCTTAATATATTAGCCCTCACCTGGCTCTGCTACCTTCTAAGCACTCGGTCATTTGTTTCTGTGCCTTCGATATCCGCTTAGCACCCATCGTATGAAATAATGGATTGTAAACTGACCACAGGAGAGTTGCAAAAAATCTTAGAGGAGCCTTTATTACTTTGGAACCATCATTGAAAAGAAAGGTTGCTAATCCAACACCAGTGTTGACAGCTCTTACACCATTATATTTGTTCTTAGGGCACATTTTTCAATATAATAATATTCACCGATTCGTTCGCATATTTTGGGATAACCATCTTAGACATTTAGTAAAATTACTTGGATGGGAAAGGTCTAAAAAAAATTGGCTTACTTATATCCATTTCTACTGAGTCACTGTTTATAAACCTTTAAAATTAATTAAATGATTTTCAATGTCTTAGTCTTCTACACTACACTAGTGTATTTCGGACAGGCGTAACTCATCTTTAACGACTCACACTGAACCAGATTAACTGTTCTGAATATCTTATATTCATTTAAAACATCCTCATCGGGTCCCACATTAGGCTTAGTGCATCCATTTTCATGAAATGTTCGTGTCTCTGAATGACGGTTTGTTTATACAGTGCCTAGTGATAACAAATAGTAGTTACGATAACAGATTTAAGATACGTTTAATATTCACAAAAATGTTGTGTTTATTGCTACGCAAGCCGGCATTTTCAAAAGGACTGATCATTGTATTAAACAATTAAATTATTTGGGGGGGGGGGGGGGGGAGTGTGACCGTTGTTTTAAAATAATTAATGCAGAAAATTTATATTGATGTATTTATTTTTTTGGGTGGGGGGATTTTGTTGTTATAAATTCTGATACAACCCTTCTTACACAAAAATTGATATCTCAAGAACTATTTAACCTAAACTAAATATATATTGCGTTCCTACACCATTCATCCGATTGCGATAAACGTTGGTGCATTGTCCACACGGCCGCCAATTGTTCTGAATTATTACAACCATTTTACAATATTTCGTTTTGGGTCGAGTTGTCCTAAATTTGTTTATTTTTATTATATGAACTATACAAATATAATTTCAAACTGATCTATTGCATGGATGGATCAATCGCTACATGGACAGCTGCATGTGGCCTGCTCACTTCTCACGTGTACAGCTGTTTGTGGCCGGCTCACTTCTCACATGGACAGCTGTATGTGGCCGGCTCACTTCTCACATGGACAGCTGTATGTGGCCGGCTCACTTCTCACATGGACAGCTGTATGTGGCCGGCTCACTTCTCACATGGACAGCTGTGTGTGGCCGGCTCACTTCTCACATGGACAGCTGTATGTGGCCTGCTCACTTCTCACATTGACAGCTGCATGTGGCCTGCTCACTTCTCACATAGACAGCTGTATGTGGCCGGCTCACTTCTCACATGGACAGCTGTGTGTGGCTGGCTCACTTCTCACATGGACATATGTGTGTGGCCGGCTCACTTCTATAATGTACAGCTGTATGTGGCCTGCTCACTTCTCACATGGACAGCTGTGTGTGGCCGGCTCACTTCTCACATGGACATATGTGTGTGGCCGGCTCACTTCTATAATGGACAGCTGTATGTGGCCTGCTCACTTCTCAAATGGACATATGTGTGCGGCCTGCTCACTTCTCACATGGACAGCTGTATGTGGCCTGCTCACTTCTTACATGGACATATGTGTGCGGCCTGCTCACTTCTCACATGGACAGCTGTATGTGGCCGGCTCACTTCTCACATGGACTGCTGTATGTGGCCGGCTCACTTCTCACATGGACAGCTGTATGTGGCCGGCTGACTTCTCACATAGACATATGTGTGCGGCCTGCTCACTTCTCACATGGACAGCTGTATGTAGCCGGCTCACGTCTCACATGGACATATGTGTGCGGCCTGCTCACTTCTCACATGGACAGCGGTATTTGAGCTGGCTCACGCATCAAAAGCCTTCTAATTTACTCGTGTACACAACAGACGGAAAAACAAAGACAAAATAGTGTCTCTTCAAAAATTACTTTACAAAAACATAATAATTAAAACACAAACATGTTCTGTGGGTGGCATTGCTACGTACGCTGGGAACTCGCTTGTAAGAATTTTTTTGTTTAAAGGGGTGGGAGAATGTAAAAAAAACCAGATACGCTTCAAGACAAGCCTTGGGAAATGATCGGCATCGGTTATAAATATTAAGAATCTTACAGGCGTCGGTTACACCTGTTAAGAATCTTCCAGCCAAATGAGAGAATACGCCAAAAACCAAATGATTCCCAGTTGTGGGAACCCACTGCCAAGTGTAACACACACACACACACATATACACACACACGAACGGCATACGTGGTTCAGACGACTAGATCTACGTGACTGAATGGAAGCACACCGTAGTGCTAACCCCTGGCATTGTGACACCCATGTTCAAAGTAGCCAAAATAACCAATCGTGTCGCGACACAGGTTACAAAGTTCTGGTTGAAAGAAATTGTTTGCTTTTTTTGTGGGGTGTGGCTAAATAGAGTTTCTTTTAATTTTTTTTTTTTTTTTGTTGGTGTTGCTATCAAAAGTGGTGATTATGATGGTATGGTAAAAGACCTCCTTCCTTATGAACTAGTTACAAGAGTGTTGGACCGCAATAAAGCCTTTCAGGTAGATTAATGAGGCTCCAACAGGAACGCTCGTTTGCTACAAGAACATTAGTTAGCTACTAGAACACTTGTTAGCTACAAGAACATTGGCTAGCTACAAGAACACTGGCGCGCTCCAAGAGCACCGGCTGGCTGAAAAAGATTGGATTAACAATCCAAACATCGATGTTTTTACAGCCATTCCAGTAGTCCTCCTCGTCGCGTACCATGTTTACAAAATATATTTTTTTAAAAAAGATCACGTGAAATTAACACGGCACGGATTATGATTATGATTGTGATTATGATTGTGATTATGATTATGATTATTTGCTGTTAAACATATATATATATATATATATATATATATATATATATATATATATATATATATATATATTAACTAAGAAACATTTGACAACTTCTCTTATTGCGTGATATAGAAGTTAAGGGAAGTGGGGCTTCATACTAAAACCAATTTGAGATTTGACCCACTTACGTGACAAGAGGATGATGGCAGACATGACTGTGGCCAGGGTGAAGATTTTTGCCACTCTACTGCATTGCATCTTTGGAGCAGAAGAAATTAAGTTGTTTTTTCTTTTGTACCTCATGTAATGAATGCATCTAAATGTTTCAAGTGAGATAATAATTCGATCATATATTTCAGAGAACGAAAGTAGATCGGAGGTCGACAGATTTTTTTTTGCGAGAGGTGACATTTTTTAGAAGTTTAAAAGGATATTTATTTGTATTAAGAAAATGTCATATAATTCGCATGTCAACCAGATAGTGATAGGCATCTATTCTTTTACGAAGTGGCTATTGGTACCCGGGTACCAGAAATGAGAGGTTGGGATTAAAAAACGATTTAAAATATTATTGTTGGGTTTGTAAGACAAAACGATGTATCAAATGAAAGATAATTGAATGTACTATACGTTTGTAAACTTAATTCTTCATTTTAACTAAAATAAACTACTACAAATGACATCCGAATAGCATTAGTCAAAATGGACCCAGACAAGCAACGCCGCCATTTGCAACCGGGTACCATTAGACTCAATGCTATTCAGATGTCATTTGTGGTAGTTTATTTTAGTAAAACTGAAGAATTAAGTTTAAAAACGTATAATACATTCAATTATCTTTCATGTGATACCTCATTTGGTCTTACAAACCCAACAATAATATTTTAAATTGTTTCTTAATCCCAAGCTCTCAATTCTTGTTCCCGGGTACCAATAGGTGCAGCCATTCTTTTAAGCCGCCAAATGTGGCTCCAGATCAACATGTTTGCCGGGCACCAACCTAGATAAACGTTAATGAGAAATACTTTCTGTCATGAAGCTAGGGTGACAATAAAAACTAATGCTCAAAACTAGCGTGATTACTGAATTTATTAGGCCGCTTATGAACCTGGGGGGGGGGGGGAGAGGAAGGGTTAATTCTGTCTATCCTAATACTAGGATGATGATATAATTAATGATGGTTATAGTAAAATTAGGTTTATGATTGAATTAATTTTGGCTCTAATGAAACTCAGGTGGTGACAGAATGTATGCCTGCAATGAAACTAGAATGGTGACAGAATGTATGCCTGCAAAGAAACTAGATTAGTAGAATGGTGACAGAATGTATGCCTGCAATGAAACTAGAATGGTGACAGAATGTACGCCTGTCATGCAGCTGAAGTAAAGGGAGAAGGTGTTGCTATCATGAAATAAAAAACGATGAAAATTTTACAATACACCGCTCGTTATGTTCCACCGGGTAATTAACATTAAGAAAACACAATAACTGTTTAGCACATTTAGAAATGATTATTTTTAAAAGTTGAAAAAATAAACAAAGAAATCTCTTTAGAATTAGAACTGTCCTAGGAGACGCAAAGAGCTTTGATTTTCTTCCAACCACGACGACGACATCCTAATTTTTACGACAGACACAATCAAGTGTATCTGTTTTACCACGCGACGCGTGTACCAACCTTAAATATGGCCATTTTCTAAAACAACAGCAACAACGAAGAAATGTTAAGCGATCCTTTCAGGCATCTTTCCACACGACCATGACTGTGATCCTCAACGCCACTGAAGCACGGAGTGACCCGCTGCTGATAACGCCGCAAGAGTGTTGGATGAACACACCCGACAAGTTTTTGTCTGGCGAGACGCATGAGAGGAAAACACAGTTGTGTAGATTGGTGCCTGTGCTGGTTACATTTACTGTTACTTTTTTTGGACATTTTTTCCTGAGGTTGGGGGGGGGGGGCATTTCCGAGGGAGTGGGCAGTGCCAGTGAGCAGTGGCCAGAGGCGTAGCTAAAGGGTGACAGATGGGACATAGATCCCGGGTTGCCAGACTAGCGGGGAAAGGGTAATAAATGGGATTTGATGGTTGAAAATAATTAGTTTCCATGTTAAAACGTTGTGGGGGTGCGTAAAAATGAATCATGTCCCCTGACGCCAAACAATCAAGCTACGCCACAAAGGGGAGCATGAGGTATTTCGCCTTGGTAATATTTTGTCTTTGTAAGGAAGTGGGGCATTTTCGGATAACTGAGCAATTTGTATCGTGGAAATGAGAGAACAACAATATTAGACCCAATGGTGGCATTAACTGTAGCTACGCCTCTAGACAGTGTATCTCTCGTCACCGAACTGATCGATCATTTTCATCGAGGTGCTTGGTGGACGTCGAGGGCGCCGATGAATCTTGCTTTTGTTTATATACATAAAAAGCAAGCCAGAGATCACAAAGCTATTCTCAGCCAACAAAGAACGTATCTCTCTGGAAGGAAATGCACTGGAAGAAGTGGAGGCCGTCACATACTTAGGCAGCACCATTAAATTAAATGTTGGATCCGACGCAGGTGTCAGGGCTAGAATCGGAACGGCTGGATCAGCATTTGTGCTAATAACTATAAATAAAAACGGTATTCAAAGGAGCTGACTCTTCAAAACAATTTCAGAATATTTAAAACAAATGTCAAAAAGGATCTACTCTACTACGCCGAAACTTGGAGAAAAACAGCGAACAGTACGCAGGAAGTAAAGACCTTCATTAAGACTCGCCTCTGTTTCTTGTCGTATTTTCATTGGTCTTGTCTGCCAAAGAAGGCTCTAAGCCTAAATTTGCACATCTCTTCGTCCTGTATTTTGATTCAAGCTTCCACAAGTTTGTTCTACTATTTCATTGCCCGGAAAAAGCCTGAACATCAAATGGTCAAACACCATCACCAACAAAGTCTTACTAGAAAGGATATACCAGGAGATTGTTGATGAAGAAATAAGCAAACGATGGAGGTGGATAGTGCACTCTCTCAGCAAAGACCCGTATAACATCACCAGACAATCCCTAACATGAAATCCGCAAGGAAAAAGAAAGAGAGAAATCCCTAAAAATACACGGAGACCCGAGCTAGAGGCAGAGACACAGAGTCTGGAACAACTGAGAGCAATTGAAAAGAAAAGCATAGGACAGGGAAGAATGGAAAATTAATGTAGCCACCCTACGCCCAAGACAGGGTAAAAGGCATAAATAAATAAGTACAACGAATCGAGCGGTGGAAGGGTCTGGGAGCCTTCACCCAAGATTTTCTAAAATTATTTCAAAATCAAGAGGTGCAGTTTAGAATATAGTTCAATTCAATGTTTTTATAAGACGTTTTAATCGGGAAAGGAAATATTAAGTGTTTGAAGCGGCATTATGTTGCGAGTGCCATACATAAATTGAATACATTTTAATTGTGGCGTGCCCAGGGTAATCATTTGGCCCAAGATTATATTCAACCAACAAAATTTGAGAGAGCTAAAGACAGTCGCGCATATGCAAAATGCAGAGTTGCATTTTGGCGCTTACTTGAATTCAGAGTGTCTTTCAGACAATTTCGAGGTGACATTTCAAACTTACGCGTGCGGAGCGCCTAACTAAGCCATTATAATTAATAATGTTCAAAGACATCTTTAACGCCGCACCTGCGGGACGTGAACTAAACTCATTCCAGTTGTGCTGCCTTTGAGGCTACGCATTTTCCCTTGATAACGCCTATTAAAAATTTTATAGCCCCAGACCATTTTTGATAATTTCAAAATACAAGAATGCATTTTAGCAAATAAATTAATTTAGTTTTGCAAAATTCTACATTTAATTTAATGTTCTCCTCGAAACGTCTAAAAATGGTTTATCTACGTAATTATTTTTCGAATACGAAAAATTATACAAAGAAATGTACTACTATAAGTATAGCACATTTAAGTTCAAAGACGGCGCCGGCGGCGGCCGATTCCATTATTGTAACGATTCATTTTTTCCTGATATAAGGGGCCCTATACAAATCACTTAGATACAAAAATGGAGTTAATTTTAAAAATGTGGCCCTTTGAAATATGTTTATAATTGCTAGGTATGGCTATTTAAAATTATCGAGCTTTCTGGGAAAGTCTGGAATGTATTGAATATTATTCATTTTAAATCCACCGAAATTTCAGTATGGACTATGAAGTGTACTGCTACTAATTTAGGCCCTTACCCATAAATTTACATAGAACACATAGAGTTGTTTAAGTGTATTGATATTTATCTAGCTTTTATACGGAAAAATTAAATGGGATCCCCAGCCCTTAGAAAAATGGATATTATAATACATTACCCTTAGGTATTTGAAGATGGATAATAAAAAGTATGTTTACTAACGGTGGTCAAGATCCATACATTTTTGGTCATTGTATTTATATAGCTCATACAAGGGAAAATACGAATTTAGGGCCCCCGGCCCAAAACAAAATGTTACAAAAATGGTGATAGCCCCCTCCACCAGAGATCCTTCCGGATAATGATGGATCTTTGTGCCATATTTGGACAAGATCCTTCAGACTATGTGGAAAAGCATGTGGAACGAAGCCACAAATTAACCAACCAACAATTGTTTACGTTTATATAACGATATATACTAGCTAATATACCCGGCGTGTCCGGGAATTACATTAAAATAATACCTTCTATAGCCTTTTAATTAACATTGAAACTAAATCCCAAGTAAAACAAAGAACAACGCTATGATAAAAAAAAATACGGTAATTAATTTTACTGATAAAAAAACGATTTATAATAATTGTTGTAATGTAAAACATTTCGTTCCCCGATCCCGATCTTGGTGGGATCCCAATCGGATCCCGTTTACTGATCGGACCCCGTTTTCCTATGACGTCCCGATCCTGTTGAGATCACGAGCCCGGTGATTTCACAAAGATGTCGGGATACCGTCTCCCGGTGGAATGCCAATCCCGGAGGCTTCCCGATCCATGTGGTTTCAAGATCCTGTTCGTATCCCAAACGAGGTGGGATCCCGATACCGTTGGGAACCCGATGCTGTCTGTATCGCGATTAAGGTGGATACTGAAACCGGCGGGATTCCGTTTCCAGGTTGGATTCCGATCCCGGTAGAATCCCGATCCGTTTGTATCCCCTTCCCGTTGTCATCCCTTTTCTCGATGGGATCCCTATCCCGTCGGAATCCAGACACCGGTGATATCCTGATCCAATCTTTATCGTGATCCCGGTGGATCCCGAAACCGGTGGGATTCCGTTGCCAATTTGGATTCCGATCCGTTTGTATCACATTCCCGTTGTCATCCCTTTCCGCGATGGGATCCCTATCCCGTCGTAATCCCGGGTGGGATCTCGAATACGATGCAATCCCGACACCAGTGGGTTCCTAGTCATGTCAGTATCCTGTGTTTTCAGAACGATTTTCTGCTCCACCCCCCCCCCCCCCAAAATTAGCGCCCGAACGACTATAATGTGTAAAATTGGATAACTTTGTTTTTTTCCCTGTAGTCCTCCTGTGTATGTCTTTTTGCATGTAATGTATGTATGTATGTTCTGTATGCGCTCATACACCATTCATGTGATTGCCATAGAACTTTGGGGGAATTGTTGTCCAAAAGGCCACGCATATTTCTGAGTCATTACAAACCTTTTTAAAAAATTCCGTTTTGGGCTATGGGACGTAAATTCGTTTTTTCCTCCATGAACTATATTAATATAATTTCACACAGAGCTAATGCATGGGTGGACTTAATTTTAATGAAATACAAATAGCGACATTAAATTTTGTGCGTGACATAATATGAAGGTTTCTGAACTAATACAACAATTCTACAATATTCCGTTTGTGTCCGGGGGGGGGGGGGGGGGGGGGAGATAAATTCGTTTCCCCGTTATATTAGCAATATAAATTTATTTTCCATATGTGTTCCTGTAACATTTATCTGATTGTGATAAAACTTTGGTGAGTTGTTGTGTGCACGCCCACAAAATGTACTAATAATTTACAATATTCCGTTTGGGGCTGGGGGCCCTAATTTTTTTTTTCTTATTTGAGCTATGTAAATATAATTTCAAACAGAGCTATTACATGGGTGCATGAAATTGAATCAAATACAAACTGCGACATTTCAGTTTTTATGTGGCATAATAAGTAGTTTTCTGAATTAGTACATCCATTTTACAATATTCCGTTTGGGGCCGGGGGCCCTAAATTTTTTTATTTATGCTAAATGAGCTATATAAATATAATTTCAAACATATCTGTTGCATAGGTGGATCAACCATGTGTCGACCAAATTTTGAAAATGCAAGCTTCTCATACGGACAGCCTTGAGTGGCCTGCTCACGCTTCGAAAACCATTTTAATTTATTCGAGTACGCACCAGACGGGAAAGCAAATCTGGTGTATATAAAAAGTATTTCAAAAAAACATCGTTTAAACACAAACACTTTAGTTCTCTGAGTGGCATTGCAAAGCACGCCGGGTACTCGCTACTTTTATATATATCACATTGGACATATTAACATAGAACAAACCCTTTAAGAAATGACTATACCAAAAACAAAAACAAAAATTACGAACAACTGTATTCATTGTAGAAAGTTTTTATGCTATTCGGGAAACCCGACAGGGTAAAACACACACCCACAGAAATATAGTGCGTACGCAAACAAAGGTCGAAGTGTTCGACCCCTGTAACTTGATGAAGGGAGCCGATTCTCGTAAGTCGCATGCCTGAACTGATTCTCTTGTTTCATCGTAGTTTGAAAATAAAACAAAATAATTTTTGTGTAAAAGAATAATGTTTTAAATGTCGTTAATTTAGAGTTATTAGGTTCAAATACTTTTTTTTTTTTAAATTTCCGCATTAAATGTGACACCATAATGCTTAGTTTACCCCCCCCCCCCTTTTTCTTGGGGGTCACAGTTCGAAACAAAAATTGCTTTCCAATCCCCCGGACGTGTGACGTCATTCATGGATTTACCCCCCCCCCCCCCAAATGTTTGGTAGTTCGTTCTCAAAAATCTATCATTACCATTTCAAACATCGACTTGTTATGGTGGTCGAATCTGTGTGTGTGTGTGTGTAGGGGGCACGCAAGGCTGATCATTTAAGGACCGCACCTACTTGTCTAGGGGGGGATGTAGGGGGCGGGGGTTAACGAGACATGCTTTCAAAGATTCTGTCAGTGTGTTTTCACCGCCCCACCCCCTTCCCCCATCACAAACACCCTTCACCGCGAGCCACGCTTGAGTTCACCATAACCTGTTATGTTGAGGAGTGTACCTCGTTACAGTATGTCTCGGATGAGTGGATCGAGAGGGGGGGTCGTAATGACAGAGAAAGTCGTGAGAATCTATGTCGAAATAGAGAGATCGGGGACATATATATTTCATTTTTTTTAAACGCTGACCGGCTGACCAAAGGTCAAATTGATGTTACTGCACTGTGTCAATAAACTGTGTATTCCGCTCATTTTAAATGTCATTTGAGTGTGGTGTGTGTTGTTTTCTTTTCACACTGTAGCCGTGTGCGTCACCTACAGGAGCAATAAAAGGTCCACTATTCTTGGTGTGTCGTGTTTGACTGAACAACCGTAATGCACGGTCGGGGAACATGATGTCTACTGCCGTTGATGGAGCTGAGCTTTGAACTTGGTCTAGGACAACCATAAATCAGTGGCGGCGACCATGATGTCTACTGCCGTTGATGGAGCTGAGCTTTGAGCTTGGTCTAGGACAACCATAAATCAGTGGCGGCGACCATGATGTCTACTGCCGTTGATGGAGCTGAGCTTTGAGCTTGGTCTAGGACAACCATAAATCAGTGGTGGTGACCATGGTGTCTACTGCCGTTGATGGAGCTGAGCTTTGAGCTTGGTCTAAGACAACCATAAATCAGTAGCGGTGACCATGATGTCTACTTCCGTTAATAAGTCTAGGCCTAGGATATCTATTAAAAGCTTCTAGAACTACAGTTCTCAACCAGTGGGTCGCGATCCCTTTTGGGTCCAAATGACCCTTCTCCATGAGTCAGCTAAGACCATCGGAAAACACATATATTCTTTAATTATGAAGTAGCAACGAAATTAAATATTACTTTTGTTTGGGGTCGTATATAACTCAATACAGGCATGTACAAGCAACAAAACATCACATTTTTTCAACATCTATTTAAAAAAATTGATAACGATTACACACAACTATATAGATCACACGTGCAAATGTCCACAGTAACCAACCCTCGTTTACTCGTGATAACGACAGCCCAGGTCAAGAGGAAACCTTTGATCGTGACAGCAGCATTTATGACTATTTTCGGAAACCTCTCGCATATTTACGCGTTGCCGCTCTGTATAGCCAGGGCAACAGAGCAGAACAGGCACTTTCGTAATTTTGTGGTCTGGCAATGCCGGTGTCAAGTCGCTGAACAGCGTCTTCTTCCCAGCGACGTGACACCGTTAAACTTTGTGTATGCAATGAAACATTCCAAGGAGGAAGAATAAACTAGGAACAAACAGAACGAACATTAAAAGAAATGAAAAGAAATGTAAAACAACTCTTTTAATGTAATATTTATTTCAAAAAAGATATTTACACAAATCACTGTTTCAATGAAAACACTTGAAACTGTTATCAATATGACACAAGTAGCCTTATGGCACAAATACACAGTATGCACTGAAAGTAAAACATTGGATGAAACCAGAGCGCGGTTATCATGCTAAATTAGCATGGATACCAGCGCTATAGAAGTATCCAATCAATAAAGCCACACGTGTTACGTCGTCTTGGCGACCGGTTTAGAGGACAACTCTATGACATAAATAAACCAGCCCTCTGTGCGGTCTTCCAAAGCACTAACCATGATGGAATCTTAGACATCGTAGTTACTGGTATACTGTTTACTAGTAACACACCGGACAATATTTATTTGTAAAAAAAAAAAAATATTAATAACAAGATTTGGTACGTTGACTCCATACGGTATAAACCAAATCCACAATTTTATGTAGCTGCCATGTGTTTTTCCTGTTTGGTTTTCTACATATTACTCCAAGTCACCTCCTTTACATTCTTTCATACTTTTGAGTTGTTCCTTTTTTTTTTTTGGGTTGTTGCTTTCTTTTATTCTTTTATGTAGAATACACGTATATTTTATATTATGTAAATTTAATGTATACTTATTTAAATGTTTTGTTGTTGTACTGATGAAGGCCGTTGCCGAGACGTTTGGATGCGAAGTTTGTAAACGTTATTTTTAAAGCTGAACATCGATTGTTTTATTGACACAAATTGTTTGTGTCTAATTAATCTATTTTAAAAGCTTTATCGCAGACCAACACTCTTACAAGCATTGAAAATAGAGATGTGACGGGCAGTGGTGATTTAATAAGTGCCTTTTGATGGTGAAAACGTATTCCTAGTTGATCAATGTTTTCACTCATACGTATCTCCCCCTCCTTCCTGTATATCAAAATAATTTATCGACTATGGTAAGGTGTTATGATAACCTTGACCAAGAAACCCTGTGGAAACTTCCCCCTGTGATATAAAGTACCAGAAAATCTGGTCAGGTTCATTGACGGGCGAACAACAACTACTGCGACGTTTAAAATGCCTTCATGGTTAGTGCTAATGAAATTTTTGGGAAGCTCGGACAGAGATCTTGTTGATTTATGTCATAGAGGTGCACCGTTGAGAAGCACTCGAATTCGTTCAAGATGCAAGAGTTGCAGTACTGACCGTTTTGGTGCACGTTTCACATATTTATTAAAAGAAAAGAATATGAAAGAGATGCCATTCTACTGCACACACACACATATACATACACGTAAGTAGATCAATAAATTAATAACATGATTTAATGTCGTGGTTCAAATGAATCGATCTCGTACCCTCAAACCCCTTAGTTGTTTTGAGATATCCAGCTTGGAAGATACACATCCGACTTGACGAAACCCCGAGATAACTTTGACCCCGGCATCGGATAGTCTTCATAGTAAATGGTGGTCCCGTTGGCCAGCCAGGCCGCCCACCAGCTGTACGTCCCGCCGGATATCACCGAGTGGTCGCACCCAGCCAAGATGGCGAGATGCAGCGCGGGCGGTCCTTTGCTCAAAATGACGACGTCACTGGCCTTGAGATTGCTCTCACACCATCTGAGGTCGTCGCTGGCAACGACGAACACCAACGAGCTATTGGACAACAGTTCTCTCATTTTCGTAAAAGCTTTAAAGAAATACGAAGCCTGCGGTACACCGAATCCGGCATTTTGGTGACGCTCTGCCAGGAAATCCCCTCGTCTTACGTGTACACCCACAAAAATGACGTCACCGCCTCGCTGTTTCTTGAGTTTCTGGAAGAATTTGTCCCTCTGTTGTTGAACCAACGAGTGGAATGTAAACTCGCTCCTGATTTCGTCAATGGCGTGGTCCAAGAACTTCCAGGAGAAGAAATACCCCCAAAGAGTGATGTTTTGTTGGGGAAGGTTGAAAAAGGATGGGTAAAATTGTGCTTGATTTTCCTGATGAAAAGTTTTCCACCTAAAGAAATGTAGAAGAAAAGAAGACAAAAATTAATTAATTAATTAATAAAAAACCAAATTATAATGGAGCTTACCAAAACAATTTCTTTGTTTTTTTAAGCATCAATTTATATTATTTAAAAAAAAACATGAAATACACAACAAACAAAGTTTTTTTTTTTTTAAACTATTCAAAAAATTAATGTAAATGATAATTTTTTTTTTTTAAAGAACAAAATAAATTACCCTTTTCAATAAATGGAATTACTCATATATTTGTGATGACCAAACGTCATTTCCTTAATGCTAGATTTTTTTTTTTTTTTTTTTTTTAGATAGTTGTGATTAAAACCTCAATTTATTTGAAAACGTTTTGCTGTCACTTACTTTTTATTTTAATAGTTACAACGCGACACAGTCACGTGACTGTAGAGCACGTGGCAACCATAACAATCGAATAGAGGCTCGCTTCCGACTGACGCATTATTATCTACTGATTAAAATTAGACTTGAAGTCTGGACAAGGAATAGTTATATGTTCTTTACCTAAAGACTTAAAGGCGTATGTTACGCACTTTGGAGTTTAAGGACATACTTTCTATATTTTGGATAAAATAAAAATAAAGAACGGTTTGTAATTATTACATGTCTGCCAGACTCAAAGTTCTTTTATGATATATCATAAATTGTTTTTTAAGTTGTAAGAAATCAGTCATCGACTCACACATGTCTTGTGAGCGCACATCTGCCGCACACCCAAGTCTTAAGAGCGACGCACACAAGTCTGAAGAGCGCACATCGCTCGAGGTTGGACTTACCCGTGGGTGCTTATGTTGTTGGTGACGTGCGTTAGGGCAAAGTCCCTCTCCAGCAGCGTCCCACTCCGTATGAAGGGCCGTCTGTCGTTGGCCCTGGCTATTCCCAGGAGTGCTGCGTACATGCACATCTGGTTACCCAGCCTGCCACGGAACGAAGTGGTCATGTACAGGTATTGCGATAGGCTGTCCACCGTGGATACCTGGTGAGCAGCTGTGGTCGTTGGACTGGGCTTGTGGCTGGAGAACGCCGCCGTCTCGCCGCACATCGTAGAACTGGTGTCTGGGCAGTTGAGAGTGTTGGTAACCGTCTCGGCGTTGTTATCGGTGGTGGCGGTGGTGGTGGTGGTGTTGGTAGACATAGGAAATGTATTATTCTCTGTTATAGTTTCGAGAACTGGTGTGTTTGTTACAAAACCACTTAAAGATACATTTCTATGTAAATTCGTATTGCGTGGTGCATCATTGCTTGTACCCATAGACGCATTGTAGACGATATTTAAGTACCATGCAGTCATATCGACGTCAAATGATCTGACAAAATGAAAAGAGAAGCTACAACTAAGTTAAAATAAAAAATATGTACAATCACATAACATTTATGATATATATATATAAAGACACGATAAAGGAATACTATATTATAGTATTCTTTTATCGTGTGTATATATATATATATATATATATATATATATATATATATATATATATATAAATGATTTCTATGATTGAGATTTCTCTACAAAAAAACGACAGTTAATTTTTTTTATCAACTTTACTACATGATAAACAGATATTCTACTTGCTAAACTTGGCCAGAAAATATTTCTATTACACATACATAATGATAAAAAGAATGTTAGTTTTTTTTGTGGTTTCATTAAGACGTATATATATATATTTATACATATATATATACTAGCCAATTTTACCGGTGTTGCTCAGGGTTCCATTCAGGAGAAAAACTTTCTAAAGAGTTATCAGAACACATTAAAATAGGTTTCTGTCATAAGCACTACTCTAAAGTACAATTTAAATTTAAAATGTGCCGTTCGGCCCTATAACGGCTATTGGGGACGGCACCAACCATTTTGTTTTATTTCCCGTTTCCGAATGTGGTCAATTCTTAATTTGCTAGCAGGACGTGTTAAAATCTTATCTCGCAGATGGCTATTTTTTTTCCGCGAGACATTTTTCAGAGCCCCGGTTTGACCATTCACACTACCTTTTCATTTTTTTGGGGGATTTCAGTAATAAAATTTAGGGCCATCGAACTGTATTTTCCAAGAATGGTCTAGAATATTCTAGATGCAACGATTCGTGTGAAGGCTTTCATTGTAAGCCTTCGTGTAAGGCTTTGGCTATTTTAAGAAAAAATATATTGTAGAACATCCCATTCACATTTGAAAATTTAAATCTGATTTCGAAACATTGACGGAAAATCATACAGACTGATAGGAACATAAGAAACAAGAAAAAGGCATCTTCAACACCATTGAATTACATGGTGACAAATTCTCCTGTGTTGTCCTTCTATAATCCCAGATAAGAGGTAACAATACAATGTGATTCTAGCCAAACGGGACTTGGGGCTGTACTAATACAACATGGTAAGCAGATAACCAACGCTAGTCGGTCTCTGACGGACACAGAAACCAGATATGCACAGATTAAAAACGAAATGCTTCCCATTGTGTCTGCTGTAAATAAGTTTCACCAATAGACATTAGTGTTGTGAACATGATTTGTTAGTGTGATATCTTGGTATGAAAGGTTGTCCATACATGGTGAGATTTTGAATGTGAGAATCATTGTTATTAGTGTGAACACATTTTGGGTGCATGAGTTGTGTTATGAATTGTGTTATTGTGGCTGGATGGTCATTGGCTGACAGGGGAATTATGAATAAACAAGTGCGTGTATAAAAGGTCAGTGTGTTAATTTAGTCGCTAGAGAGATTTGTATAGAGAGATTGCTAGAGAGACCGAGAGAGAGGACGAGAGATTGCTAGAGAGACCAGAGAGATGTCAGAGGAATGATAGAGAATTGCTGTTGAAGACTTGATGTGTGTGTAGTGACCCTGGATGTAACGACGTTTTGTACAAAGTGAATAAAGAACTGATTTATGAAATATGAGAAATTATTGTTGACTTAATTTTGTCATTGAATGGACCTAGAGAAGAGACCCTAGACAACGAGAGTAGGCCATGAAGTATGAAGGCTGTAACTTTAGAGACCGTAACGTTTGTTAAGGTCATAACAATTAGGTCGGGCATACTCCGATTGATAGTATTCATAAGCCTTTGTAAGCTGTAATAGGAAAGGAAATGTACCTTGTTGATACACTCTCAAGAACCTAAACATCTGAGAACAATCAAGGTGCATTTGAACAAATTAATAGGACACGTTTTCTGTCTAATCGTGAAGAAAGACTACGCAGACTGAAAGAAGTAACTGGAAGAGATTTGAAACTATAATTGCTTCTGGCTGGCCTGAGGACAACCATCCATTGCATAATGCAGAAAAAAAGTTTCAGAGCTGAAATGTCCATTCAGGATGGTCTCATTGTCAGAGGTGACGGAGCAGTAGCACCTATGTCCTTAGGATCAGAGGTGAAAAGGGGCTATCCATTCAACACACATGGGAAGCGAAGGGTGTCTGAAGATGGCACGTTGAAGTCTATTCTGGCCAGAAATGGTGGTGAAATCAAACATTTCCTTTCGACGGGGGATATTTGTCAAGCCCTTCTACCCGACCAACAGATAGAGACTCTAATGAGTCATGAGATCCCAAAACACTCGTGGGAAAAAAAAATTGGTGTTGATCTTTTCGAACTAAACGACTGGGATTTCGATCACTGCACAAGTAGTCCACACTACCCTGGATCTAATGGAAAAAGCACAATCTGCAGTCAAAACAATCCAATACCTAAAAATAAAGAATAAAGATGATCCATTCATAGCTCTACTAAATCACCGCAAAATGTCTTCCAAACGTGTCATTTTTCAATGGCAGAATCAGAACACTGCTACAAATAGCCCAAAGCCAGTTAGAGCCAGACATGACTGATCACAAGAAACACAGATCAAAGCAGATGACATCAACAGCCTACTACAATAAACACGTCAAGGAATTACCACCCCTTGAAGAGGAGGATGCGGTGAGTCGTAAAACATACGTGACAATAAGAGATGGGGAAAAAGTAGTTGTCACTAAACAACTTGATAAAAAGTCATATGAAGTTGTCACTAAACAACTTGATAAAAGGTCATATGAAGTTGTCACTCAACAACTTGATAAAAGATCATATGAAGTTGTCACTCAACAACTTGATAAAAGATCATATGAAGTTGTCACTGGAATATCTCATTAGGAAATGGCGTCAGCGGGCCGTCGAGCTTGTGTTCCTAATGCCCTCCCTGGCGTCCACCCACACCCGCCAGCCGCCGGGTGTCCCCGGCGCCAGGCCGTGCGGGAAGACGTCAGAGACCTCCCCGGGCGTTGGACGCCCCACCAGCAACTGCTCGATCGAGTTTGCTGATGGAGGCCCCCCCCCCCCGCCCGGAGACATCTGGTCGACCGAAGACGCTGTGTTTCAAGCATCCGCAGATCACTCTCCTAGGGGCCGGGACGGTAAATTAACGTCCTAATATCTCCCCCCACCCGTCCCGGGGAAGCATCGGACGCCCTCTAAGAGGGATTCTACAGTGGGTTTCCACCTCGCAACTAATTCGCGAAGTAGCTGGGACGAAACAGTTGCCTAGGAGCAGTTTTCTCAGGGCTGCATATTTAGAATCATCGACCATAGGCTTCCACTAAACAACTTGATAAAATTTAATATGTAGTTGTCACTAAAAACTTTATAAAAGGTGATATGAAGTTGTCACTAAACAACTTGATAAAAGGTCATATGAAGTTGTCACTAAACAACTTGATAAAAGGTCATATGAAGTTGTCACTAAACAACTTGATAAAAGGTCATATTAAGTTGCATCGGGCGGTTGTATTTACGTCGCAATCGATTTTATCTAAGAAGAGTTGTACATATCGATGATCAAACTGTTGTACCAATGGATGATCAGACTGTTGTACCAATGGATGATCAGACTGTTGCACCAATGGATGATCAGACTGCTATTGCATCCCATAGACTTTCAGAAATTCAACACCATTAGGACCACCTCGAGGCCCCTCTACCACATGCGTACCCTGTACACCTTGACGTCCAATATCATGACATCAGGCACCTAGAGCTACCAGATAAACCAGAAATTGAGTCACATCAGCAGCCATACCAAAGCATACGCAGAAACTGATCTTGAGTCACAAAACATACACTGAAACCGATCAGGCCGGGGAAATAAAGCCTACACTAATGAAATACTTTAATTATAATTAGAGGAAGACAGTGTGTTAATTGAGTTATCATGAGTTGATTACATGTATTGTTGTCAATTTTGTGATGCACCACCTCTTTCCAGACAAAGTGGGATCATGTGATGCTTTTGGTGTTACAGCATTGTTACAGCGGCATCCCTTTGTTGACAATACGCGAGGCCCATGATTCTTGAGTTGAGATGCCCTGTTGTTTTAACTGTGTAGCTAGTCCTTAAAAATCCAGACATCAAGCTGAACAGAGGTGTTAGTTCTCCTTGTGTTGGTCATAGTATTACTAAATATAACATACGACAAAGCACCCTTCATGCACGCCGCCTGAACTTATATGAATTCAACTTACGATGTGATGATGTAGAAACAACACAACCCGATCAAGGCGACAACCACAAGGGCGGGGAACAGTTTCAACTTGTACGACTTGGTCAGGCCAACATTGATCAGCCTGAAATAAGCCAAGTACATATTATTATGTTAGTAATGCTCCCTGAAAATGAATTATGTACATATGATTATGTTAGTAATGCTACCTGAAAATGAATTAAGTACATATGATGTTAGCAATGCTACCTGAAAATGAATTAAGTACATATGATTATGTTAGCAATGCAAACTGAAAATGAATTAAGTACATATGATGTTAGCAATGCTACCTGAAAATGAATTAAGTACATATGATGTTAGTAATGCTATCTGAAAATGAATTAAGTACATATGATGTTAGCAATGCTACCTGAAAATGAATTAAGTACATATGATGTTAGCAATGTTACCTGAAAATGAATTATGTACATATGATTATGTTAGTAATGCTACCTAAAAATGAATTAAGTACATATGATGTTAGTAATGCTACCTGAAAATGAATTAAGTACATATGATGTTAGCAATGCTACCTGAAAATGAATTAAGTACATATGATTATGTTAGTAATGCTACCTGAAAATGAATTAATTATATATGATGTTAGCAATGCTATCTGAAAATGAATTGTACGAATTCCTTTTTTTAAAAAAAAAAAACAATACCATTTTGGGGTAGACGCCCTTTAAATAAGTTACAGATTATAAAATTAAAAACCTTAGTAAATTCGATAAAACTCACATGTAGATTTCCCATTTTTCATTTTCACGACCAGTCAAATAAGCTAAAAATTTGAGCCATGCAATATACAATTTTTTTTTTTTTAATAAATAACTGAATTCTATGTTCTTTTTATTTTTTTTACTTGAAGATAAAAACAGATAAGACAGGCAGGTCACAAAATGGCTTTCTTATTCCTTGGATACTTAAAACTGTATCCATATTCGACCAAGCGCGGCTACACCACCGTTAAATAAGACTGACCACCATGTCCCAATAATTGAGAGCAGGGAATATATGTTCTCGTTTTTGACTTATTAAAGAGAATTGCTGTCAATCTATGTAGAATTATGCCGTCAATCTATGTAGAATTAGGCCGTCAAAATATGTTCAATTAGACCGTCAAATTATGTTAAATTAGACAGTCAAAATATGTTCAATCGGACCGTCAAAATATGTTCAATTTTGACCAGTGATTCCAAAAGGGGTCTATATCGACCCACAGGGGTCGACGACAACTTGCAAGGGGTCCATGGCAGCGAAAAAAAAAATTGGGTGTCCATGAAATGAAAATGGGGGTCAACGATAGTGGATCTCAAGTAAGCAGGTCGTGACTTCTATGTTGGCATTCCATGACTGGAATAATCAACATACACAGATAGTACCGATGTATGTACATAGTATTAAAATAATATAAAGACACATATCTTCCTACAAAAAGTATACAAGTACCTATGAAGTAGAAATGTTAAAAACATAAAAGACAATTTTGCCCCATCTGCTACCCCTTAGCTACGCCTGTGGCCACTGGCAAATGGCACAGTCAAACTCCTCCCCCCCAAAAAAAATTTTGAAATCCCCCACCCGTGAAAAATGTCTGAAAGAAACACTGGACCACACAGCTCCTGAAGGCGCGTATCACAGCCCCTCTCCACAACACACTTACACAGACACTTCAGTACTATTCAACAAGAAGTCACTATCCATCTTACACTCGAGTTCAACTTACATTTTTTTTTGTCCAAACAATGAAATAAACTTTTATGTGGTTTGATTGAAATCCATTTATTAGAAGTGTGATCACTTACATAAACTACATTTCACGCTGTCACACACCTAGCCCGGTGTGACTGTGTGTCTGACGTTTGCCTCATTTCAATTCGCCGTGACTAAACAAATACGTGTAGTCGGACTCTCCACCAGTGTTATCAGTTGGTTGCGCCTGCAAATAGTGTATTGAATGGTCTCGCATTTCGCTTGAGATTTCATAAAAAAACAACCTTTTTCAAGAACGGGGCAAGCTTTACAGATTTTAATATTAGTAGATTTAACATTATAGTTATAAATACTATTTTTTACAATTACGGCCTCGCATTCAATATTAAAACGAAACCATGCAGATATCTTGCACCGGCAGTGGCGTAGTGAGGGGGGCAAGGGGCATCATGCCCCGGGCGCTACTAACAAAGGGGCGCCAAATGGTATATTTTACTATAATATTGTATGGTTTTCGAATAGGGGGGCGCTAAAAAGGTATTGGGGGCGCTAAAAAGGTATTATGCACCGGGCGCGAGTTAAGCTCGTTACGCCACTGTGCACCGGCCAGCTTTAGGGACAGCTTAGAAAGAATCTAAAAGATCAGTGAAGCGACAGATTCTCCAAGCAGTTTAAAAAAAATCTTATATTTATATTTGAGCACAACCCTCTCTTAGTCAGCAACAAGAGACGATGTGATAAATAATCGAATTTCCAAAGGATGTGTTGCATCTGGAAGGCTACGCATGAGTGTTAGGAAGCGAGTCGGTCTTTGTCTTGGCACTAAGCTGAAAGCATATAGGGCAATCGTATCAACAGTACTCCTATAGGCAAGGCGTGGACAGTGTACTGCAGACATGCTTAGACAGCTAAACCTCCTCTACCTGCGCTGCTTACATACTTTTCTTGGTATAAGGTGGCTGTTCCCAGACCCTGATATAGAGGTCGTACCAGGGGCCAATTGTATCAGCATCCACAATCTATTTCAAACAGGAAACGCCAGATGGGCAGGGCATGTCACAAGAATGCAAGACAGCAGACTTCCCAGTGGGAAACGCTCTGTTAGTGGGCAGAAAGAGAACAATTTCAAGGACTGATTAAAAGCTTTAAGTCCATGGACATTGACCTTAATTCGTTGGAGGCATTTACAGTGAACCTTGCAAGCCGAAGACCAAACGAAAACACATATGCTCTAAAATTATGAAGTAGCAACGAAAATAAATATGTGGGGGGTCGCCACAACATGAGGAACTGTATGAAAGGGTCGCGGTGCTAGGAAGGTTGAGAACCACTGCGTTAGACCAAACAAAAAATTAAATCTTTAACAACAGTAAAAGGAAAAAAAAATGTTTTGGGGAAAAATTGAACAACAGAAAGAGAAACAATTTTGTCGGGGTAAAGATGCACAATACAGAAGGTAAAGTATCTTATGATTGTGTCTTTCTTAAGAGGCTTTTTTTTATAGGAAGGCATGAGTAAAAATCATATAATTGGCGTGGGGAAAAATCAGAGCTCTCTTCAGATGATTTGAGACTCCTTTAAATGTAAATTGTCATGTATAAAGTATTATAGAATATCTTCTTTTTCCCCCATCATTGTTATATAATGCGACTCCCAGAGTCAGACAAGCGTAGATGAATGTTATTTTTGACAACAATCTGTTTTGGCATGGGAAAATAAATATTACTTGAAGAGCTCATTTTTGTCTCCCATGGCAAATTCCATGTTGGTCAATGTAAAACGTACACTTTTCTTATAGAAAACAAATGGCAAAACCCATATTGGTGAATAACCAATTTAGAATTGTCTTATATACAAAATGTTGATAAAAACCTTGTTGGTGAATAAACAACTTAGAGCTTTCTTATAAACAAAATTTTAGCAAAATCCTTGTAGGTGAATGAACAACTTAGAATTGTCTTATATACAAAACTTTGTCAAAATCCCTTTTCGTGAATAAGCAACTTAGAATTTTCTTATACTTATATACACAATATTAGCAAAACCCTTATTGGTGAATGAGCAACTTAGAATTGTCTTAAAATAAACAAAGTTTGCGAAATACATGTTAGAGAATAAAAACGTATTTATGATAAATGCAATTTTCCACGGCACACATATCATAAACATTCAGAGCCAAATTTGAGAACAGAGGTCATGCAACAGGGGCAGACAATCACAAACCATATTTGGGTACAGAGTTCATGCCACATGGGGCAGGGGGCATCGCTAACACACAAAAACACAAGAAATTCGTTAGTTAATATAATGCCGTGTAATGCTAAGAGGAGTCAGATGACACAGAGTTGCTCCATTTTAGTTCTGTTGCCGCCGACCTGCACAGCTTGGCGATGAACTGATTTTACTTTTGAATCAACCCGTTTGCTTTTTTAACTAAATGGTGCTTTGATGCCATATGGCAACATACCAGTCAAATAGAAATAAGAATTGTATATTTAAATCAGTAATAATTTTTAAGTTGCCTCCCTTTAAATATTTCTCTTTTAATGCCTTTGACGTCATTACACTTTCCTTTGTGTTCGAAAGCAAGCCTCTCCGGTTTCGAATGTGTGCCTCGTGTCTTAACTTTTGCTCAGCACTAAGGTAAGTTTACACGATTAATATTTCACTCTCCAACATGCATTTTGCATTTTAAAAAATATATTCAAAATTTTGAATATGTATAAATACAATTTTTGAATGGAACACATGCAGTTATATTTAGTTAGACTTTTAAAGGTATTTTGCCATTTGTACTCATAGCGCAATAGCGGTAATATTTGTGAGTATGTTCCCCAAATGGCAACATAATGTAATTTTTTTTCATTTCCATTACATGTTAATAAGGAACTTTGTATATAAGCATCTAGTTAATATCTTACATTTTATTACTTATAGTTATTACGTTAAAATGATTTAAAACAGTTAAAACTAAAATGTCTAGGCCTATTTTTTTTAAATTAAAAGACTTAAATCAAAATACTTTCCCCACTTTACACTACAGTTCTGGACCCCAAAAGTTTTTATGGTAAAAAAAGCAAATAAAGTTCATATTAGAGAATTGCCAGAGGACTCGGAGGGCCGTGAACTTTCTTCAGATGAAGAGGACCAGTGCGACGAAGCAAGTGATGTCTCCACTACTTCTAATAGGTGTGATTCAGAACCTGATGGTAAGCATAGTCAGTATAAATAGTGTTGTTATAATACAAATGTAATTTTGGTATTAGGAAAATGTTTAATGATTTACCGATACATTGCATAAATATTTTGTAAGATTGCATATAAATATTTTTTTTTAAAACATGTATTATTGTATGAATTATAATTGCAGTGTTTTTATTTCTATAACCCGGTGTTTAAAATTTCAAATGAATGTCAAGATGAAGCTGCAGCACGGGCACAAGATTTATTCGGCAGCTCCAGGGGAATAATGTGGAAGCAGAGAAAGGAAGGCCCTGAAATAACCACTACCATTCCAGAATTCCTTGGCAAGGAAATGGAACCCAAGACACCTGTTGCCCCAATAGATTACTTCACAAGTATTATAGATCTAGAGATTCTAGTTTAAAAAATCGTGGAGGAGTCAAACAGATACAGTATTCAAAGTGACATTAATCATCCACTGAACATTTCGAAGGATGAGCTTGAACAATTCTTTGGAATTTTCTTCTATATGAGTATGTGTAAGCTGCAACGAACCCGTCTGTACCGGGGCTCTAAAAATGGATACCTCATATAACGAATACCATCAGTCAAAAACGTTTTGAGAAGATTTTTAAAAATCTTAATTTTGGAAATAATGAAGAAGCCAATGTAGATAAATTGCACAAAATAAACTTTTTTCTCAACGCTTTCAAGGCCAAGGTCAACAGTTTGCCCAAATCAAAACGTTTAAGTATTGGTGAGCAGGTTATACCTTTTAAAGGGAAATCATCTCTGAAGCAGTACAACTCCAACAAGCCCAAAAAGTGGGGCTTCGATGTGTTTGTTTGTTCTGGCCAACAACGGTCTGATACATGATTTTGAAATCTACACAGGGAAGATAAACTCATGCCCAAGACAACCTGACTTGAGGGCATCATCCAGGACAACCTGATTTGGGGGCATCATCCAGGACAACCAGAATTTTATTATAAAGTCGTCTTTGTTTCTAATACCTCACAGAATGGATTCATAGTTTATCATTTCACTCGTAGTGTACAGGAAAGATCATCACTCAATTATGTATTTATTTATGCCATGAAACATTATAGTTAAGTAGCCTGCACGGTGTCTCAAGCATAAAACAAATCATATTCCAGTTTAGTGCCATGAATCCTTATAGTTAAGTAAGCCGAAGGTGTGTCGGGCTTGAAACAAAGTGATTTCCTCTTAATGACGTGCGTTACACTCAACCAGAGGCGTAACTGGGTTTTTGGCGCCCTTGGCTAATTTATTTTTTAAATAATAAAAATTTAAAAATTAGAGATTTAGCGGCGCCAATTTTTAAAAACAGGCGCGGGCCGGCGCCCTTGGCAACTGACCCAATGCCAAGCCGTTGCTACGCCTCTGCACTCAACCACAAACTATACACATAAATTGCCAAAAGAAACACTAACTTAAGTTGTGGTGACCCATATCATTGGCGTCTCTCGGTTCCACGGGCGTTGCCTTGCTGTTTTATGGCCGTAGTGTGTGTGTGTGTCTCGACAGCCCTCTGTAGGTTTAAGTATCTTATCCTGTCTCATTCACGACCATAGTCTGATTGCTTCTTGAGCTTAATTTGACTCTTTCAGTATCTTAGTCTGTCAGTGTTACGGCCATGGTCTCGTAGTCTGTCATTGTTATAACGCTACTCTTAATGAGTCACGGTCGTAATATTACATTTTCAGGGTTTTTTTGTTGTTGTTTTTTGTTGTTGTTTTTTTTTTGTTGTTGTTGTTGCCAAAGTTAACTTTTTTATCGCGTCCAAAAAAAAATATTATTTTTCAGCAAACCCGTTTTTTTTCGTCCAGCGGTTACACCAGTCAAATTCCGGCGAATTTTCAATTAAGAGACTCCAGAAAATGCGTAGCTTACGTTGGTTTTAAAATGTATGCTAGATTCTCAAGAATGAGACGTGTAAATCAAGGGAAGCAATTTCCTTAAATCTTCTATGTCTTTATTATTCTATTACTTCCCTTGAATGAGCTTGCCGTTCGTAACTGAAAAAACTTTTTTTTAAAAATATGTTTACTTTTATATTATTATTTTAATTTATTATTTATATATTCTTTTATCCATTTAGTTATTTATGTTAGACAATTATTTTTTTGTTAATTAATTCTAATGACGATGTATAAATGATGTTCCTTTGGAATGAAATACTGTTTTAATTTTATTGACCAAAGCAACTACAAAGCAAAGACCTCTCTAAGGGAACAAAGAAGATAATATACAACACTATCCTACGACCAGTAGTAGCTTACGAAGTGAGGCTTGGTCCCTTACCAGAAAATGAGAGACCCTGCTCAATAAATGGGAGAGGAAAATCCTCTGGGGAAAACATATGGCCTCGTGTTAGATAATGTTGTTTGGAGAATCCCTGCAAACCGAGAACTTACCAATTGTACAAAGACCCACCGGTAGTCGCAACAAAACAAAAAGGCTGACTGCACTGGACATGGCATAATGAAATGATGCCGCATTGTAGAGGAGCAAAAGTCATATGCAGGCGAAAACCCTAGGGGCAGAAGGCTCCCTGGTCAACCAAGACTGAGATGGATCGACGATGTAGAGAAGGTCTTACGCCATGGATCAATCCGAATGGAAGGATGTGGTGGAGCAGGCCAGGGACCTATATTGGCTAAAGCGCCAATGATGATTTAATTGTATAGGATTACATAGATCAGAAGAACAAATTATGTTATAAAGTTGTGGCCAGATATAACTTGTTTTACAGAAGTTCGTCTCCATTAGGTTCTTCTACAAATATTCCAACAATATATATATAAGAATGAACTATGCTGAGCGTAACACCAAAGAACCGAAAAGATTCAAATACGTTTTCATTCTTAAAAACGATCATAGTTATTTTCTATTATTTTACGGAAGTTGAATAAATATATATGCGCAAAAACAAGGATATATCCGCTTTTATTTTAATAAAATTTTAAGTATTATTATTATAAATTACAAATACATTTAAAGTAATAATTAAGGCACTATCTTAAACTGTTTATATGCGTTTAAAAGTTATGACAAAAAAATTATATAAAAAAAAAATTATGATAAAAGAATTACACAGTTATCAAATTTATCTGGAAAACCCAAATATCATTTGTTTTAGTGCGATTTTAGTGCGTTGTTAATATTGCGAAATAAAATTAATATTAATTTGTTCAAAATAATCACGCAAATAACGTTATATCACGATTAGACTATTTTAGACAAAGCTATAAGTTCTTTGATTTAAAAGCACGCGTGACAAAACTGGTAAACTGGTAATGTATTTTCCCCGTTATAAAAGTAAAATTATTCGATACAATTGATTGGCTTTTAAATTTTTAATGGAACACACAAAAATGTTAGCTTTGTATTTTTAACATTTAAACTTTTTACTTTTTTTTAAATTCCAAAATTACATTTTGATTAAATTTATAACCTAATAAAAACTTAACCTTTAAATACAATTTTAATAAGAAAATGCCGTTTAAGTCAATCAGTGCAGAGACACTAAATAGCATTCATCAATGCATTTATAACTCAACCAAATAAGAACAAAGCATATGAAGTGCAAAAATGTGTGATTGCGTATGGAGGGGACTAAAATCCGTTGGAGTATTTTATTAATTATATTAAAATCTGTGTGTTTGGAAGAGGGGGGGGGGGTGTGGAGCTATACTTTCTTTTGCCCCCGGCAGCACGAGATGCGTCTCACAATAAATCAAGGAATTTGATAAAAAATTAGTTATTACCTTCTTTAATTAAAAAAAACAGGCATATAGGAGGTAGGAAATAGGATATGTACATTTTTACGTAGGTGACAATATATTTAAATCCCACTGTATTACATTTGGGATAAAAAGAGATGTTTATTCTCTTTTTGAAAATTAACACATGGGTTACAAACTTAAGAAATCAACGGCTTTAAGAAAAACGTGGGTGCATTTATATAAGTATCACCGCGAGGATCAAAACCCAATCGTTTTACACACTTGAAAATATAATTTTGAAAAAATGGATACGGGTTAATATTTTGTTTCAAAAAGAGAAATTATATATATTTTTTTTTTTTTTACTTTGCGAAAAGTAAAGTGGTGTGTATTTTTATGAGATTAACAGCTTTTTTTTTAAAGAGACACTCGTGTCTGTTACAGACGTGAAAACAGACTCTCAAGTCTCTTACAGACGTGAAAAACAGACTCTCAAGTCTGTTACAGACGGGAAAACCAGACTCTCAAGTCTGTTACAGACGTGAAAAACAGACTCTCAAGTCTGTTACAGACGTGAAAAACAGACTCTCAAGTCTGTTACAGACTTGAAAAACAGATTATAAAGTATGTTACAGACGTGAAAAACAGACTCTCAAGTCTGTTATAGACGTAACAAATGGTTGCGAGGTTCTTCTTTAGAAAAAAAAATCTTTGTTTTACGATTTTCCAAGTATGTATTATTTTTAAAAAACAATGCAAAAGTTTGTTAAAATTTTGAGGAAGATATCAATTTATCCGATTCCTTTAATATAACATAATAATATATTATATCATATATCGAGTTTTTGTTGTAAATTTAAAATTATGTCTTCATTATTTTTAGAGAAACAAAAAATTGTAGTTCAAGGTCACGAAAAAGGCTCGTGTTGTTCCAACGTTTAACAATGTAAAAACACAAGACATATAATGTATTTTTCTGGCGAAGAGATCGTCCCTCGATAAACTTCTTTAGTTACAATAATGATAGAATTAGTTATAATGTAGATTTGGTATTTTAAGTTCATGTTTAGAGAAAAATATTCAGTTTAGGGGCGTGAAAGGGGGGTAGGTTAGGCGCATAATATATAGTTGATAAATACTCTATCAAAACTTAATGATGTTAGTGTAACATCATCATTATTTGAGTTGATGATGATACCTTTAATTGATAACTAGATGTATCTGCTTACTTCTATCTTTTTTTATTAATTAATCACTTTGTCACCACAAAATCTTCAATAATATGAGTCGGATGGAATTTGACATCACTATAATGTTTATTCACGACTATTCACAATAATAACAAGTCTCCGATATTGGAGGAAAATAATGCATTGTCCTACTGCTTCACATAAGTAATCTCACACACAAGCTGTTATAGAATGAAACCTTGCAAGCACAAAATATAAACATCCATATTCTTGATCATATAACCGTTATTCCTCCTCTGCCGTTGACATTCATCTAATTCACTTCCTGTA
This sequence comes from Omphiscola glabra, assembly GCA_964017045.1. Lineage (NCBI taxonomy): Eukaryota > Metazoa > Mollusca > Gastropoda > Lymnaeidae > Omphiscola > Omphiscola glabra. The sequence goes on along the minus strand of OZ024806.1, from coordinate 9,316,825 downwards.
CATATTAATTTACTAAAACAATACGTTATCCGAGATAAAATAATTGTGTTCACCTTTGACCTGTTAAAGTTAGAAACGTAAATATCATTCCATGGATGCTTCTTCGTAAAGTTAGGAATTGTGATGAGTTTCTGCTTTAGCCGATAGAAATTATCCCAAAGACCTACCATTATTATCCCGATAACATCGGGTCAGATATTTTAGTATATAAGAATGAGCTATGCTGACCGTAGCACCAAAGAGACCTAAACTATTTAAATACGTTCGGATTCTTAAAAACGATCATATTTATTTTCTAGTAGCGAGTACCCGGCATGCGTTGCAATGCCACTCATCGAAATAAATTGTCTGTGTTTTAATAATTTTTTTTGTAAGTACTTCTAATAAACACATTTTTTAACCGTCTGGTGCGTATTCGAATTAATTAGAAGGTTTTACGAAGGGTCAGCAGACCACACGCACCTGTCCGTGTGGGAAGCATGGATTTTCCAAATTTAGTCCCAAAACTTGTAGCGATTGATCCCCCCATGCAATAGCTATGTTTGAAATTATATTTATATGGCTCATTTATTACATATAAACAAATTTATGGCCCTCGGCCCCAAAAGTAATATTGTGAAATATTTTTACTAATTCAGAAGCCTATTTATTAAGTCACATATACAAAATGAAATGTCACAGTTTATATTTAATGTAATTCCACCCACCTACGCAATAGCTCTGCTTGACGTTATATTTACATAGCTCATATAAGAAAAAAAAAGAATTTAAGGCCCCCGGCCCAAAGCGGAATATTGTAAAATAGTTGCACTTCTTTAGAAACCTAATGCGGGCCTGCACACAACAACTCACTGAAAGTTTATCGCATTCAGATGAATAGTATAGGAACTCATACGGATATTATATTTAAATAGCTCATATTAGAAAGAAAAACTACTATAGGGCCCCGGTCCAAAACTGGTAATTCTTTGTAAAATGAACGGGTTTTGATATTCATGGATATACTTTTGTAAATGTACTTACGTTGTGTTAACGTCATTGATTTTCTTAATTCGTAAAATGAGAATATAGCATGTGTTTTTCACAACAGTAATATCATTGGATTTAAAGATATAAAATTGTACACACCCTATTTCATAACCCCCATATATATGTCCCTAAGAAGGTAATTATTTGTCAAATTCATTTTGAGACGTATAGTGTGCTGCCTTGTGCAAATTAAACTATTGAATTACACCTTCCCCCTCCCCCAAACAGAGTTTTAAAGAAATTAATAAAATCATCCACGGGATTGTAATCCACTTACTTAGGCAAAAACAATTTTTTTGCATTGCAAATGCTTTGTTCTTATTTAAATGAGTGATAAGTGCATTAGTGGATGCTATTTGGATGTTTAGTTTAGCTGCACTAATTGCATTAAACGGCATTTTAGTATTAAAAGTATATTTAAAGGTTAAGTTTTTTTTTTTTTTTTTACTAATTTATAAATTTCATAAATGTATATTTTTGGAAAGAATAAAAGTAAAAACTTATTAAACGTTAAAAATAAAAAGCAAAAATTGTATTTCATTAAAAAAATTGTAGCAATTTAAAAAGCAATCTATTATATTTATTAATTTTACTTTTAGGAAGGGGGAAATACATTATCAATTTTATTACACGCGGTTATTAAATCAGATAAATTTTTGCATTGAATAAATAGACAATTCGAGTTCTGAGGTCATTTGCGTTATTATTTAGAACAAATTAATTTTACTTTTATTACGCAATATTTGGAACGTACTAAAAATGCACTAAAATCAACAGATTTTTTGGTTTTCCCGATAAATGTGATTACAGTGTAATTCTTTGATCATAATTTGTTTTAATAATTTTCATAACTTTCAACCACATATAAAATGTTTAAAATAGTTCCTTAGTTGTTACTCCAAATTTATTTGTAATTTATATTATTAATACTTAAAATTTTATTAAAATTAAAGCGAATATATAATATATTTTGCGCATTACCATTTATTCGATTTCTGTAAAATAATAGAAGATAACTATGATTGTTTTTAAAAATGCGAACGTATTTAAATCATATCGGTTCTTTGGAGTTAAGGTCAGCATAGATCATTCTTATATAATAGATGTATTACTACATCATTGCTATTCAAAGTCACAACACATTTTTTTACAAAGCTATATCCGATTCTAAAATACGTCACAAAATTCAAGCTTATTGATAAAAACAACAAAAATACTCTCTACACTAAACATGCAAAAACGTGCTTTCTATGCTCTTGCTACAAATTGTTGTCTGTTGGCATTTGTTCAAAGGCGGTTGTGTTGATAGCTCTGTTTGAAATTATTTTGATAAAGTTTGTTAAAGAAAACAAAACGAATTTAAGGACATCGGCACATGCGAAATATTGTAAAATGTTGTTCTAATTTAGAAACATTTGCGAGAGCGCGCATATCAATTCACCAAAGTTTTATCGCAATCGGATGAATGGTATAGGAATGCATACGATAATTATATATATAATATAAGGGTGGACAACGAATTTAGGCCCCCGGCCACAAACGGAATATTGTAGAATTGTTGTATTACTTCATAAACCTACTTATTATATCACAAAATTAAAAAAAAGAGAAACATATTACTGAAGTTGTATCGCATTCAGAAGAATGGTATAGGAGCGCATACGGATATTATTTTTTACAAAGCTCATATAAGAAAAATAACGATTTTGGGGCCAACGGCCAAAAACGGATTATTTTAAAAGTGGTGTAATTAATTTAGAAACCTACTTATTATGTCACACACACAATTTAATGTCGCTATTTGTATTTGATTAAAAATCTATCCATCCACACATTAGCTCTGTTTGAAATTTTATTTGTATAGCTCATATTGGGAAAATCGAACATAGGGCCGCTGGCTCAAAACAGAATATTTTAAACGGTTGTAATAATTTAAAAAGCTTTGCGGACTTGGGAAAAACATTTTACTAAATTTTTATCGCATTCAGATAAATGGTATAGGAGCGCATACCGAAATTATTTTGTACATAGCTCATATAAGAAAAAAAAAGAATTTGGGACCAACGGCTGAAAACGGAATAGTTTAAAAGTATTGTAATTACTCATTGAAATGTGCAATCTTATGGACAACCTTTCAACAAAGTTTTTTTGCAATCGCATGAATGGTGTAGGAGCGCACACGGTTTGAAATTATATTTATATAGCTCATATAAGAGCTATGGTGTGGGAGCGCAGACGGAAATATCTTTTACAAAGCTCGTATACGAAAAAAAATAAATTAAGGGCCAAAAACGGAACATTTTATAACTGTTGTAATGACACAGTTAAATGCCCGGTTAGGTGGCCAACAACTGACCAAAGTTTTGACACAACCGCATGAACGGTGTGGGAGCGCATATGAGACATACATACATAAAGACATACATTCATTTAAATATATATAGATTATTTTAAAGAAATCGACTACATTTAAATGCGCAAAAAAATATTATATATCCGCTTTTATTTTAGTAAAAGTTTAAAGATTATTATAAAAAATTGCAAATACTATTAAAATATCAACTAATCAACTATTTTAAGCAATTTATTTGGGTTTGAAAGTTATGAACAAAATTTTAAAATATGATAAAAGAATTACACCGTAATCACATTTATCGGGAAAACCCAAACATCAGTTGTTTTAGTGCATTTTTAGTGCGTTGTTAATATTGCAAAATAAACTTAAAATTACTTTGTTCAAAATAATCGCGCAAATAAACGTCATAGCACGATTAGCCTATTTTAGACAAAGCTATAAGTTGTTTGATTTAAAACCGTGAAGTTTTTTATATGTTTTCTGTCGTCTTTCTTAGGCTCCACTTTTCATTAAAATATTTTGCAACTGTTCTAAAAATATTTTTTTGCTGTTTTTCTTGCAATGTTTTTAGTATATTCTAACTACTGAAGTAAGCACTGTTTCCAGCCGATAATTTTTTTTCTTTTTTTTCTGTTAGTAATTAATGATGTTTTCTTAAATTAAGAATCCTGTGTATTTGTATTGATTTACTATTCCAAATTTTTCTTTATAATTTTATTAGTTTCATCTGGCTGTTCCTCTCTTAACATAGTCATGTATTTAGTTTGTTTGTTTTTTGTTTTTTTATGTGTGGGGGGGGGGGGGTTATCTTGTTGTGATGCGTCTTCTAATTCCATAAAAGGTTTTGATAAATCTTTGTTACTTTTCCCTAAAAGTGCTATCACATAGGTATATGCAAGATATTGACGGGGTTGGTTGAAGAGAGGGCCTTTTGGTTTTTTTGGGTCTTGTGGTTCCCTCAGAGAGTACCCTGATATTATTCCACGGGTGTTTTGTTTAGGGTAAATGTTTAGGAGCTAGATTAAAAAGCATATCGTCTGAAGAAACTTTGATTTGTTTTGGGGTTGTTTTTTCCCCGCTTGACTTCTCAATCGCCAAGTGCAATCCATTCCGGTGGATAATAGTCTCGTAAGCTAACTCCACCCATTAGCGATGTTCCACTGACTAGAAATTTATCGTAATAAATCGTGATGCCGTTGGCCAACCAGGCCGCCCACCAGCCGTAGCTTCCGCCCGCTAATATCACGTGATCACAGTTGGCCAGGACACCAAAGTGCAACAGCGGCGAGCTTGGTCCGAGTATGTGAACGTCTGTGAAGTTGAAATTCTCCTGGCACCATTTTAGATCATCGCTTGCCACCACGAACGTCGCGTTCGTGCCGTTCAGCTCTGACCTCATTCTGTCCAAAGCCTTGGTGAAATATGACGCATTGGCGACACCGTAACCATATTTTTGGTTTTTACTGGACAGGAAATCACCCCGCCTAACGTGGACTCCTACTATGACGTCACATTTGAACTCTGCCCTGACCTTGTCCAAAATTGCATCAATCTGTTGCTTTAGAGACGCGATGAAGGTGAACTCTCTTCTGATTTCCTGCTCTATGTTTTTTAAGTATCTCCAGACTTGCAGATACCCGAATAAAGTTATGTTCTCTCTTGAAAGATACATCAGTCTTGGTTCAAAGGATGCGTACTTCGACTGGCGTACAGTTAGGAATCTTAGAAATAAAACAATTGATTGCTTTTAATAAGATATTTTTGCAACGTATAGCTAGCAGTAAAAAAAAATAGTATGGAAAAATCTCCCTGTCTTAGATAATCTTTAAAAAATCTAAATAGTTAACAAATAAAAATTATTGTAAATAATGTTGGTCAGAAGGCGCGCAAAATAAAATTCACAGAATTTAGCACTAATGGGGATTCTTATATAGTGGATCTACTTTATTCCATGTTTCCTCAAGTAACGTTAGTAGATGGGAAGCTCACACATTGCCACCGTCATTCATTGGCGGGTTATTGCTAGTATATTATAATAATTTCCCTTGAGGTAATACTTAAATGCCTCATGACGCTTTAATCACACAAAAGTTATCGTTCTTGCGTCTCTCTCAAATTCTGTCTCGTTCTAACTCAACATATTAAGGTCGGGCTCGATCGCCCGCTGTTCTCCAAACAAAGATTAGATTAGATTGAATCCAATGAAAGGCGGCAACCCTGCTGTGCTGATATTGGGGTTGATGTGGGTTTTTTTTTGTTGAAAGTTTGTGTAAATGAAAGGTACTAACCCTGCTATGCTGATATTGGGGTTGACGTGAGTTATTTGAAAGACCTTTTCCTAGTCAGTCCGTCTCCGTATAAAAGCGGTTCTGTTTTGCGCCCTGGCTATGCCGAGCAGGGATGCGTAGATAAACAACTGGTTACCAAGGCGACCCATAACCGCTGCCGTCATGTATAAAGGGCCAGACTTGACCTGTGCTGCTGCTGTCGCCGGTGAGCTAGCGGTGATAATATGATTAACTTGTGTCGTGTTGTTGGTGTGTTGTTTTGACATACCCCTGGTGGGCGTTGAATCCAAGGGCGTCATTTTCAAATAATGGATTGTTGACATTTTTGATGACTCTAAGACCGTTGTTGAATTAGGCCGTGAAGATGTAACATTCCCTTTCGGATTATCACTGAATCCAATCGAGAACATTCGAACGTTGAAAGAACTGTAAGAATAAACAAGAGAACAAAATTGTTTAACTTGAGTAATTAGTGCTAAAAGTACTTAAGTCACATTTTTGTCAAAATCAATCTAAACTGTGATCTTTTCTTACCCAGTTTAGCCAAGTTTACTGCAGAAATTTGAAGACATTAAAATGTGCATTAGGCCCTTAATTAAACAAGACAAAAAATGAAAATAGTCACATTTTATAGACCAAAAGTATATTTGAACTTGATTATCTCAAAATGTGCATTTTGTGACTTAAGTACTTTTAGCACTAAGGTCTTCAATTGTGACGCAATGGTTTAGCTAGGACTCAGATGCGCTCTGATTGCTTATCAATATTATCGCTGTCGCCGCATCGCCCTCTTTCCGAAAGAAATGACCGCTTCGATTAAACCAAGAAAAAAAATAGCCTGTTGTGCAGTTAATGGAAGAGTTCTGACCAGTCTGATTTAAACATTGTGACTTGATGTATGTGCGTGTTACAGATTGTGTAAATGTCTAACGTACTTTAAAATAAAACAAATGTAGCTGTTTAAAAAATAATTAATCTTGCAATTTTACGCCTTTGTTTCGTTCGGCAAATACCTGAATGCAACAAACTAGTTTATCAACAAATAAGTCTCCGAAATTGAGTTTATCAAAAGTTGTATTCTTTGAATAATCTTTTTAAAATTCTTACAAATTCGTTTGTTTATACAGATGTCCACACATCCAATGACTGGTTGTTGCTTTTTTTCAAAGAATTCTGGGCGGGATGCGCGGGGGGGGGGGGGGAGGGGGGATTTTTAAAGAAGATTTAAATGAAAAAAAAATAGATAATGAAAGGAACAAGATATGTTTGGGCTTTTTTTTTTAAAATTGAGACCGGCAAATTACAAGGACGTTTCGCCAAAACGCCTTCTTCGACATACACGCCAAAAAACAAAGAATAACAAATAAATAAAAACGTGTGTGTTAGAGTACATATCAAAAGTTGTTCTCCCTGGTCTCTGGTTAGAAGGTAACACGCTCTATCAGAGACACACGCTATACCAGAGACACACGATCTATCACAAACATACGCTCTGTCAGAAACACACGCTCTTCCTTTTGTCCATTCATTTTAACGTTGGTTAACGCGATAGGATATTAGAGATTGAGGTAATCACCCAAGACGTCAAATATACACATTATCAAGTTCACACCAGGAGCCTTCAACAGGCCTAACACCTTAGCACCTGTACAGGAGCCTTCAACAGGCCTAACACCTTGACACGTGTACAGGAACCTTCAACAGGCATAACACCTTGGCACGTGTACAGGAGCCTTCAACAGGCCTAACACCTTGGCACCTGTACAGGAGCCTTCAACAGGCCTAACACCTTGGCACATGTACAGGAGCCTTCAACAGGCCTAACACCTTGGCACATGTACAGGAGCCTTCAACAGGCCTAACACCTTGGCACCTGTACAGGAGCCTTCAACAGGTCTAACACCTTGGCACCTGTACAGGAGCCTTCAACAGGCCTAACACCTTGGCACCTGTTCAGGAGCCTTCAACAGGCCTAACACCTTGGCACGTGTACAGGAGCCTTCAACAGGCCTCACACCTTGGCACCTGTATAGAAGCCTTCAACAGCACTAACAGGAGCCTTCAACGGGGATAACACCTTGGCACCTGTACAGAAGCCTTCAACAGCACTAACACCTTGGCACCTCCATCGCGACGCCGCCTCCATGGTAGAACCGGGTACAGGAAGAAGACAAACAACGAGTCAGTCCATAAACATAAAATAAGAACATTTTAATTTTTAAAACCCACCATAAAAATGTTGACGTTAATGCGGTAAAGGGATGCCAAGTTTATTAAGCAATACTCTATTGTTGTATTTTTTTAATGTATAATACCAAGGCATGCCCTTAAACAATCTGATTTTTTTTTTCATTTGCCCGCTCTATATTCACAAATATCCAAACATTATTTATCTAATAATTTTTTTATCCGAAACCATAATTTATCCAACCATAATTCATCCAATCATATTTTATGCAATCATACTTTATCTGATCATAATATATTTAATAAAAATATATCCAATCATAATTTATCCAACTATAATTTATGAAATGTGTCGGAATGCTGTAGATGAACAGCGATGTGTTTTTGTGTTCCACTTCACGGGAAGTTGAATAGAGGTGTACAATATGCAGTGATACCGTATAAATAAAGAAATAATCCTTCGCTATTGGTCAACCTCATAAATTGTATCGATGTATTGGGGGAAAAAAAAGATGCTTAAAGACAGAAGGTCGACAAATGACTGTAATGTCTTATAATCGTTTTACTTTATTGGTCGGCAACGAAGTCTAGTGGGTAACACAACAATACTTACGGCGTGATCATGTAAATGTAGAACACTGATAAAAATGTGATCGCTGTGATCAGTTTTAGTAGCGTTTATTTCAAATTGGTAGCTGTGAATCACTTTGGAAAGATTGACCTAAAAAAAAACATAAGGAAATCATTTTTATGAAATATGCCGTGAGAAATATTTGTTTTTGTTGTTTCATGTGTTATAAGTTACGTAGGAAAGGGGTTGCGTACGGGGGGCGGCGGTCCGCCTCGGGGGGAGTTGGGGGAACTGTTATACTTTATACTGAACGGAGGCATTTTCAGCTAACTGCATATTCTGTTGTGAACAGTGGCGGCAAAAAGCTGGGTCGGCGCCAGACTAAACTAGCCCCCTCTCCCACCACAAGGTAAGCCAACGTGTGTGTTTCAATACTTATCTCCCAGAAAAAAAGTTTGTGCTCTGCGCCGGTAATTTGAATAGGTTTCAAGTTTAGAAGATTATCCGCTTGTGGATTACAAAGCATTCGCGCTATGCAATTGTTTGCATTGATCGGAGTTTTAATAAATGCCATTTTTGTTGTTTTAAAGATGTAAATATATTATGAGGATACAAACAGTGTTTGCTTGAATATAGATACTCGTGTGCGTAAGATAAAATTACTGTTATAGTTATATGCACAGATGAATAAATAAAGTTATATAAACGGGGGGAAGCAGGCTAATATCTGCTGGTGAAACCAGGGTAAAATCACCTGGTGGATCCAGGGTATCATCTGCTGGTGTATCCAGGGTAAAATCTACTGGTGGATCCAGGGTAACATTTACTGGTGGATCCAGGGTAAAATACACTGGTGGATCCAGGGTAACAAATACTGATGGATCAAAGGTAACGTCTACTGATGGATCCAGGGTAAAATCTACTGGTGGATGCAGGGTAAGATCAACTTGTTGATCCCGAATAACATTTACTAGCTTATCCAGGGTAACATCCCCTGATGGATCAAGGGTAACACTCACTTGTGGATTCAGTGGTCACGGGTGGCTTGAAATTTCAATCTACTCTAATTTACTCTAATTTACTATAATTTACTCCTATTTACCTGCTAACTAAAAAAGTATTCATGTACCACAGAGTGTTACAATATATATCACAGTATGTTACGATGTATATCACAGAGAGATACGATATATATCACATAGTGTTACGATATTAGTGAGAAGTTTTAGGTAACACTGAATAATGTTTAGCTTAAAATAAACAATGGACAGGAGAAGTAAGTCGACATAAAATAATGTTAAGCCTAGACTAGAAAGTTGGCAGGAGAATTAAACCAACACAAAGGAATGTATTCGAATTTGCACCATAAAGCTGGCAGAGTAAGAGCAGGCCACATGCACCGCCAGGTTTTGAACACAATTGCTCCTATTACATGTCCCGCTGCGTTTATACAGTGAGGGTTTTCTGGGACCGTCAAAAAAAAGCAACAACCTAGAAGTCGTTTCAATCTACGTCCAGGGGTTCTCAGTCTTGGAATGAAATGTTAATCCTTCATGTGTCCACTGGTATTACCATACCCGATTTTACCCTTTAATACAGAAGCAACATAAATATCCGGAAAACTCTTACAAGTTTTGTTTTTATCCGGACGCGTATTTAAAGATTACCCTATTCATACTTTCATATTTGTCACTGGAATATCCTTTTAATAAATTATTGATACATTTCTTTTGACCAAAAATCTCTAGAAATCTTGGTATTCACACACACACACGACATATTTATATATGTATTTATTCCAATATATATATTTGTAGCATACTACTTCAATCTTCTCTAAACGAATTTTTTTTCATTATTTTGTTTTACTATATAGTATAGTGCGTTTAAAAAGAAATTTGACCAAAATTTGATTGTTTGAACTGAAACAAATTATTCGCTCAAATTTCCGTTGGACCACATTTCCGTTGATCAGTTTTCCGTCGACGAAATTTCTTTCAAACAAATTTCCGGTAACCATTTTGCGTAGAAATAGGCTTAGAGAACCACAGTCTTTACACATAGAGTGCTTGGTCTGCTACGTTAAATCTTGATTTGAATACAAACTACGGGCTGATACTAGGATAAACGAAACTATCAAAGATATATAGGGAAAACAAAATTACTTAAAATTTTGATTCAAAACGGGACGTAATATCAAACGTACCGGAACGCCGGGACAATGTTACTCAGCCGGGACAAATTTGCTTTACCGAGGCGATTTCGGTCTAAATTGGGCATCTAGGAAAACCTACAAATATGTGATAGTCCATTTCCTCGAAATTCAGTTCAGGGACGGGGAAAAGGAGTGGGTAATCTTTTTTTTTTAAAATGATAAAATTCGATTAAGTTACTAAACATAAAAATTGTTGTTTCGATGTCTGATTTCTCGGTTAAACTATGTTAAAAATTTCCTAACTATTGAAACATAAGATCAGACACAAGCAAGACTTTGCAGTGGCAAATGAAGGGAAATGCCCAGCATTATTACCCGGTTAAGAAACAGGTCTTTTCTTCTAGTAAATTTTTTATGTCTATATATTTAGCTTTGACTGATCAACTCATGCAATAGCTCAGTGTGAAATTATTTTTATATAGTTCACATAATAAATAAAACTAAGGGCCCCGGCCCCAAATGGAATATTGTAAAATACTGAAATGGCGCTGTTTATGATTGATTAAATTCCATCCATCCATACATGCATACATACATACATACAAACATACATACATACATACATACATACATACATACATACATACATACATACATACATACATACATACAAACATACATACATACATACATACATACATACATACACACATACATACATACATACATACATACATACATACATACATACATACATACATACATACATACATACATAAGTACGTTTATATATATATATATATAGATTAGTTTTCATCATTATTAAAAGCTTTATCTTTTTTTCCGGAAACGGTGTTTATATATATACTGTTTCAACTATCTTAAACTGTAGTCAGCAAACAGCGGCTCGAGAGCCGCATTCGGCTCTTTAGCGACCTAAGTGCGGCTCGGCCAGGCGGCCACAAATCGGTTTTGATTCCGAGAAACATATTCCTGTACAGGCTCTTTAAAAGAAATTTGGCTCTCAAATAATATTCATTCACCCTTCTTCTGAATTTTTTGCCTCTCTTGACTCATGAGTTAGCCGACCACTGATCTAAGACGTTATTTAACGTGAGAACCATTGAATTGAGACTTTGTGCCATCTGTTTGTAATCGATATTAAAACGTATAGAGTGTAATTATTTTGCGCTTATGATTAATTGTTTAAGTTTTATTATGATAACTTTTTTTAAGCTGACAATGGGATGGGGGTGGTTAATAACTCATGAAATCATTTAGATTATATGTTAAAGGAACCTTGTAAACGGTTCAGAAAATCTGAGCCTTGCGATAATATAAGTGTGGGGTGGTTTGGGAGAAAGTGGCTTTTAACGTTTTGTAGTTGACGGACAGGCTTCATCGGGAACGCTAAAGTATAAGAAATGAAAGGGACAGAGTGTGGATGTATGTGCGTGCGTGTGTGTGTATGTTAGCACGATTGTGTATGTGTCTTTCAAGTGAAAATAAAACAATATTTAAAAAACATAATAATGATACATCACACGGCAGTTGAGAGCTGCGAACTTTGATAGAGATTTCAAGATTTATAAATGAAATATTTGAGTTCATGAATTTAGTGTAACTAATCGATCTTAGTGAATCAAATGGCTTTTTTTTTTTAATTTAGTTGAACTTTGTAATTACAGTAAATCTAAATGAAAGATTTTAAACCAAATTAAATCTGATATTTCTAAATGTAACCTTTTCATAAATAAAACAATGAAATAAGGTTTGAAAATGTATTAACCACTGTATCTTACCCCATTATGGAAGAGCTTATTATAACATCAAAGACGATGGCTCAGGAAAGATCAAGATCACTTTCATATCAACTTTCTCTCGGCCAGGCATCTATCCTGTTTTATTTTTTTTTTACACTTTTAAAAAAAAAAAATCTATTCCGCCATGAGGTCTGTTTATTATTGAGAAATTATTTTCAGTGCTAACACTGACACCGACGTGTGTAAAAGGAACTTTAAAAAATTGATCTTTTTAGCGTTTTTTTCCATTCTATTTCTTTAAAGGAAAAAAAGAAATGTTAACTTGTTCCTATCAAATTATTTCAATGAAATTAAACAGAAAGAATAATTTTAGGTATATATTTATAAATACGATCTTTAATGTCCCCCGTATGTTTCCATCCATCCCCTACATTTCACCCATTTACAGTTTGTGGTAGATATCAGACTAAATTATATTAGCGGGAATAGCTTTATGGATATTGATTATAATTTTTTTATTTTTTAAAACCAGTTTTTCCTTAAAGAAATAACATCAAGTTACTTGGTAGGTTTTTTGTTTTAAATGATGTCATCATTTGTTAATAATTCTTTTAAATACATTTTGTTTTATGCTGATCTGAGTTCGAGTTTTGAACCACGTCAAATTTCACCAGTAACTTTGTTTTTGACCAGTGACAGACTGGGATAATGTGACCTGTACGTCAACCCAAATATAAATTAATTTCAATAGCAAATACACGTCTGCAAAAAAAAAAAAAAAAAAAAAAAAGTTGTCGCAGATTGTATTATATGCGTCGGTCATCTACTTTTAGCAGTAAACTTTTTATGACACAAGTTTAACTCGATTCCACTTGGCATTGCGATTTGAGTACTCATTGCATTTATTTTATATACTATATGTTTGTTTAATTATTATTAAGATACTGTAACGTACGATTTTGAGAAAATAGTGTACGATTTTAGGAGTTCGATGGTAAAAATGTCTTCAATAAACAAGAAAATCTAGATAGAATAATTTTAAATTGTAAATGGTAAATTAAGGCGCATAGCAGCCAAGAGGTCTTAGCACGTGTGAAGATCTCCTAGTATTGCAAACATAATATTGCAATTTAAATTGTATCACAACGTCTTGTGCTCCGTACGTTTTATCAAGCAAACTCAAGTACCATCGGCGGGAATGCTGAACATTTGATATTGTTAAATTAATATGTGTCCTAACTGTTATATTTTACCACATTCAATGCTTTTAGTATGGTCAACACTTTTGTGGATTTATTATCTAATCTGTTCCCAGAGGTACGTCCTCTGTGGTAATAATGATATGTTCCATCTGTATGTCATATGTGGTATGTTCCATCTGGTACGCCATATGTCGTATGTTCCATCTGGTATGCCACATTGGTATGTTCCATCCGGTATGCCATATGTGGTATGTTCCATCCGGTATGCCATATGTGGTATGCTCCATCCGGTATGCCATATGTGGTATGTTCCATCTGGTATGCCATATGTGGTATATTGCATGTTCTATGTGGTATTTTATTTGCGATAGGTTTTTATGGGGCTTATCCAGTGTGGTCCACTTTTATGTAGTTTATCATATGTTTTTTCTTTGTGGTTTGTTTCTTTTTTTTTTTTTTTAGTGGCCCTGTTCTTTATTTTTTTTAATTCGTATGTGATCCGTTCTTACGTCTCTATTTTTTAAGTCGTCGGTTTTTTTTTCTTTTGGTTTTTTTGTTTGTTTTTGAATTATTTTTTTTTGGGGTGGGGGGACTGGAGGGGGACCTTGGGGCTCTAAAAACAATTAAGCGTAATTTTACGACCAGATTATTATATTTTTATCCACAAAAACGTTCTGGTTACCCCAGGGTCGTAGATAGCAGGAGCGATATTGAGCTAACCTATGCTCAGACATCCTAAAGTGATGGTTCCCAAACCTTTTGACTCACGGAGCAAGGTTTAGGTGGAGGAGCCCCCTTAGGCTTACAAAGTGAAGAGTCTTCGGGGGATAAACTAATGACCTGTAGGTCGCGAACAGCTGTCTTTAAGGTGTGACACAAAATAGAGGCCACGGTGAATTCTTCTTAAAGAGATGTCCTTGACTGCGTTCAAAATTCGGCTCCATTGACGTCAGTAGGTGCCATGGTCCCTGCACATGCACTGTTGTTGTTCAGCCGAGCACTCCAAACAAGCAATAGTGATATTTTTTTTTATTGCGCCCCGTTAAAGCAAACTTATTATGTAGGGCAAGCGTTCGTCTGACATCCGGGTAACACGATTCGCCAGTGAACCAAGGACTGCATTAGGAACACGCGCCTAACTAGATTTCTATAGAAGATTCAAGAGTAGTCGTGCTACAAAATGAAGCACCCGAATGGCAAAGAGAACAGAGGCCGCCAAAAAGCGAATACATTCCTTAACTGTATCAGAGAAAAATGAAAGACGGCTGTTGTTTTACATTTCTAAAATAAGCATTGCGAAACCATTGTAAAACAAGACAGAATGTAGGAGCGAGATTTTAAACTTGGTCTACGACAAGGGTCACAAACTCAAGTTATCCGGGGTGGGGGGGGGGGGGGAGCTGCAGCAGGAAGTAAAGTCTGTGTGAAACTGTGGCCGCATCAGGCGTTCCAGAAAAAAAAGGTGATTGCAGATTCATTTAAAGTTCAAATGTTACACTCCTCTCAACCTTTATTAATAAAAAAAATAATAATAATAATATTACCACATAATTAAAACAACATTACGTGTTCTCAATAAGTAGGCTTTACTTACTTCCTCCTATTCCTTATTGACAGAGACCTGGCAGCGCTTCTTCTTCGCTCTTAGGGAGATTTAGAAACCAACATCAATAAATGAGGCCGCTGTTCTGAATAAGTGAGTTCTCGAATTATGACGTAATTTCTGACATATGAAACATATATTGCTCGATAATTGAAAATAATAATGTAATATGTCACCCTCCACGATGGTTTCTGCCATATGACATTGAAGCTAGATTTTCGCTTGCAGTGAAAAAAAAAAAGACGGTTGGTAACAATGCCCTTTTGACTGCTATTTCATCACCAAACATTTTTCTACAGTTGTAGTTACATCAAATAAATCTACATTAATTTTGGTTACAACAATACTGCACATACCTATGCTAGTTTATTACAAAAATTGTGCCAAGATATTAAAACTCGAATATTGAGCATCGTTTTACCCAGGGCCGGCCTTAGGCCACTGCAACCTATGCGGCCGCACTGGGCCCCGCACTTTATTTTCGAATAAAAAATCTTAATTTTCACTTATTATCCTTATCCCTACCCAGACTGGGCCCCGCGCAATCCGTTTCGCATAGGGCCCCGCAATTATCAGGGCCGGCCCTGGTTTCACCCTTAAACTCCATAAGTAGAAACGGCCTTCACTTTATCCGGAAATTTGATCGACGGAAGTTTGATCGAACGGAAATTTAGTCGAATCTTTTTTTCAGTTCACACGTTAAAATTTTGCGTCAAATTTCTTTTGGAATGCATTATTTTGTTTAACCATACAGTATATCTGTGAGATTCGACTGAAACCGCCGTGGAGGGTCACATTTAAAGATATGAGAATGGGGGTTTCCGCGCTTGTCACATTAACACCAAACTTTGCTGTCAGGTAGCAGGACGCAAAAATATCGTCTTGCAGGGCCCTGCGGGCTGTAACTTTGAGACCCCTGGTCTACGACTTCGATTATAAACCTCTAGAGAAATTCACCTTGGCAGATATTTTGTGTCAGACGTTTAAGACAGGGTTCCCAACC
This sequence comes from Omphiscola glabra, assembly GCA_964017045.1. Classification (NCBI taxonomy): domain Eukaryota; kingdom Metazoa; phylum Mollusca; class Gastropoda; family Lymnaeidae; genus Omphiscola; species Omphiscola glabra. Next base: position 9,300,668 of record OZ024806.1, on the reverse strand, counting down.
CGAGCTCAGGCAAATATAAACAGATATCCTTTTTTTTTAAATCTATAAACAAACAAAAAATAAATTAAACACGTAGACTTAAGCAAAAATATAAATAATCATGCTGATGTGCAATGGAAAAGAAAAGTGGAAAAAAAATCATGCTTACGTGAAAAGGAAAAGAAAAGTGAAAAAATCATGCTTACGTGCAATGGAAAAGAAAAGTGACAAAAAATCATGCTTGTGAGCGATGGAAAAGAAAAGTGACAAAAAATCATGCTTGTGAGCGATGGAAAAGAAAAGTGACAAAAAATCATGCTTGTGAGCGATGGAAAAGAAAAGTGACAAAAAATCATGCTTGTGAGCGATGGAAAAGAAAAGTGACAAAAAATCATGCTTGTGAGCGATGGAAAAGAAAAGTGACAAAAAATCATGCTTGTGAGCGATGGAAAAGAAAAGTGACAAAAAATCATGCTTGTGAGCGATGGAAAAGAAAAGTGACAAAAAATCATGCTTGTGAGCGATGGAAAAGAAAAGGGAAAAAATGTGAGACAAAATGAAAGGCTTTAAAAACACACTGAAAGAATCTTTGAAAGCATGTCGCTTTAACCCAGACAAGTGGGCGCGGTCCTTAAGGGATCAGCCTTATACACACACGCACCCCAATCCGGCCCCAACAAGATGCTGGCTCAAATATTAATGATTGATTCGTGACGGACGAGCCACCAATACCATTTAAGGGGGAAATCCATAAACTGCGTCACGCGTCCGGGAGAAAGGGGGGCGGGTGTAAAACGTTTATGGCGATCCATAAATGAGTGGGTAAGCCATATAACGTCACATTAACTGCCGAAGATTATTGGGATAAAATGGTCTCACTGACATTAAATGACACAAGTGTTCACAGTATTCCATCATATAAAGAGTGTACTTATTTTACTTTTTTACACTACGATCACTGAGAGAATTATCAGAGGTATGCAATGGTTCCGAGCAATGGTCTCTGATCAAGTTGCAGGACGCCATGGAGGAGGAGAATCGTGGCGTAGTGACATTGGCTGCCAGTGAGAACTTATGTCGAAATATGGAGATTGGGGGTAACAGATTTCATATTTCCGGAAAGCTGACTGCTCTATGATAGAGCCTTAAAGCTTTGGTCCCAAAACAAAAGACACCCCAAAACAACATACCACACCAAAACAACAGACACACCAAACAGCATACCACACCAAAACAACAGACCACACCAAACAACAGACCACACCAAACAACATACCACACCAAAACAACAGACCACATTAAACAACAGACCACACCAAAACAACAGACCACACAAAAACAACAGACCACACCAAACTACAGACCACACCAAACAACAGACCACACCAAAACAGCAGACCACCCAAAACAACAGACCACACCAAAACAACAGACCACACCAAACAACATACCACAACAAAACAACAGATAACATTTAACAACAGACCACACCAAAACAACAGACCACACCAAAACAACAGACCACATTAAACAACAGACCACACAGAAACAACAGACCACACCAAAACAACAGACCACACCAAAACAACAGACCACCCCAAAACAACAGACCACATTTAACAACAGACCACACCAAAACAACAGACCACACCAAACTACAGACCACACCAAACAACAGACCACACCAAAACAACAGACCACACCAAAACAACAGACCACACCAAAACAACAGACCACACCAAAACAACAGACCACACCAAAACAACAGACCACACCAAAACAGCAGACCACCCAAAACAACAGACCACATAAAAAAACTAAGAACAGATCAAATACGAATGAGCAGTTAAAAGGCGAAGGCAAATAACAACATACCGCAAAGAACATACCCCATAGGTTATACCACATATTGCATACCACATAGAAAATAACAGAAGGAACAAATCACAAAATAAAACCACATAAGATCTGGCTATGCCAAATAAACATGTATGTGTTGAAAGAGATATGTTATTGTACACAAATAAATTTAAGAATATCAAATGGAACTTTGGAAAATGTATCAGCTGAAACGCATATAACACAAGAGAAGCGTATATGACGCAATAGAAAAGTTTCATTGTGGGCAATATGGCAAAAGGTGACAGTTGTGGTCAACTTAGTTCGCCATCGAGTGCATTCACGCTAAAGTAGTGTTTCGTTAAATGAAAATCGCGTTTTGTTCTCCAACGGGTGCTTCCATTTCCCGTGAAGTGTCTACAATGGACATCCCTAAACTGAACATATTGGATACGTCCGTTCACCTTTTGTTTTAAGGACGTAATTGCATATCCTTAACGCCTAGAGGTTGGACAAAGCTGGACGGAGCAAGATATGTGAGCCAGGATGGTGTGTTGCCAATCATTTCATTTCCCATCGGGTACGGGTATCCAAAGAAAGTCACATTCACTTACCGGTCGATCTGTCCTTACACTTCAGCCAGAAAGAGCACATTTCAAGAATGGCCAAATTTCGTAACAATAGACACCATAGCCTGGCTTAGTTTGGGCCGTTTTATAAAATCGAACTGATTCAAAACCGTCTTTCCTTCGCATTTCGGAGGAGCAAATATCATGGTAAGTAATAAATAAATTTTCTTTTTCATCTGTACAAAGAACCATCTTGAAAAAAAATGAAATTGTCCAAAATGTTGAAACTTTTTTTCCAGTGGAAATACCTCGGCTAGAGCTATGCACCGCTGGCCAAAACACATGCGCGCTCATGATGCTGGAGTTTCGGTACTGTCCGTTTTAGCGTATACTGTACACATACATATTGGCACTTCGAGTAAAAGGCAAACTGTGCTGCGTAAGCGGCAGCGTCCCCGAGGAGACTTGAGGGCGTCCACATGTGGTTAGCCTCTACGTGGCGTGGCGGACTAGTAAGGTGGACTTGTTCACCCGAAGCAAAAAAAAAACCCGGCCAAACGCATGACTCCCAACGAAACAGGAGTAGCGACTAACATGATTACTTGTTGCCGTTGATGGATATGAGGCTTGGGTGGCGACATAAACCCATGCCGATGATTTTAGCTACGTGGCCGTGAGAAAGCCGCTCCTAGGCAACCGTTTCGCCCCGCCCCTACTCGTCCCGACCGAAAGACTCCAAGGGCGGTGGGGCGTGGTAACGCAACACTTTCCCTCCTGAGTGGAAGCAAACCCGTCCTGACCCTCGGAAAGTGGACTGCGGACGCTTTAAACGCAGCGTCCTCGGTCGACCGGGCTTCCCCTTGGGGCCGGGGAGACTATCAGTGCGCTGGCTTGTTTGGAGGAGCGCCGGAGGGGGCATTAAGAGCTCGCGCTCGACGGCCCACCGACGCCATCTCCTATGCGATGCTATTAGTAAAAGGCAAACACGGATTTGAATCGTTGTATCAGTTGGATATCAAAAGATTTTTTGTTGAACTCATAGTAGCAGCTATATATTTACATGGACGATGCATCTTTACTACAATTATTCTTAGCTGGAGATCAGCCCCTTCTGCTGTCCTTCAAGGCCGACTAGTAAATATGGTCGAGAGTAATTGCAGACTTGCATTTTCCCAATGGATCCCATTTCGTGACGTGAATAAGTCACAGTCAAAAAAAAATTCTGCGGGACGATGTTCATATTTTCATTTGTATAGAGATAGCGACCATTGATGACCTAGTTAGGAATATTTTTAGGGGATAGCCGCATTGACTATCGAAATTATAATGCTCTTTTTGTTGCAAGGGCTTCGTTTGGCACATCTTCTACTTCTTTGACTCCTTCATACACTGCTGTTTGCCAGCCGGAACAGTGCTCAGCAATGATGTCCCATCCATTGATTTCTGTGTTGGCTTTCTACATGTTCCTTTTGAAAACGTCCTTAATTTGCAGCTGCGACCGTCCAATCTGTAAAGCTAAGTACATCAGTACAATCTGTACCACTCACTAAAGCAGTACAATCTTTTTCCACTCAGTATGTCAGCACTGTCTGGGCCACTTACTAAAGCAGTACAATCTTTTCCTCTCAGTACGTCAGCACTGTCTGTACCACTCACTAAAGCAGCACAAGCCGTGAAACTCAGTACGTCAGTACACTTATTACCACTCACTGTACCACTGTGTATTACAACACATCTTCCTCTATGAAACTCATATTGGAATGCAAATTTCCTGTTTTCTTCACTGTTATGAAAAAAAAATATCATTACAAGAAAGAATTAAAGTGACGAATACAACATTAGATGAAATCATAATGCGATACAAGTTAGGAAATGCTTCCACTCTGGCTGGGTGACCTCCCTTTTGACTGATTGATTTGAGATGTGTGAGATCACTTCCCCTTGGACTGGACCAACTCCAGTTTGAATAGTCGACTACCATCATGTCAGAGTGACCTCACTTTGGACTGGACCAACTCCAGTTTGAATGGTCGACTACCATCATGTCAGAGTGACCTCACTTTGGACTGGACCAACTCCAGTTTGAATGGTCGACTACCATCATGTCAGAGTGACCTCACTTTGGACTGGACCAATTCCAGTTTGAATGGTCGACTACCATCATGTCAGAGTGACCTCACTTTGGACTGGATTAACTCCTCTGTCGAATGGATAATTTCCACTTTGACTTGATTATCTCCCCTTCGATTGAGTTACTTCCACTTTAAATGAGTTACCTCGCCTTTGACTTGATTACCTTCACTTTGACTCATTGACCACTAATAGACTGGGTGACCGAATGGGGAAGCTGCGTGTCCGAATAACATTTGACTAAATGTTACTCGGATGTCATTTGTGGTAGTTTATTTTTAGTTAAACTGAAGAATTGAGTTTACAAACGTATAATCCATTCAATTATCTTTCCTTTTATCCCTCATTTCGTCTTACAAACCCAACAATAATATTTTAAATACTTTTTTAATCCCAACCTCTCACTACTGGTACCCGGATGAGAACAGCCACTTCGTTTATTTTTAGTTTTTTTTTTGTGTTTGTTGTTGTTGCCATGGTTACGTGTTTAACGATTCCATTAAAAAAAGTCAGTCTTAGCAGATCAATTTATTTCATCCAACATTTTCATTAAATAAATTAACAGACTCCAGAAGACATGCAGCCAACATTGTCTTGTAAATTTTTGCTACGAACCTGAATGAGTGGTGAAAATTAAGGAAAGCAATTTTCTTTTTTACAATTCATTATTATTCTATTGAATGAACTTCGGAGTTGTTACTAAAAAAACATTTCTGGTTCTGGTTCTGGTAAGGTAAGTTGCTGCATCCATGTACTGGCATATCTGAAACGGTTGGCGAAGCGATGCTGCCATCCTAAAGGCTCCTAACAGATGCCAGGGCAGCCTTGAAGCTTTCGATATATGTCGAGTTCACGGCTGTATTACTTTTTAAATTATTTTTTAATTTTTTTTGTAAAATCATTTTTTATCTATTTATTTATTTATTATAAAATATTTAATTTTTAAAAATCCAGTCTAATGACAATGTAAATAAAAAAATATGTTTTTTCCTTGGAAGGTAAGTATTAAATAGTAGTTTTATTTTATCGAATTACTAACAATACAAAGATCAGAAGAACAAAAATATTTTATCAGGTTTTAGATAAATATTATTTATCTTATAGAAGTTCGTCTCCACTTGGTATTACCACAAATGGTGGAACAATTTTTAACATCGTGATTGCCCCAACCTACACCACCCCGGCCCCCCCGCCCCTGATTTTCTTTTGGACATATCTGTTGTTGGATGCCACCCAAAGAGGCGCTGCCACCGAATACCAAGTTCCTACCGGGTAACCTTGGCTCCATTGGCTCCATTGGCGTAAGCCAGCCTCCCAGACATAGGTCAGGTCTCTGTAAGTAAAGTGTAGGAACGACGGTGCTACTGCCAGCGGTGGACATATCTGCGGCTGAAATAACGGTAGAAACAAGGTGGTGATCATTATTACTGTGTTGCCGGTGACGGACATGAGGAGTGAGATGTGTAGAGGCAGCCTTCATGCCAATGACTCTATATAAACAGTCCTTGAGAAGGCTTTTCCTGTGCAAAAACACATTGTAGAAAACACTATTAGATGGCGTAGGACGCTTACCCCCGGGGTGGTGGCAGGGTGTGGGATAGTAGGTCGTAAATATACCATCCCGACCCTTGGGGAAAGCCGACAGTTTATGTTCTGAGAGCCACATCACCGGAAAAACTGGATGGCCTAAGGCTAAGATGTTCACTCTGAAGTTGCAAGGCAGTGGCTGTCCCAGCAAGACGAGATCTCCAACGCACGACTTCGCGGCCCGATAGTTAGAAGAACTTTCGAGGCTGAAGAGGGCGTTGTATACTTTTGAGAGATCAGTAGGCTTGACGGCTCCCTGGCGTCTTTTCCTAATGTACATAAACACTATCCTTTTCGTTTGCGCTACAGCCCATGTACGGCTTAGGCCTGCTTCACCACTTCCTTCCACTCGGAACTATGTTATGCTTTACTTTTCCATGCTTAATCTTGTTTTTTTCAATATCATCTTAGCCTAGGTGTAAGTTTGAGACCTTTCCTTCTGGGTTTTGTTGGTGCACCTTCTTCACTCCATTGTCGTTTGACATTCGTCTTGAGTGTCACGCTAAGCGTGACCTTTCTCTTATTTCTGATATAGTGAATATAAATCCTGGTATTGTGCATATTCTCTAACCATATTCATCCTTTGCTGGTACCCATATTTTACGGAGAACTTTTCTCTCTCATGTGTTTAATATGTTTTATGCCGTCTTTGTGAGGTTATACTTTATTTTTTACAACTGGCCTGACAACATACTTTTTTTAAAAGTTTTCTATGTTTTTATTGTAATGTTTTTAGCATATTGTGACTACCGAAGTACGCCTTCTTTCTTTTATCTATGCTAGTAATGCATGTCTTATATTTATTACTGTATTGGTACTGATTTACTATTCCAAAAAATTTAGTTTATAATTTTAAAAGTTTCATCTGTATGTTCTTCTCTTAACATAGTCATGTATTATTTGTTTTCGTTATCTTCCAGTCCTGCTTGCAGTAATGCGTCTTCTAGTTCCATAAAAGCTTTTGATATGTCTTTACCACATTAACATTACAGTGCGACGTCATCAGCATATGCAAGATACGAAAGGAGTTTGTTGAACAGAGAGCCAATTGATTTCTGTGTTGTGAGATTCCTGCAGAGAGTATCCTGATATCATTCCTCGTGTGCTTTTTTTGAGGGTAAATATTTAGGCGTTGGTTTAAAACGCATATCGTCCGAAGAACCTTTGATTTGTTTTGGGGTTTTTCCACCCCCCCAACTCGGCCCCTCAATCGCCAAGTGCAATCCATTCTGGTGGATAATAGTCTCGTAAGCTAACTCCACCCATTAGCGATGTTCCACTGACTAGAAATTTATCGTAATAAATCGTGATGCCGTTGGCCAACCAGGCCGCCCACCAGCCGTAGCTTCCGCCCGCTAATATCACGTGATCACAGTTGGCCAGGACACCAAAGTGCAACAGCGGCGAGCCTGGTCCGAGTATGTGAACGTCTGTGAAGTTGAAATTCTCCTGGCACCATTTTAGATCATCGCTGGCCACAACGAACGTCGCGTTCGTGCCGTTCAGCTCTGACCTCATTCTGTCCAAAGCCTTGGTGAAATATGACGCATTGGCGACACCGTAACCATATTTTTGGTTTTTGCTGGACAGGAAATCACCCCGCCTAACGTGGACTCCTACTATGACGTCACATTTGAACTCTGCCCTGACCTTGTCCAAAATTGCATCAATCTGTTGCTTTAGAGACGCGATGAAGGTGAACTCTCTTCTGATTTCCTGCTCTATGTTCTTAAAGTATCTCCAGACTTGCAGATACCCGAATAAAGTTATGTTCACTCTTGAAAGGTTCATCAGTCTTGGTTCAAAGGATGCGTACGTCGACTGGCGTACAGTAAGAAATCTTGAGATTTAAAAAATAATTAAATTTTAATAGAATGCAATTGATGAGATATTATTTTACGGCGTATGGCTCTCTTTAGGAACATATCGATGACACGTCTCCCTAGCTTAGATTGTCTTTAAAAATCTAAATAGTTTTAAATAAATCGTCGTAATTAATAGTTCTTTATATGTTTCATTGAGTGGCTTTAACGCTGTGGTCAGCAGCAGTGGCGTAGCGAGCTTAACTCGCGCCCGGGGCACAATACCTATTTAGCGCCCCCTCCAATACCTTTTTAGCGCCCCCTTTTCGAAAACCATACAATATTATAGTAAAATATACCATTTGGCGCCCCTTTTTGAGTAGCGCCCGGGGCATGATGCCCCCCTTGCTCCCCCTCACTACGCCACTGAAATAAAATTCCCAGAAGTTAGTACTAATTGGGATTCCTATATAGTGGCGTTATTTGAGTTCATGTCTCGTCAAGTAACGTTAGTAGATGAAAAGCTCACGCATTGCTGTCGCCCGTTGTACGCGACTTATTTCTAGAAGAGATATACAGTTCCCCGAGGATGTAATGCTGAAATAGCCAATGACCCTTTAATAACATACAGGGCATCGTTCTTGCGTCTCTCTCAAATGCTTTCTCGTTCTAACATAACACAGTAAGTCTCGGATTAATGTCCCGCTCTTCTCCAAAACAAAGATAAAATTAGATTAAGGGAATGAAAGCTACTAACCCTGCTGTGCTGATATTGGGGTTGACGTGAGTTATTTGAAAAGCCTTTTCCAAGTCGGTCCCTCTCCGTATAAAAGCGGTTCTGTTTTGCGCCCTGGCTATGCCGAGCAGGGACGCGTAGATATATAGCTGGTTACCAAGGCGACCCATAAACGATGCCGTCATGTATAGAGGGCCAGTCTTGACCCGTGTTGCTGCTGTCGCCGGTGAGCTTGTGGTGACATTAGGATTAACTTGTGTAGTGTTGTTGGTGAGTTGTTTTGGCATACTCTTGATGGGCATTGAATCCAAGGGCGTCGTTTTCAAGGCATGAATTGTTGAGATGTTGGACGAATCTGTCAGAGAGAAGATTGCTGTGGAATTAAGCCGGGAAGATGCACTACTCTCTGGCAGCTGCCCACTGAATCCAATAGAGAACACGCGTACGTTGAAAGAACTGTAAGGAGAAACAAGTGAAGAAAAAAAAGGTTTACCAAAACGAAATTATGACACAAGGGTGTAACTAAGACTTAGTGACAGCCGGGGCAATGTCACAATTATTGCTGTCGTCGACTCGACTTTTTCAGAATCAAAAGAAAGCTTCGTTTTGCCGGGGAAAAGTGGCCAATATCACAATTAACTTAAGATGTTTTTTCCAGTCTGATTGGTCCGTGTCACTTGATGCACGTCTGTGTTACAGACTGTGCAAAGGTCTTACAGACTTTTAAATATAACAAAATAATGTAGCTGTTTAAAAAAATTGAGAACGTTTTTAAGAGGATTTAAATGAACAAAATAATAAATTACGGCTTTTTTTTTTTAAAAGGGTAGTTCAATTACAAAGACGTATCGGCCAAACGCTTTCATTTGTAGAAAGACAAAAAAAAACATCAGGGTAACATCCACTGATGTTTTTCGGGTAACATCTACTGGTAGATCTAGGGTAAAATCCCCTGGCGGGTCCAGGGATCACAGATCGCTCAAAATTTTAATCTATTTCTTCACCTACACACTAATTTTAAAGGATAAATTTATCACGGAAGGCGACAAAATATCACTTAAAGATAAATTTAGTTGTTATGAAATCTTTTAAAGAATCATATTTAAAGGTCCCGTATAGATTGTTTTTAAATTACTGTATTCTGTATAAAGTGAGGGAGAGATGCTCAATTCGTCAGCCTAACTCTCTCATCATTGCCTATGTATTCCAATGGCAAACTTAGTGAAGACGACTGGAAATCGACCAGAATGCAGAAGATAACCAGCTGGGTGTATTCCACTGTGATCATTCTGCGATCCACGTCGCTGGAGTCGTCTGAAATTTCGTTGTGTCTGCCAGTTAAAGAGACTCCATCTCCAGGTTTATTTCAGAGTTAGCCTTCTCGTAGATGAAGTTGCCATCCAAGGTTAACGAGTCCCGTCCACCTGGGGTCCTGGCGATGTTTTTGCTCGTCTAAGCTTTTGCTGGGGGTTGAAATGCAATCCACTAGGTTTTTTATTCCTCTCGGCCTCAAAGCACCCTTGCACTAACGCAAAGCTAGTAAAGCACACACCCTCTGCCACCATAACTGCAAAATTGAATAGAGTTGCACAATCTTCAGTGCTACCGTAATAATAAATAATCAAAATAAATAAATGGATCAAACTCATGAACTGGATCGATGGACTAAAAAAAAAAACAACAAACAAACATGTTTAAAGAAAGAAGGTCGAAATATGCATGTAATGTCTGAATTATTTTACTCAATTGGTCGGCAACGAAGTCTAGTGGGTAACACAACATTACTTACGGCGTGATCATGTAAATGTAGAACGCTGATAAAAAAGCAATCGCTATGATCAGTTTCAGTAGCGTTGATTTCAAACTGGTTGTTGTGAATCTCTTTGGAAAGTTTGAACTGAAAAAAAACAACAACCAATAATGAGATCATTTTTATGACCTGTGACGGGAGAAATTACTTTTATTTTGTTTTTCATGCGTTATCAGTGGGTACAGTCCGCCTCTGGGGGAACTGTTATACTTTATACTAAGAGGGCGGAATTTTCAGCTAACTGCATAATCTTTTGTGAAAGGATTCGGCAAAAGCTGAGTCAGCCCCAGGCTTAACTAGCCCCTCGCCCCGACAGCTAAGCCATCGTGTGTGTTTCAATACATTTCTCCCAGACTAAAATTATTGCTCTGCGCCGATGAATTGAATAGGGTTCGATTTGATAACTATATCCACTTGTTGGATTGCATAGTGTTCGTACTATGCACTTTTGTGGCTAGATCATAGATGGAACCGATGAGGATTTAAACGTATAAATATATTATAGAGATGCGTCCACTGGTTGCTTGACTTTAGTTACTGGTATGCGCTACGATAAAATTACTGTTATTGTTATATGCTCTTAGGGATGAAGTAATGTTAAATCCACTGGTGGAACCAGGACAACTTCAACTGGCGAATCCAGGGTAACATCCACTGGTGGATCCGGGGTACCATCATCTGCAGAATCCGGGGGTAACATCCACTGGTGTTTTCAGGGTAACACCCACTGGTGTTTTCAGGGTAACATCCACTGGTGTTTTCAAGGTAACATCCACTGGTGTTTTCAGGGTAACACCCACTGGTGTTTTCAAGGTAACATCCACTGGTGTTTTCAGGGTAACATCCACTGGTGTTTCAGGTTTACATCCACTGGTGTTTTCAGGGTAACATCCACTGGTGTTTTCAGGGTAACACCCACTGGTGTTTTCAGGGTAACATCCCCTGGTGTTTTCAGGGTAACATCCACTGGTGATTTCAGGGTAACACCCACTGGTGTTTTCAGGGTACCATCCACTGGTGTTTTCAGGGTAACATCCACTGGTGTTTCAGGGTAACATCCACTGGTGTTTTCAGGGTAACATCCACTGGTGTTTTCAGGGTACCATCCACTGGTGTTTTCAGGGTACCATCCACTGGTGTTTTCAGGTTAACATCCACTGGTGTTTTCAGGTTAACATCCACTGGTGTTTTCAGGTTAACATCCACTGGTGTTTTCAGGTTAACATCCACTGGTGTTTTCAGGTTAACATCCACTGGTGTTTTCAGGTTAACATCCACTGGTGTTTTCAGGTTAACATCCACTGGTGTTTTCAGGTTAACATCCACTGGTAGATCCAGGTTAACATTCTCTGGCGGGTACAGGGGTCACGGATTGCTCAAAATTTTAAACTATTTCTTCCCTACACACTAATTTTAAATGATACATTTATCACGGAGGGCGACAAAATATCACTTAAAATAAATTTAGCTGTTATGAAATCTTTTAAAGAATCATATTTAAAAGTCCCGTATAGATTGTTTTCATATTACACATTCGTCGCACACGCGTCCGGACCAAATAAAACACACCCGAAACCCGCACATCACGTGACATATCTTAATTGATCTCTTTTTTTTTTTTCCCCGTGAAAGAGATTCTTTTTTTTTTTTCTTTTTTTTTTTTTTTTTTTTGACTTGTCGGTACGCGTGTAACAATGTGCAAATATGTAAAATCTTTTTTTTTTTTCTAGAATTGATGAAGCTGTTTCAACAGAGCTTACAGTAATGTATTCTAAGTGCAACAATTAGCAGGGCTAAGGATTCTTCAGGCTACTCAAAGATCTTCCTCTTCTAATAATAATAATATTCAGCGCCCACGATCAATTGATTGATCGTTCTGGCTCCCGTGCACGTAGAGGGGGCTCTCAATGTTTCTGTGCCTTTGTGTTGAAGGGGGATACTTCACAGCTTGCAATGGCTACTCGGCGAGGGTTTTCTTGAACTGGGGGTTTGGAAGGCCTTAGGCAATCGACGCACATTTTTTTCAAGTGTTTTTCGCCCCAGCTGTTCCTTTTTTGGAAGCTTGTTCCAGGTCCCTGGTTGTCTTTGGAAGAAATGAACACGTTTTATTTCGTAGAGCAGTGAGTTGTGTTGGTTTGATTTTTTTTAGTTATTTGTAGTAGTCGTTGTTTTTTTTAAATTAAGTCTTAATTACTATATTTCCAGACTACTAACGTTTCGACCCCTGACGAATTAAATTGTACATTGTGAGATAGCTGCAATAAAAATTGATGATTAAATCATTTGTTTCTGTTATGGGGGGAAAAAAATGAAATTGAACTATTGGGTGATATAAATAGAACAATTAATTCTTATTGGTTGTTTTATATAATTGAAAATATAGAGTTTACGATACAGGTCATTGGTTGCACACTTTTCACCAAAGAGAGAATTGATTTTAATATCTTTATTTAATTTTCTTAATTTATACTCTTTAGATCTTTTTTTTTTTATATTGCTTTTAAATATCACCCACTTTTGCAGTCACGGCACACTCTAAAATCCCATGGACTTTCCGACTATATCAGGAACACTAAATTTGAGAATCGCTGGATTAAACAGTGGAATTTAGCCAGGACAAAGATCAGTTTAGACTGGACTCGACAGATGACAGGAGAAGTTAGCCAACAAGAAAAACTGTTTAGCGTGAAGTACAAAGTTGACAGGAGAAGTTTGCCAACATAAAGAAGTGTTAAACCTGTACTATACGGTTGAAAGGAAAAGTTAGCCAACTCAAAGGAATGTTTAGCTTGGACCACCCATTTGACAGGAGATGTTAGCCAACACAAAGGAATGTTTAGCTTGGACCTCCCATTTGACAGGAGATGTTAGATAGCACAAAGGAATGTTTAGCTTGGACCACCCATTTGACAGGAGATGTTAGCCAACACCAAGGAATGTTTAGCTTGGACCAACCATTCGACAGGAGATGTTAGTCAACACAAAGGAATGTTTAGCTTGGACCACACATTTGATAGGAGATGTGAGCCAACACAAAGGAATGTTTAGCTTGTACCACCCAATGGACAGGAGATTTTAGATAGCACAAAGGAATGTTTAGCTTGGACCACCCATTTGACAGGAGATGTTAGCCAACACCAAGGAATGTTTAGCTTGGACCACCCGTTTGACAGGAGATGTGAGCAAACACAAAGAATGTTAAGATTGGACTACGCAGTTGGCAGGAGAAGTTAACCGACACAAAACAATGTTTTGCTTGGACTAGATCGTTTTCAGAAGAAGTTAAGGATTTGTTCGTGTTTTGCTTTTGGTGCTGAGAGTATTTGTTTAGCTGTTGCTATATGCTTTGTATTTTGTGACTCATTTGGGTATGGGAAATGACGTTGTTAATTTTTTTTTTTATGGTTTGAATAGTTGTAGTAATGGAGTAGCTAGTAATGGAGGATTAGTAATTGAGTTCTAGAGTGAGAACGGGATGAGAGAAGGCGCTGTTTGTTTTTTAATAAATAGACATTCGTTATATGAATCATTGGTAGGGTAAATCATCACTAAATAACACCGCCCCCCCCCCCCCCCCCAAGAGAACGAAGCTATTGAACAGTTCATTCCAGTTCGTGACACAACCAACTCAGTGGAAATCTTAAGACGGGACCATTGTGTTGAAAGAAGAGGCGAGGCGAGGCTACAGCCACCGCAGTTCCGGTTTTGGGATCAATGGTTACGGTGACTCGTCTTGTTGATACACTGCGGTTCTTGTGAGACCGTAAGAGAAAACCACGAGAACACATGACAATATTCCCTCCAGTGCCCCCCCCCCCAAACCGTAGCCCCCCCCCCCTTTTTCAATCCTCCGTTATGAATAGTTATATGTATGTATTAAACCTGAAAGATTGGATTTTTAAAATAATTTTTACAGCTTCGTTTTTAACACATACATCTTAATCCAGGGGGTTCTCAGCCTTGAAGTGGAATGTTATTATCATCGTGTGTCCAATTGCATGGATCGCGCCGTAGAAAACGTAGTGATCTTCATTTAACAACAAAAAAATAATGTCGAACGCTTATTTTAATTTTGTTTAAAAGCTAAATAAGTGTTTTAAATTTTTAAAAAAAACAACTAAACAACTAATGTGTTAAATAGTTTGGAGTAGGCTTAATCATTAGCATCAGAAAAGTCATTTATGAAATTAATCAGAAAACTTAACTACGGATAGACGGTACAAATTCAACGTCTCATCATCTTAGTATTTGCTTTTCAATACAAAAGAAAAAGGAAATATCCGGACAACTGTTACCGGTTGTTTTTCTTTATAAGTTTATCCGGACGCATATTTATAGGATATACTAATTGAACTTCATATTTTCTCACTAGAAACTACTTTCTGATAAATTTTTTAATTCTTTTTGTTCAAAAAAAAATAAATAAAAATACCCTCAGAACATCTTGGTGTGTGCGTGTGTGTGTGTGTTTGTGCGTGTGTGTGCGCGTGTGTGTGTGTGTGCGTGTGTGTGCGTGCGTGTGCGTGTGTGTGTGTGTGCGTGTGTGTGTGCGTGTGTGTGTGTGTGCGTGTGTGCGTGTGCGTGTGTGTGTGTGTGTGTGCGTGCGTGTGTGTGTGTGCGT
The DNA here is from genome assembly GCA_964017045.1 of Omphiscola glabra. Classification (NCBI taxonomy): domain Eukaryota; kingdom Metazoa; phylum Mollusca; class Gastropoda; family Lymnaeidae; genus Omphiscola; species Omphiscola glabra. The sequence goes on along the minus strand of OZ024806.1, from coordinate 9,285,595 downwards.
GCGTGCGTGTGAATTGTGTGGTAAAGGATGGCAGGTCGTTGGAACATTTGTTTAGTCTTTGTGTCCAGGCTCGAAACGTGCTATGTTCTTATTCATACCGGTATACAGGCGTGTTCCGCAAATAAAGGCTTAGATCTCCGCAGACTTTACACATAGAATCTTTGGTCTCTTTCACGAGGGAATATAAGAGTTTTTCATTTAAAATTTTGATTCAACACGGGATGTCATATCAAACCCTACCGGAACGCCATAGCAAATGTACGTTAACCAAGACAAAACTTGCGTTGACTGGGACGGTCTCGGTCAAACCGGTACATCTAGTTTAGCACTATAAATGTGTGTTGTACCAATTCAGGAAAATACAGTTACAAGTGTGGACACGTGCATTTGCCTTCTCGAAATAATATTTTTGAAAAGAGGATGATCGGGAATAATTTGGTTAAATTAAGGAAATAAATATGCATTTTCCAAATTTCAATGAAAATATAGTAAAGGGATGGGAAAATGAGAGGAGACATTTTTTAAGGTACAGACGTAAAAATTGGGTTCTAGATGCCTCGTGTCTAGGTTAAATTGGTTTGTAAAGTTCATAATTTCTGAAACCAAAACAGACATAAGCAAGAATATGTATTTGCTCCAACGCAATATGCCCAGAATTATTACCAGGTTAACACACCCGGTAAAACCAGTTCATTCTTTCAAATATATATATTAATATATATAAGCTTATGTTGGACACATCAAGCACAAACTATAAAAATTTAAGATTATGTTAGCATTGAAGTGAGTTTTGGAATGTTTAAACTCGAAAAATATTGGCCATTAGTTTTCATAATAATAAAAATGGTTCCTATTTTTCTACTGGACACAGTATATACAAAAGTTTTTTGTTTTATTTTTAAACTAAATTTAATCTAATATTTCTAAACTTTTTCGTAAGTTAAACTATAATTATTTATTTTTTTGGATTTTTTTTTTTTAATTTTCAATCACCTCTGTCACTTACCCCATTATGGAAGAACTTATAACGACATCAAAGACGATGGCTCTTGGAACATCAAGATCACTTCCATATCCCTTTCTCGCGACCAGTGATCTTTTTCTTTGCTTGAAACCTATGCCGCCATAAGGTCTGTCTATTTATTCAGAAACTACCTTCAGTTTTAACACTGTCGCCAATGTGTATTAAACGAACTTAAATAAAGTTGAATTGTTTAGCGTTTTCTTTTTTTTTCCTTTAAAGGAAATAAAAGATGTGCTAACATGCACTTTGTTTTGAACAAATGGTTTTAGTCCAAAATTAGTTCAATGAAAACAAAGAGAAAGAACATTTTTGAGTTATAACATATATGTATTTAAAAATTCTATGCGCCACATGAATCATAAACACATGAGCCGCGTGTACTCTACTGGTCATAAAAATTAAATATGAAAGGGAGAGGTGTCAGCCCGGTGAAAGGCAGTAACAATCTATCCAATCGCAGCACGCGTTGCTCGTCCCTTCAGTACCAATGCAGAAGTCTGTCGTCCAAGACACATTCACGAAATGTACAGAATCTATTTTAATGTTTCTCTTTCCTTTTTGTATCAGTCTGTGTCCCTGTGTTAAATTTTACGATCTGTTATATATTACCAGTGGGGAAAATGGTGTTGTTACAGGAATGAGCTCACCCCACCCCCGTAACCACACTTTTTTTTTGTCTCTCCGTGCGCCCTACTCCACCCCCTAAGAGCAGATTTTAAATGACAAACCCATCTGGCCTTATCTTTACGAACGGATTGTTACGTATTTGAACTGGCTAATTCTGTCCTCGGCTAATCATAAAGTGAGGGGTTCTCAAATCGTGACGTAAGTTTTATATGCTTCGGTGTGAAAGGTATGTGATGTATCCGTGCGAAAAGTTTCTATTTTTCGCTGTGAAAAGTTTCTATTTTCTAATGTGAAAAGTTTGTATTTTTCAGTGTGAAAAGTTTGTATTTTTCAGTGTGAAAAGTTTGTATTTTCTAATTTTAAAAAGTTTGTATTTTTCTGTGTGAAAAGTTTGTATTTTTTAATGTGAAAAGTTTGTATTTTCTAATGTGAAAGTTTTGCATGTTTAGGTGAAAACGTCAGTTTTGTTTGTTTCAACGCGAAACTTGTACCTAAGTGGAGGTCAGGCCTTGCTAAACGATTTTTGATACTTCTCTGTATTCACGATCTAACGCAATCGACGAAACCATTTTGAAAAAAGGTCCACCTGTAAAGTGTAACTGAAAAATCTTTAAAAAACATAAATCTACGTCTGCTGCTATTTTTCAATATTTACACGGTTGGGATTTGGGGTTGTGGGGTGGGGGGGGGGGTGTTCCTTACAAGTTTTCTGAGAAATCTATCAGAGGATTGACGGCAGTGGCGTTTCTGACTTTAAAACAAAGTCATCTGTGGTTAGAAACCTTTGTGAACGATGTTTCGTTGAGCTCAAAGGATTGTCAATCGCCAGCCATTGTTGTAAACAGCCACCATAAAAATCAAATTATTTCATAAACGCCTGTAAGATTTTACAACCAAAAAAAGAGAGACGCTTATCTGAACCGGATGTAATCGCTTGACGCCCGCTTATGGAAATATTTGTTCCTGGTTTCGAGACCTTTGGTAGCTCTATGCGACCTGGTTTATCAGCAAATTGTAGAACATTTATTTTTATTTTTTTTTTATTTATTTTTTTTTTTGCAAAGGGACACACTGACATGATTTTTTTTTCCATCCAGGGTGCGTGATCATATATCATGAATCTAGAGCTATAAACAATAGATTATTTTAATTAATTAAAAAATAATAATAGCAATACAATAACAAACAGGTACTTTTTTTAATGGATCCAGACACTCAGCGCCGCCATTCGGACCCGGTGTCACATTAGACAAAATGCTTTTCGGGTGTCATTTGTGGTAGTTTATTTTAGTTAAACTGAAGAGTTGAGTTCATAAACATAATTTCCATTTAATTATCTTTCATTTGATACCTCATTTTGTCTTACAAACCCAACATTAATATTTCAAATAGTTTTTTAATCCCGACCTCCCACTTCTGGTACCCGGGTGCGAAAAGTCGCAGCCTATTTATATTGCTTATATACGGGAAAATGAAATGGGGTCCTCGGGCCATTAAAATGTATATTATGAGTTAAATATACCTAAACAGATAGTCGACCGTTTTTATAACCACACACTATACCTAAATAGTCGATTGCTGCTTTACAAAACAAAAAAAACCAACCTAAACAGATAGTCATTTGCTACCATCACCAAAAACAGCGCTAAACAGATCTTCATTGCACGCTATTTATCTAAACAAAATATTTCTAAATGTTCCATCTCGACTAACCGCTCAAACTGATCCTGACTAGGTCATCAATGCTCGCTATCTACAAACAAACTAAATTACGAGAATCGTCCCACAGAATTCTTTGATTGCGACATATTCACATCACAAAATGGGATCCGGTTGTGGAAATGCGAGTCTGCAGTTACTCTCGACCATATTTACCTTTATAGAAAGGAATGAGTCGCCTTGAATGGCAGCAAAAGGGGCTGAGGTCCAATTAAGAATATTTGTAGTAAACATGCATCGTCCGTGTAAATATATAGCTACCACTGCGTGTTAAAAAAAATCTCTTGATATCCTAACAGTGGATTCCGTGTTTGCCTTTTATTTGAAGTTCCAATATGTGTGTGCAGTGGCGTAGTGAGAGGGGGGCATCATGCCCCGGGCGCTACTCACAATGGGGCGCCAAATGGTATATTTTACTATAATATTGTATGGTTTTCGAATAGAGGGGGGGCGCTAAACAGGTATTGTGCCCTGGGCGCGAGTTAAGCTCGCTACGCCACTGCGTGTGTGTGAACTAGGCGCTAAATATGACAGTACCGAAAGTCCCCCATCATGAGTGTGACTGTGTTCTGGTCAACGGTGCCTATCTCCAGCCGCACCCGAATTTCAAGTTGAGAAAAAAGGAAGATACTAAAAAAAATGATTCTTTCGAAAGAGGAAAACATATTTATAGTTGATCATTATATTTGCTCGTACGGAGTGTGAAGTGAAATAAGATTAGTCCAATCACGATTGACGACTTAATTGTCTTTTTTTTAAAACAGTTTCAAAAAGATCGTTATCTGGTACCTTAAACCGATTACAATTAGTGAAGTCTATGAAACATCTCTACTCTCGATATATTTGATAATCTGTATATATTTAATGCTAAAATCTTGTTAAGGGCGTGTAGTATTCGAATACAAAAATCGTACTGGCCACTCCAGATTATAAGGCGATGTCTTACTTCCATGCAGTTCGTAGATATCGTTATTTGTATTCATTTATTTTTTTCAAAACATCACAAGTGTAAAGCTTTTAAAAACCACTGTATTTATTTTGATCAATATAAAGTTCTACAATTTTAATAATAGTTCTGGCTAAGTATCAAACATGCGCAATGAATTTTCAAATTAAATTTCATCCTAAAAGGATGACGTTTAATGGAGGGTTAGGTCTTAATTATAAATTGTATGATGATATTTGAGCACGACAACCCGCTGACGCCATTTTTAATGAGACATTTCTGTGTTGTGTTATTGAAAATGGAAACTTTAAAAAAAAAAAAAAAAATTGATTTTTTTTAAACTTAAGAATTTAAAGGGCTCGTACACAAAATGCACAATTCATCAATTATTATATCGAAAGCGTTTGTGTTGTCTTTTAAATGTCCTACTTTTGTAACAAGGTTTCCTGATTAATAAAAAAAAAACGTAACCTATTTTTATAATGCCCCACCTATTTGCACGTTTGTTTTTTTTAAGTTTGTTTTTTTCTAGATAGGAATATATCATTAAAAAATAAATATATTTTTGTCATTTAGCATTTCCATTATCATTATTGTCAATTCTATATAAAAAAAAAATATTGCAGGTGATAGTTTTAGAAAAAACTCCTAATCCTAATTGTTTCAATTGAAAATAAATTATGTGGATTTTGTTTTAAAAAAGTGTTTTAAAGTATACCTAAGTGGCACTTTGCAATTTATCAGAAAAAAAAAAGTTATATTATTTTGAAATTAAAATAAACATTTCAATCAACGGAATATATACATTATTTGCATGCGATTTCCCTTAGATAAAATCACTCATTAATAAGTATATAATATCTTTTATAATCAACTCATGCCTTCTTAAAATACGTATGCCGTTCATAGACGATTTATAAAAATGTTTAGTATCAAAACACATACAAATATATAGACCGGCTCTTTTGTTTATTTTCGACTCTCATAAAATTTGGAAATATTTTTAAAAGGTAGTCTAATTATTATAAGTAAGTTGTTTTTTTTTCCATTTGCGTTCAGCCATAATGCCTCCCATTAAACCTTAAAAATATCATTCCCTGTTTAATAGAAACTTTGAATTCAAATACACTCCAAAATTGCACCTTTTGATTTTGAAATGATCAAAAAATGTGTGGTGATCAGGCCCCTCCACCGATCAAGATTCATCGGCACCCCCATCTTCCGCCCTAATTCCCGATGTAAATGATCGTCGATGTTAGTATTGATATGCCCATCTGCCACTTAGAAAATGGCACAATCCCCCGGAAATTTGAAATGCCCCCCCCCCCCCCCGTGGAAAAATGCCTGAAAATAAACACTGCACACACGTGCACACACAACCGCGTTTATATACACACGCATTCGCATACAAATGCACACAGGGCCGTCTTAACATTATCGGAGTGGGGGGAGGGCTGTCATGGGTAAAGTAATGCAATGAAGCGCAACCGTACCTCTCTAACCTATTCAAGTAATGTTAGAAAATCACATGGGGCTGGGGTCATGACCAGAGTTTCTGTCAGACTATTGACGAGGGGGCATGGGGCAAGTATCATCACCTGATTTAGACAAGTTATCCAGCAAGATCATATCCCCCCCCCCCCCCGAAACACATTAACATAAAATTATTGTTGTTGTGCGCCGGTTTTTTTTAATGTCGCTGTCTTTGTTAGGTACGGCTATTTTTAGTTCTGCTGCGACTGCTGTCTTGTAAGTTTTCTTTGTCGACCGGTTTTCTCATTTCGACATGGGGCCACGCCAACTCACTACGACATAAGGGCAATGCACTCTCACTACGACACGGGACAATGCATTCTCACTACGACATAGGGCAATGCACTCTCACAACGACATAGGGCCACGCACACTCACTACGACATAGGGCCACGCCCACTCACTACGACTTAGGCAATTGTATTCTCACTACGACATAGGGCAATGCACTCTCACTACTACATAGGGCTATGCACTCTCACTACGACACAGGGCAATGCATTCTCACTACGACATAGGGCAATGCACTCTCACAACGACACAGGACAATGCATTCTCACTACGACATAGGGCAATGCACTCTCACTACGACACAAGGCAATGTACTGTCACTACGACACAGGGCAATGCACTCTCACTACGACATAGGGCCATGCCCTCTCACAACGACACAGGGCAATGCATTCTCACTACGACATAGGGCAATGCACTCTCACAACGACATAGGGCCACGCCCACTCCCTACGACATAGGGCTACGCCCACTCATTACGACATAGGGCCATGCCCTCTCACTACGACACAGGGCAATGCACTCTCACTACGACATAGGGCCATGCCCTCTCACAACGACACAGGGCAATGCATTCTCACTACGACATAGGGCAATGCACTCTCACAACGACATAGGGCCACGCCCACTCCCTACGACATAGGGCTACGCCCACTCATTACGACATAGGGCCATGCCCTCTCAATACGACACAGGGCAATGCACTTTCTCTACAACATAGGGCAATGCACTCTCACTACCACATAGGGCAATACACTCTCACTACGACACAGGGCAATGCACTCTCACTACGACACAGGGCAATACACTCTCACTACGACACAGTGCAATGCCCTCTCACTACGACATAGGGCAGTGAGTTTCGTTGTATACTTTAGCAAATAATCACTTAAATATTTTTGTGGGTAACATTTAGACCCACCCGGAATTTTCTCAAAAATATCCGGACCCAGGTTAGCAATATTTGCATCCTGTTAAGCCCCCAGTATTTGTGGATACTTGCTTTATCGACAAGAAGTCGAAACAGGATCTAAAAAAAAAAATTAATTAATCCAGTTAATTGAATTATTTCATCGCATTGACATTGCGTACCCCATGCGAGGGCAAGGGTTCTCGGATATTTTAAGTAGCCCATATTTTTGATGTGGGAGGAAAGGACATATCAAACGCCTTACTAGGCGTGCAGATGACCCAGACCAAATATGGGCAGGGTCCTCCTAATGTCACGTGACCCTCTGACTGTAAATTTCTTCTCATAAATTACTCATTGATGAACACGTGACGTCACCCATTGCAAATAAATTTGACGCACCCTCCCCCTTTTTTTTTTGTTGCCTTAATTCGATTGCAATATTTTTTTTTATCCTTTATAAGAAATGTTCGTGTATTTCTCTTACTACCTGGGTGTGTGGTAAAATCGCCTGACGGCTAACTGAACGACTTCCCGTCAACCTATCGAGATGAAACGTGGCATATAGATTCGTGGTCGATGACAGCACATCCTTTCCATTTTCTTAGCGCCATTTCCAACCCCCGAAAATCTTCTTTTTTTTTTTTCAAGAAATGAAATTCCCGATAACTGCGCTAAATGATATTATTTTAAAAAAAAAAAAAAAACAGTCGCGTTTGCTGCGTACTATGTTCTTCTGAAAAAGTTTGTGACATATTTTTTTTGCGGTTTAATAGTGGATGGGACATTAGAATATTAACATCAAATTGAATAATCCAAAACGCATATCAAAGATTTATTTGAAAGTTGTGGTTTCTAGTTGCTTTATTAATTGAGGAAATTTTATAAAACTAGCCCTTGCCCCCTCCCCCCAATGTAATGGATTTGAAAGTCGAAATATTTGTGACACCTGCTTCCCACTGCACTTTAAAAGCAAATTAAATTATCAATATATCTATAAAATCAACAAAATTATGGGCGACTTGATGCTAATAGAAGCGTGAGACCACTTGGACCGTGTCGCGCACTATAAACGTGAGACCGCTTGAAGCGTGAGGGCCCATAGAAGCATGAGACTCCCAGATATTTGAGGCCCCCTACATGCGTGGGGCCCTAGATCAAATGGGCCCCTTAGAAGCGTGAGATCTCTAGAACCTTGGCCCCCTTACTAGAAACGCGAGACGCCTAGATCCGTGAGGCCCCCTAGAACTTGAGACCCTTTTGTCCGTGAGGACCCCAGAAATGTGCGTCACTGTACAAGTGCCCTGTGTTCCCATGCCTTACGACAGAACTGCATGCACAGGCCACACACAGACGCAGGCACACACACCGACACAGGCACACACACGAGCGCACAAATACACACCAAATCGAGATCTTTAAAAAGACATGACATTAAGCCGTTTTCGGACACTTGATATCCTGACAGCAGGGCTGTAATGCCTGCGCTTAAGTACCATCGACCAGACGAGTTATTAAAATATCGGCTGATACTATCACGTATGGACACGTGAAACAGCGGCCGCCGTTGTGGGCTTGCTTACTTTGAGGCTAATGGTATCTATTCGACGATCTCTCCAGCAGTACTTCCCAAACGTCTTTAACTGGACAGCCTTGGAAATTTATAAGCGTGCAGTCAGCAGAGTGAATTTTTTTTTGGGGGGTGGCTGTCTGTGTATGTGCGTGTGTCATTTGATACTTTAATTTGATATTTGATACCGGTGGGAGGTGTGGGGGTCATTCCCTATGATAGAGTTCCCCTCCCAACATTATGATCAGAATCTTAGTGTTCAAGATTATTTTTTGGTTTGAGAATTCATATTATCAAGGTGAACTGTTATATAATTACATGACTTAAATTTATGAAGAATAGCCTGGTATATTTTTTTTTATTTCATCGATAACCCACTAGTTTTAGACACGACAGCATTTATTTTAAGATCTATAATTTCTTCGACCACTCAAAGAAACTCTTTGGATTACCCCCCCCCCCGGGTCTCCCCCCCCCCCCCCCCGTGCCTCCCCCTGCCCACGATTTATACTTAGGATATGTTGGAATGTTGTTGTTTTTTTCCGTTTATTGATAAATGCAGACATTTTGATAACGTCATGTACAGACATTTTGATAACGTCTGGAATTTGTTTGTGTCGTTCTAATTTATTAAGATCAGGTCTGATGTCTGGGCGACCATACGATGAAACCGATATAACACATCAAAAGTGAAAACTGTTGACAGTTGTGTGAAGAGGAAAAAGAAAGAAACTAACTGTCAAGCTCTGACAGATTCTGCCAAGAAGCTTAAAGTGGCTCCCCGCCTGACGAGCAACCCGCATGACGAGCAACCCGCATGACAAGCAACCCGCATCACGAACAACCCGCATGACGAACAACCCGCAAGACGAACAACCCGCAAGACGAACAACCCGCATGACGAACAACCCGCATGACGAACAACCCACATGGCGAACAACCAGCAAGACGAACAACCTGCATGACGAACAATACGCATAACGAGCAATCCACATAACGAGCAATCCACATAACGAGCAATCCACATAACGAGCAATCCACATAACGAGGATGTTCGCCCAAAACTGACTCGCATAGCTAACCGCGACTCGCATAGCGAACCGAGACTCGCATAGCGAACCGCGACTTGCTTAGCGGACCGCGACTCGCATAGCGAGCCTCGACTCGCTTAGCGAACCGCGACTCGCATAGCTAACCGCGACTCACATAGCGAACCGAGACTCGCATAGCGAACCGCGACTCGCTTAGCGAACCGCGACTCGCATAGCTAACCGCGACTCACATAGCGAACCGAGACTCGCATAGCGAACCGCGACTCGGATAGCTAACCGCGACTCACATAGCGAACCGAGACTCGCATAGCGAACCGCGACTCGCTTAGCGAACCGCGACTCGCATAGCTAACCGCGACTCACATAGCGAACCGAGACTCGCATAGCGAACCGCGACTCGGATAGCTAACCGCGACTCACATAGCGAACCGAGACTCGCATAGCGAACCGAGACTCGCATAGCGAACCGCGACTCGGATAGCTAACCGCGACTCACATAGCGAACCGAGACTCGCATAGCGAACCGCGACTCGCTTAGCGAACCGCGACTCGCATAGCTAACCGCGACTCACATAGCGAACCGAGACTCGCATAGCGAACCGCGACTCGGATAGCTAACCGCGACTCACATAGCGAACCGAGACTCGCATAGCGAACCGCGACTCGCTTAGCGAACCGCGCCAGCATACACCCTCGCGGAATAAAAATAAAAACAACAGCGAAACGTGCGAGAGTACAAATGGCGTCTTCCGCTGACTCTGGGCAATTCTGAAAAGGAACACAGGACAAGAGCATTCTTGTGTGGTTTTTTGGTGGGTTCTTTTTTGGTGTGTGGTTTTTTTTTGTGTGTGTATTGTTTTTGTTTGTAATGAGGATGTGCGTTTACATTCTTGTTGGTATGTTTACGATGCGCTGTGCTCATTTTTTTCCGAAATAAATTTTGTGGATGATTGGGTCAACTATCTTACGCTGCTGATCAATAAATTTTTTTTTGTTCTGGAATGCCAGGCGGACTTTAAAAATATGATCAAAATGATTTCATCAGTATTCCATTTACCGCTTTTATTTAAAATGTTTTTTGCATCGGAAACGAATAAAAATTTTGATAATGGGGCTCTCCCACAGCCCTGGCCTCCCCCGAAAATCTAGTGAGGGGCATTCGGTTAACAGATGCGCTAGTGCTTCTGGGACCAGGCTGCAATGCCGACATGTAGGGTCCCTGTTATAAACTAGAATGTTAAAACATGTGCCGATGTGACAGCCAATTTGTTAGAAAATGATCCGTCAACCAGCTTTTAATTCCAAGATACGTTACTTGTACATCTGGCGGTTTTTGCCTATGTCTCTGCTTTTTCATTTCCACAGATATTAACGTGCCATGGAATCAACTGCTCTGTTACCTTACCTTTCTTCCTTTTCGTCGATCTTGCCTAAGTCATCATTGATGGCGCCATCTGAGTGAGTGGTACCCGCCCTCCTACCCAAGATTCCATTGATCTTACCCACGTCATCAGTGATGGCGCCAACTAAGCGCCAAGATCTCAAAAGCAGCTCTAGAGTCAGAGTAGACTACAACGACGAGTTCCACAAGCTCCAACCTCTACACACTGTGGCACACTTTCCAGGGCCCTGTGTATTCGATGCTGCAGTCCCTGAAATTTCCTGGTTGGGTTGAACATGTCCACCGTATCAATTGTTTAAGTTAGTCAACTAAAAGACGTGGTCAGACATGTCGATTCAATAAATTGGTCACGTCATTTCACTGCTCGAGGTAGACAGTCCACTGACATCCATTCCCACTAGCATCGGTGGGACACAGGTTTGGAAAATAGCAATAATGATACCACAAATAATAGTTGCAGAATCCCTCTTCTGGGAAGCCCCCCCCCCCCTTTTTTTTTCACGCTGGTGGTAGTTACTTTTTATTCACACACAAAGATGTGGATTTCACACGGTCACGTGAAGTTTTTAAAAGCCGAGGTCTACTAAACGCCACAGGTGCACCAGAAATATGACATACTGTAGAAATTGGTTTCTCGTCATTACAAAGTGTGTCTTTCAATGGAATCTCATCCCTCCTCAACTTTCTCGAGGAAAAAAAACATAGGGGAATATCAGCTTTGTCAGAACAGTGTTTGTTTGAAAGATTATTTTTTTTTTTTACAATTATAGTTTGTATTTCTCAACCTGTGGGGCGCGAGCCCTTTGTGGGTCGCACGACCCTTTATCAAGGGTCGCCTAAGATATTCTGTAAACACATATAAATTAAAGGGTCGTGGCATTAGGAAGGTTGAGAAAAATTGCTCCTGCGGGACACGGGGGAGTAACTATGCATAAATTGACACTAAAATAGGTTCATGTACGTCCCAGCATGACCTATAAGGTATGAAATATAAATTGTGTCTTTTGAAGTATGGTGTGTTGGAAAAAAAACACGAAAAAAAAAGGAGAAGGGGGGGATCAAGGTGTGTACATTTTGTGGACGATAGAAAACATTGCTTTTTTTTTTAATTTAATGAGTTGAGTGCATCTTCGTATTGAGACAAGAGATTCTTTGCTTTCGTTTTTACTAAAAAATAAACTACTACAAATAACATCCGAATAGCTTTGAGTCTAATGGTACCCGGGTGCGAATGGCGGCGCTGTGTGTCCGGGTCCATTTTGACTAATGCTATTCGGATGTCATTTGTAGTAGTTTATGTTAGCTAAAATGAACAATATTAAGTTTACAAACGTAGAGTACATTCAATTATCTTTCATGTGATTTGATCTTACAAACCCAACACTAATATTTTAAATCGTTTTTTAATCCCAACCTCTCAATTTCGGTACCCGGGTACCAATTGGTGCAGCCTTGCATCTTCGTATTCATAAAAGAGACTATTTTCTTTCGTTAAATCCTTTACACTAACTTCGCATTTCTTCGTGTTTTTAAACTGAGCAAATCTCAAGTTGATGGTACGGAGTTCACCGGCACCCCGTCCGATGGCAACTCATCTAAGAGAAGGAAACTCTGAATTCAAACCCGGAGATGGAGTCCCGTAGGCGGATAACATTGGTACAATGAAACATTCCGCCAACTCCTGTGACGCCACCGGATCCAAGCTGTAGCATCCACATGATGCATCGAGTGGCGTGGAGAGAGGCGATTTGCTGTTGGGAGCCAGCTTATGATTCTAGAAGAATAATCCCAGGCCTTGTGGATTTCGTCCTGCAAATTAAATGCAATGGTTAATTTGTACTGTGTGTGCAGATGCTCAAATAAGTGTCTACGCGTTTACATTGAAATGTGTAATCATCTACTATGGAGAATAAAAATTTGCTTTTTCCAACCGGTATGCGTAATGGGGTTACGACAAGGGGGGGGGGGCACTCAGTGGGATTTTTATTGCCTTAATGGTGAGCAGGGGGGAGGAGTGGCCGGAACACATTTGAGAACCAACGTTTTTTTGTGTTTTTTTTTCAAAAATCTGAGTTTTAAAGCATTTTTTTTCGCAAACATCTAGATCAAGTTTTTTAAAAACAATTTCGTTTTGTTCAATAGGTCCCTTTCTGGACCGACGAAAGAATCCATTCTTCTTCATATTTTGCATCCGTCCGCCACAATGTGTTGACGATGTAGACTTCGTAGGGCGAAATCGCAAGGCCTTTTTATTTTTCTTTAGGAGGGTAAGCTGACTCCCTGGTCTTCTTATTAGAACCCCCCCCCCCCCATTATTATTATTGCAATAATAAGATTACAAATATTAAACGTAGCTCAGGGAGCGCATGGCGTTTTTTTCGTAGGGTATAATAACGGATCCCCAATGGGGTCCATGGTACACCAATTTAAGAATCCCTGATCCTAATCGAGAATTTCGTTTTTTTCACACCAAAAAAAACAACAACAAAAAACTTACCCACCAGAACTTTGAAAGAGATACATTTTGACGTTCGTACTCCAATAAAAGCAAGTCCCCCTATTGACCCTCGGTATATGCAATGGCAAATATGCTCACGGTGTTCCATTTAATGGCGGCAGACAGACGCCATCATAGAATGGTTTTGTAGTTTATGTAGACGGCATGAACTCTTCAGGTCAATAAAATTCGGTCCTCGCTTTGCCTTACTCGGGACCCTGCTCTTGATTATCATTATCATTATCGTTTGTTATTTTTATATTACTAGAATTTATGACCCGATGTTATCGGGATAATAATGGTAGGTCTTTTGCGATAATTTCTACTTGCTATTGCAAAAACTTATCACAATTCATAACCTTAAAAAGTAGTATTTATGTCATGACATTTACGTTTCTAACATCAGTAAGTTTTAGGAAGTATTTACCTGCTTATATTATACGCCTACATCACTTTCTTTCACGCCCCTGAACTAACTTTTTCCTTCTAAACACGACCTTAATTACCCAATCTAAGTTATCACTAATTATATCACTTTTGTCGCTAAAGATGTTAATTGAGGGACGATTTCTACGCTGAAGAAGTACTTTGGATTTACACCTTTTCGAGCCCTTGAACTACAACTTCTTTTTTTCTCTAAAAATTATGAAAAGATAATCTTAAAAATTTACAATAAAATCTCTAGATATGATATAAATATATTTTTATATTAAAGGGATTTGCTATCTCATCAAAAATTTAAACAAACTTTTGCCTTGTATTTTTTAAATTATACATTATCAGAAAATGGTAAACAAAGAATTATTTTATCTAAAACGAATCTCGCAACCATTTTTTACGTCTATAACAGAATTGATTGTCTTTTTTTTAAATTGTTAATCTCATAAAAATACACACCCACTTTACTCGCAAAGTAAAAATTAAAATAGATTTTCATTTTTGAAAGAAAATATTAACCCATTATATATCCAGTTTTCTAAATTAAATTTTCAAGTGTGCTAAATGATTGTGTTTTGATATTCATGTGTATACTTATATAAATGTACCCACATTCTGTTAACGCCACTGATTTTTTTTAAATGGTAAGCGTAAGTTTATTTGTAAAAAAAGGCAGGGAACCTCTCTTTTTTTCACCAATGTAATACCATTCGATTTAAATATGTTGTCATCCACGTAAAAATTTACACTTCTTATTTCCTACCTCCAATATGTATGTACCCAAGAAGGTTAATTATTTATCAAATGCGTTCCTTTGGTTTAAGACGTGTCGTGTGCTGCGTGGGGCAAATTGACCAACACCCCACTTTTAGATTTTAATAAAATTAATAAATTCTTGCACTGAATTGTAGTCCCCGCCAAACACAAGCTAACATATTTTTCACTTTAAATAACATATTTTGCACTCCAACTAACAAATTTTGCACTTCAACTAACATATTTCGCACTTCAACTAACATATTTTGCACTTCAACTAACATATTTTGCACTTCAACTAACATATTTTGCACTCATCTTAAATATTTTGCACTTCAACTAACATATTTTGCACTCATCTTAAATATTTTGCACTTCAACTAACATATTTTGCACTCATCTTAAATATTTTGCACTTCAACTAACATATTTTGCACTTCATCTTAAATATTTTGCACTTCAACTTACATATTTTGCACTTCAACTAACATATTTTGCACTTCATCTTAAATATTTTGCACTTCAACTTACATATTTTGCACTTCAACTAACATATTTTGCACTTCATCTTAAATATTTTGCACTTCAACTAACATATTTTGCACTTCAACTTACATATTTTGCACTTCAACTAACATATTTGGCACTTCAACTTACATATTTTGCACTTCAACTTACATATTTTTCACTTCAATTAACATATTTTGCACTTCAACTAACATATTTGCACTTCAACTAAAATATTTTGCACTTCAACTAACATATTTGCACTTCATCTTACATATTTTGCACTTCAACTTACATATTTTGCACTTCATACGCTTTGTTCTTATTTGGAATAGCTATAAGTGGATTAGTGAATGCAATTTGGCTGTGGGGTATCGCTGCACTCAATGACTTAAACGGCAAATTTTCTTATTAGAAGTATGTTTAAAGGTTACGTTTTTATTACGTTATCAATTTAATAAAAGTATATTTGTGGAATTAAAAAAAAAAGTAAAAGCTTATTAAAAATAAATGTTAAAATACAAAGCTAAAATATGTGTGTGTTTTTTTTTATATTTTAAAGCAATCAATTATATTGATTATATTGATTAATTCTACTTTTAAGAAAAGGAAAATATATTGTCAGTTTTGTAACGAGGGGGTTATTATATCAAGGAAACGTAAGAGTTTTGGCTAACATGGGCGATTCGGGCTATGAAGTCATTTGCATGTTTATTTAGAACAAATGAATTTTAATTTTATTCTCCAATATTAACAACGCACTAAAAACAACTTTTCCTTGCGTTTTCCCGATACATGTGATTACGGTGTAATTCTTTGATCATAAGTTTTTCATTAATTTTTTTTTTCATAACTTTCAAACGCATAAAATGCTTAAGATAGTTACTTAGTTGTTACTTTAAATGTATTTGTAATTTATAATAATAATTAATTTATCTTTTACTAAAATAAAAAGGGACATATAATATTTATCATAATATGTATTTGCGCATTTAAATTTACTCAATGTCCATAAAATAATAGAAAATATCTATGATCGTTTTTAAGACTCTGAATGTATTTAAAGCGGTTACCGGAAATTTGATCGAAAGAAATTTCGTCGACGGAAAATTGATCGACGGAAATTTGATCGAACGGAAATTTGGTCGAATATTTTTTTCAGTTCAGACGTTAAAATTTTCGTCAAATTTCTTTTTGAATGCACTATACTATATAGTAAAACAAAATAATGCGTTGTAAAAGAAATTTGGCGCACAATTTTAACATATAAACTAAAAAAAAGATTCGACCAAATTTCCGTTCCATCAAATTTCCGTCGAAATTTCTTTCGATCAAATTTCCGGATGCGATTTAAAGCGTGTCGGTTCTTTGGCGTTACGGTCAGCCTAGCTCATTCTTATGTATATTATTATTATTATTATTATTGTATAATTATTATTATTGTATATTATATTATATTTTTTTTTATTTGTATCGTCATTAGATGGCTGGGAGTAGATTGAGGTGTCTATGTAAATATTCTTTTATGAAAATTAATACGTTTGACGTTACAAAATGTAACCACCTGAGAACAACATTCCCTACGTGAGAACATTACCTTCCTGGGAAAACATTAAACATTACCCACCTGAGAAAAACATTACCTATCTAAGAACAACATTACACACCTGATAACAACATTATCTACCTGATAACAACATTATCTACCCGATAACAACATTATCTACCTGATAACAACATTATCTACATGAGAACAAAATTACCTACCTGATAACAACATTATCTATCTGATAACAAAACTACCACCTGAAAACAATATTTCCTACCTACCAACCAAATTTACTACCTGATGTTGAGACCCGTTGGGTCTCACCAGTGTGAGAATCACTGGAACATTCTTAAACCTAGGATTTTCCCAACATAACCCAATTAGGGTTGGCCTTAAGGGTAAGTGACCTAAGGGTCGGATCAGAGACCATGAAAACTTTCCAGGTTCAGTGACCATGGAATAGCTTAGTATTAGTCCAATGGAAATGTACCAAAACTTAGGACAATGAAAACAGTTCAGCACGTCGCCAGAGTATTGACCCGGCTTGTAAACAAAGTGTTAGTAGGTCATTGAACTTCCTTTATGTCTCAATGCCAACGGGCCTTTATAAGCTGGAAGCATGCGGGTGCTCAGTCTCTCACATTGATTGACAAAGAGGGCCTGGTAGATTCCCCTTTGGTACTATGGTTTGCATAGTTTAAGAGTTATCTGGTTAGTACTGGTAACATTGTTAGTTGTTAGTAGCATAATAATATATATTATAATGTTAGTAAGAAATGTTAGGATTGTAATTAGTCAGTCAAGTATTGTTGGATTATGAATACTCATTACTAATGTATTAGGAATGTACTTCTTTCTTGTAGCTTATGTATTGCATTTATTCTTATTTACAGCCAGTTAATACCAGTTAGTTTGAATGAAGTTAAGTCAGTTACGTAGGTTCTGTTAGCCTAGCAGTAGATAGAATCGAGTAGTAAAGCCTAGTAGCCAGAGGCTGTGAAATGATTATAGAAGAGTTGAAGTGAACATAGTACAGTGGAGCATATAGCATAGCTCATTGTACATGATAACCCCGTAGAGTTGGGGACAGTCAGAAATCGGTATAGCCTACTCAGAAGTAAACAGTGGACTAGACTGATAGCTCAAGCAATCAGCTGACAACGCCCACGTCTTGTGTACAAGTGGATGCACCGGAGCGTGACTGGTCATTCATCACCCGTCACCTGTAAACGACAGTGACCCAGAAAGGGACGGAATGACCGTCGACCCTTGTAGTGTGCTTTGTGAAGTCTGGAGTGTGTATCGGACCCATAACAGATTCCAGGCCAGAGACTACCCAGAGTACCGATCCAGTCTCTTATGTCACTAGTAACAAACTGTAACAATTAATGTTCTTATATTTATATGTATCTCGTATATGTTAAGTAATTTGTAATTGTTAGTAATTAAATATTTTATTTGTGGGCTGAACCACCTGTGTTATTAAGTTTACATATAAGTAGCAGTGTAAGCGAGTGAGAGAGTCAGTAGCGTTAGTGTGACAGCGTGTAATATCACTAGTTTAAGAACAATCATACTTTAGACATAATAGTACTAATCGACGTAGCGGTAGGGACCAAACAATATATATATAAGAATATCGTGGCCATAAAATTACCAATATTTAACATTGGGGTCTCATATTCAACACCTGATAACAATCATTCCTATCTTAAAATATGTGAAGCACAGTGAGCACTAGGCTGGGGTACTGCGCTACAGAAAGACCACCTAATAATAATAATAATAGAAATACATAGTTGTAAAAAAAAAAAAAAAGGTATCTTCCAGATAATAAAATGCCCTAACCTGGATTCTAATGAATATTCAATCTTCCAGATAATAAAATGCCCTAACCTGGATTCTAATGAATATTCAATCTTCCAGATAATAAAATGCCCTAACCTGGATTCTATTGAATATTCAATCTTCCAGATAATAAAATGCCCTAACCTGGATTCTAATGAATATTCAATCTTCCAGATAATAAAATGCCCTAACCTGGATTCTATTGAATATTCAATCTTCCAGATAATAAAATGCCCTAACCTGGATTCTAATGAATATTCAATAACAAGACGAAAGATTTTACATAAAGGGGAAATGTTTGCTGCGAGGCCGGTAATAAAAAATTCATAGAATTAAATAGAATCTCAGCTTCGCTTGAAAGAACACGAGACGTAAAGACAAATTATGTCAAGAGCTTCTCTTTCTCTCTTATGCAAATAATTTGATTTTACGAATATCAATTGATAAATAGTTGAAAAAAATTTCATAAGGCATGAAGAGTAAAGATGGGACAGGTCAACGGACGTCATAATCAGACGCCACAATCGGCGGACTGTTAAAAAAAACAGGAAACGAAAGAGATACTTTAAATTAATTAGAGACACACACAAACGTATGAGCAGATATAGGCTATGTAACATATAATTATAATACTTTGTAATGTACATTATTATTTTGTCTTTTTCCTTATCGCTTTGTTGTTCGTCCTTCGCACGTGAACGTGATCAAAGCAATCAGTGGCTTGCATAGTAGCCTTGACCTACGTGTGCAAAATTGGCGAAATAGGAGGCAAGGTAACTGTGCAATGGATTCCAGGCCACATCGTCATCAGTGGCAAAGAGAAAGCGGACACTCTTGCTAAAACTGGACTGCCCAGCCTCAGCCAGAAGTACCAATCACTGGTTTGGGAATAAAGAACTGGTACTGACAGTGGGCAGACAATACGACTGCTAGAGGTGTCTTTTCAAACTTGCCAACTCCTAGCAAACAAGACCCATGGTGGGGGTTAGGCCGCAAACAGCAGAGCTTGGTGACGCAATTGCGCATCTTTTGACCGACTGTCCCTCACTAGATCTCCCGGGGAGAAGCCAGGGCGGTTGGGGAACCCTACGTGAAGAAAACGTTGTATGGCTCAGCTCAGCAGATGGAGCTGGTTGCCAATTTACTAGCCGGGGTCATAAGAGAGTAATCTCAGACCTTCACCAGAATATGTGTGTTAGTTAGTAGTAGCCTTGACCTGGGCCGTGTTTTATTTTCCGAAGGGAAAGGAGAGTTGCTCCATTGGCCAGCCTCACTCTCTCGTCCAGGCGTATTTGATCCAGAGGAGGGCAATACTTAGTCGGGAAGACTGGAAAAAAAGACCAGGATTCAGAAGATGACCATCAGAGTGTGTGTGTGTCTGTCTGTCTGTCTGTGTTAACCTCTGTGTGTTTGTGTGGTGTTTTTTTTTATTTCACTGTGCTCTTTACGCGCTTAAGTCGCAGGCCTTGTCGAATTGATACTTTCTCCTCATCTAAATATATGATCAGTACACAGCGTCTTAGCTTATTAAAAAAAGACTCCGAACCAGAGGCGAAGGTAGCCGGGTGCAAAAGAAAAGGGCATGGGGGGTGGGGTGTCTCCGCCTCTGTCGTCGTTTTTTTTTTCAATTGATATTCAGTTTCAGGAACGGCATTTTCAATTCTACAATTTTAGTTCCAATTGATGTGGCGATATTTAAGTTGGAATTATTTGAGATCTTTAATTATTTTAACTTTTTTTTTTAAATCTGTGTTATTAATCGTTTAAATTTCCAATCTACGATAGCAATAGCAGCACAGCGTTCAAATTGCCTGTTTTACGTTAAAATTTCACTTAGTCATCGGGGGAAAATCCAGCACCATGTTCAATATTTGTTTAGCGCTCCACTACTTCTAAGAGTATATTTAATATCATATGAATGATACCCACTCAACACCATCAAGTTTGCGCCACTATTATTTGTGCACAGCGGCTCTACCTTGGCTCCACTATTGATTACACGAATGTCTTCAACTAACACGGGGTAAAAAAAAATGTGTTTCTCAAATTATTAACAAATCCAAACTTTGTTTCGGTTCGTTCAAAAACATAACCCCCCCCCCCCCGGGGCCAAGCTTTGACGTCATTGGGATATCTACGATGCCAACCTTGACGTTCATCAAAGTTCAAATTGTTGATTGAAATACTGTTTGAGGTTTAATAGAATCCTGCATTGTTTAAAGTTTGTACTCTGTAAATGCTTTTCTGTGGTAAATGATTATAATTATTATCTCCGCATTTTTTTCTTGAGGAAAGAAGTTTTTGCAGAATTAAATGTCTTTTAAAAGAGGGGAGGGGTGGGTGGAGACCAGGGGAGGTAATTAATTTTCGAGAGTTGGAGTTGCGGCAGCTGGAGATCTTTAAGTTTTATTTTGAACTTTTGCAGTAATGTCTTATCATTGAGGCATAATTCCAGTCAAATTAATATGGAGACACTTAGATGTGGCCCATAATAAAGGGAATAAAAAAGAAGTACGTATTGTAATACCACCTATCACATAGATTTAATACGCGTCTTTTCACATATATGCAATGTGCGTCTTTTCACATATATGCATTGTGTGTCTTCTCACATAGATGCAATGTGTGTCTTATCGCATGGATGCAATGTGTATCTTATCACATAGATGCAGTGTTGTCTTCCTCATATAACTGCAGTGAGTCTTCTTACGTAGATGCAATGTTGCCTTCTTACGTAGATGCAGTGTAGCCTTCTTAAAAAGAAGCAGCAATATTTGTCTTCTTACACAAACTTGTTCAATTGTTAGGTCTTTGACTCGACCAAAAGGAATTGACTCCAAATTAACATCTCGACTCCTTCAGTTCATCACAGTCACAGAAGCCATGATGACGTCGTGTTACCAGGCGCCGCCAAATACCAAGTGTCTAAGAAAAACAGAAAGAAATATTTGAGTTCTCCAATCGGTAAACTGCATTTTACGCCACATTCACATCCACTGGATCATCCACTGGGTCATTCACTGGATTATTGAAGAGTGAGGAGAAGAGCTAATTATTGACTAGCTCCTCGATCAATCGATGTTCGATAAGGAATATAATGAATGTGAACCGTGTGCCATGTGAGAACACGCCGGTCTGTCATGCCGGCTTCTGATTGTAATATTAACAGAAAAAAAGAACATGGGGTCGTACATGTGAAAATATATCATTTAATTGTAACAAAAGAAAGAACATGGGGTCGTACATGTGAAAATATATCATTTAATTGTAACAAAAGAAAGAACATGGGGGCTTACATGCGAAAATATATCATTTAATTGTAACAAAAAAAGAACATGGGGGGCTTACATGCGAAAACATATCATTTAATTGTAACAAAAGAAAGAACACAAGGATGTACATGAGAAAATATAGCATTTTACTTGTTACGAACACGAGTTATGTAAAAACCACACAGCAGTGTAAAAGCACTTCTATTTGTAAACATTAGGGGCAAGACGTTATGGACGGCCGTGAATTCGATTTATGGACGTTTAGCAAAAGGAGCCTGAGGGAAGCCAGCATAGAATTCAACGAATGGGAGGTCATCTCTGAGCACCGCTCCACCTGGCGAACAGCAGTGTATGAAGGAGTCGAACAGGGCAGCAAATGTGCAGAACGAAGCCCCTGGAAAAAAAAGAGCATTGCGGCCGTCCAAAATTATCCAGGAGTTAAGGTTCTTTGCGATATATATATATATCGGCGACCATTTCTGGGCAGGCGTTTGGAATGTAAGAATAATGTATTTATTTTTTGCTACCGGTATCAACAACAAAGCACACATTTATTACATTATAACATAGCGACTTCATTAGATGCATTCATCGAACAGGAACTCACTTCCAAGGGTAATTATAGAATTCCTCTGACTTCCAAGGCTAATTAAAGAGGAACTCAGACTTCAAGACTAATTATATAGGCACTCTGACTACAGGCTAATTATAGAGGCACTCTGACTTCAGGCTAATTATAGAGGCACTCTGACTTCAGGCTAATTATAGAGGGACACTTTCTTTAAGGGTATTTATAGAGGCGTTCTGATTTCCAGGATAAATATAGAGGCACTCTTGCCTTTCAGGCTAATTATATTGGCACTGTGACTGTCAGGCTAATTACAGAAGCACTCTCGCCTTCCAGGCACATGCACACGGCAAGTGCTCGTGCTACTGGCATTCATTCATTCATAATCTTTAAGGGCTTCCGCTGCAACATACAACACCAGATTCACCACATCGTCATCCACTAGCAGCAGTGCTGTCACAACACAACCCACCCCTATCACAGGCATCGCCTACACATTTCCCAACAGGTTAATGGCTTTGCCGGTCTCACACTTGACAGTTATGTTACATCGTTTTCTCGTCTCGTTCTATGACCTCATGATTTGGTGGAGTTGTTCCCATGCCAATTCAAAATCTTTGACTAGACTCGCATCCCATCAAATTTTGACTGATTCTCCCCCCCCCCCCCTGACTAATTGTTTGACTGATTCTCGAACACCAGCGCCAGAAAAATACTGTTCCCCACTGGCAAACTGTTTGACTTATTCTCGCCCCACTGGTAAATTGCTTGACTAATTCTCGCCCCACTGGTAAATTGCTTGACTGATTCTCGTCCCACTGGCAAATTGTTTGACTAATTATCGCTCCTTTGGCAAATTGTTTGACTAATTCTCGTACCCCTTACAAATTGTTAAATCAGGAAATTGTGAATTGGTTGAGTCGATTGCCCAACCCTTTGGGTTGTTTGAGTAAAGGGGAGTGAATGTCTTACATATTTTAAATTATTTTTTTTATTGCAGGACTTGAAATGTGATTTTATTGCATTAAGTAAAAATACTAATGACGATATATAGAAATATATTATTAATAATAGTAATAATAATAATAATATGATATTGCTCTTTAAAAAAGTCAATGGCTCATCTGGTGCTCGGTTCGTACGGTTCGTACGCATTGGTGGGGGGGGGGGGGGAGGCAAAAACTATCATCACCATTCCTCACAACCCTAAAATTCCGGTTCGTACTCATTGGCAAGAGGAGATGTGGTGTGCAAAGATCCGCCCCCCCCCCCCGAGGTTCGTAAACCCTGCCTTAGAGGCAACTCGAGCTGTATCTTATACATTGCTTCTCATTTTTATAAAATTTTAAACATAAATTAGCAGGTTGGGGGGGGGGGGGGAGTTGGGGGGTGTTGTGGGTGAGGGGTTCAGTTTATTTACAAAATTTTAAATTTATTTCAGGAAGTGATGCTATTTTTGGCGGGATTCTGATCACAAACTTAACAAGGGACGGATAATCTATGTTGACGACATCTAATTTTTAGCTAGCTTACGACACTTCTGTACTAATGTAGTAGTTGAAAGAAGTGAGTGCACATCCATACAGAGCCGTCACGTGACTTTTGAAAAAAATAGAAAAGGAGGTGGGGGGGAAACAGCCCATCATACTTTTTATACCCTTTGAGCTATTTAGTTATTCTATGCAATTTAAGTGCTCTATTTATATCATGTTCCTCCCCAAATCGCATGTAATATTTTCCCCCTTAAATATGCGAGGCCCGAAGCAGCTGTGGCACTCGTCAAGGATTCCATGTTATCCAGTCCAATCCAGCCGGGAGGGTAGTAATCCTCTCGTGTGAAGCCGTCCTCGAGCCACGATCCGTTGACCACGAACTTGCTGTAATAGATCTTCACCCCGGGACTGAGCCAGGCGGCCCACCAGCCGTACGTCCCTCCGGACAGCACCACGTGATCGCAGTTGGCCAGCACCGCGAAGTGGACCAGGGGCGACTCCTCGGCCACGATCCGCACGTCCGGGTCTTTAAGGTTCTCCTTGCACCAGCCCAGATCGTCGCTTGCTATCAGGAAGGTGGCGTTTTTATCAGGGAACAACTTGCGAATTGTTCTGAAGGCGTTGTGAAAATACGACGCCTGCGGCACACCGTATCCTAACTTGACGTTGTAGTCGGCCAGATAGTCCCCGCGCCGCACGTGAACCCCGACCAGTAAATTTTCGCCGCTTTCGTTTTTAAATTTCTGCAAGTGCTCCTGCGCTTTTGCGAGAATCTCGTCCTTGAACTTGAACTCTCTCCTGACCTCGTCCTGATTTTGATGAAAGTAGCGCCATGACTGGAAATATCCGCTAATGGTTTTGTTCACGTGGGTCAAGTTCATGAACTTGAAGTCAAAGGTTGCATAATGGGCTTCGCCTTCATTTTCCCACCTGAGGAACGGAGAGGGAACATAAAAGATATGTAGGTATGAATTTAAAACATTTTTCAAAAAATAAACATGTAACTTTAAATAAATGAATGATGGTAAGTTCTGAAGCTGATCTATGTCTTGATGCTACTAACAAAAAGAGGATCGTGAATTCCTCAAAAATTTTTCCATAATATGGACTTTTATCATATGTTGCACGCTTCCCTTTATTTTCATGGAGCACGACTTCGCCATCGTTCAGTCGCCCATCTTCGGTAAACCTTCAGCAAGTTACACTGCATTCACAGTTACATTATCGAAATCACTCACCCAATACCACTACATCCACAGTTACATTATCGAAATAACTCACCCAATACCACTACATCCACAGTTACATTATCGAAATCACTCACCCAATACACTACATCCACAGTTACATTATCGAAATCACTCACCCAATACCACTACATCCACAGTTACATTATCGAAATCACTCACCCAATACCACTACATCCACAGTTGCATTATCAAAATCACTCACCCAATACCATTACATCCACAATGTTACATTATCCTTACCACTCATCCAATCCCATTACACCCAAAATGTTAAATTGTCCTAAACCAATCCCCACTCAATTCCATTACATCCACAAAGGTACATTATCCCAACCACTCATCCAGTCCCATTACATCCACAATGTTACATTATCCGAACCAGTACCTCCATCCGATTACTTCAGCTATAATACATTATCCTAACCACTCACCCCGTCCCATTACATCCACAATGTTACATTATCCTAACCACCCCCCCCCCCAATAGAATACATCAGCTATGTTACATTATCCTAAACCACTTACCCAGTCGGGTCTATGCTGTCGTTCAGGTGAGTAATTTGAAACGTGGCCTCCAAGTCCGTCCCGCTCTTGATGAAAACCGTCCTGTTCTGCGCTCGTGCGATTCCTATCAGAGCCGCATAGATAAACATCTGATTGCCGAGTCTTCCGGTGAACGACGACGTGACGTACAGTGGCGCGTCGTTTCCGGATAGGGCAGCGGCGGCAGCACTCGTCGGCACAAGTGCCGTTGACTGGTTGGTGAGGGTTGGAATGTCTGCTGATGAACCAGTCACACCTGATGGACTGACAGAAGCACCTTCAGCAGTGGGGCTCGAGGCTGTGGAAATGCTGGACGCATTGTTAATAGTCGTAGAGCTGTCTGTTGTGGAGGGATTGGAAGTGGTGTCTGATGTTGATTCTTCAGTTGTCGATCTTGGGTAGACAGTGGAGTAGTTAGGTGTCAACTCTTGTGCTGGGATTTCTGAAGCTGTAGCGGCAGTGACTGAACTTAAAATTTCCCGCACTGCGCTATTCGTATTTATATTTGATTTTTCTGCCGCCACGGATACTGTTGCAGCTAGACTTGAAATGTCACCCAACGAAGCGGTTATAGCTAGAACTGAAATGTCACCAAATGAAGTCGCTATAAGTTGACTTGATATCTCACCAAATGAAGCGGTTATAGGTTCACTTGAAATGTCACCAAATGAAGCGGTTATAGCTTGACTTGTCGAAAGGTGTTCAATTTCGTTGACTTTAGGTTGGGTAGTAGTCGACGTGGAGAGACCACTCTTTAAAGAATTGGGTGTCAAATCGTTGGCCCCAGACGAATATGTTTTCCCAGCTGTTGTAGAGTCTGGAATGCTGGCATGTACCAAAATTATGCCCTGATTCGAATACGGTCTGGAGAAAAAATATATTTTTAAAAAAATGTGTGAAGTTATTTCAGTTAATTTGATAATCGAATATTCCTTTTTTTAAATATTTTAATTTATTCCATTTTAGTTGATAATCAAATATTCTATTTTTTTAAATATGTGAGGCTATTTCAGTTTAGTTGATAGTCGAAAATACTTTCTTTTTTAAAAATATCTGACATTATTTCACTTTAGTTGATAATCAAATATTCTATTTTTTTTAATGTGTGAAGTTATTTAATATTTGTTGATAATCGAATATTCATATTTCATTTTTAAATATGTGAAATTTTTATTTAGTTTAGTTGATAATCGAGTATTCATTTTTTTTTTAAATATGTGACATCAGTCCTAATTTTATGACACATGTCTTACAAATGTATGCTTATTTCAGTGGCGTAGCGAGCTTAACTCGCGCCCGGGGCACAATACCTTTTTAGCGCCCCCCAATACCTTTTTAGCACCCCACCCCCCCGCATATTTGAAAACCATACAATATTATAGTAAAATATACCATTTGGCGCCCCTTTGTGAGTAGCGCCCGGGGCATGATGCCCCCTTGCCCCCCCCCCTCACTACGCCACTGGCTTATTTGCCAAGTTTTTTGACTGCAGTGGACGTTAAATATCATGATTATGTTTAAATCGATATATTCGTTTATGAGCCTCTGTACACAGTAACCGTCAAGTTTACTCACGTGACCTCCAGATAGACGTAGGCGAATCCAGCGACACAGAGCAGAAGCAGCACTTTGAAGATCTTCCATCTCGACCAGAACTTGGCAGCACATAATCTTGGACATTGGTAGCTGGAAAACGGCTTTCTATTAATTTTATAATCAACTTTATACTCAATCTTTAATCAATTTTACAATCCTTTTGATAATCAATTTTATGATCAAAGGGCTACTTTTTAAAATGTAATCAAAAATAAATATTTCAGTAAACAAGACATGTCTTCGGTCTTCAGTAAGTTTTTTTACATTTCTATATCCAAAATAATTTTAGAAAGCGAACATTGGTACAGAGGTCAGTCTTGAATTGTATTTTTTATATATATACATCTGTCTGTGTGTGTTTATGTGTTGCTCGTCCTTCGAAGGTGAAAATAACCAAGGCAAATTTCGAATGGAATATTAGCCTTGTCTTAAGCTGTAATTTGTTTAAATAGAGAGAGAGTGGCTCAATTCGACAGCCGTCGAATTCACTCGTCCTTAAATATAATGATCGCTTGTATAATAGTGGGGATTGAACTCCAGACAACGATCTCTTTTGGATTGACTCAGTTTTAGACAAGCCTGCCCACCCAGCGTATAACGTTCGTTAGATCTTTATTTACCATGGCCCCACCGCACACACGTACAACACACAAACACGTATACGCAGGTTTTTTTTATAAAAAATAATACAATATATCGAGGAATAGTGAAATAAACGAACTATTGTTGGAGTGTTTATTTGATCACACCTTCAGTGCAGCATCTGATCACTCATTCAGTGCAACATACGATCACACATTCAGTGCAACATAAGATCCCACATTCAGTGCAGCATCTGATCACACATTCAGTGCAACATCTGATCACACATTCAGTGCAACCTCTGATCACACATTAAGTGCAACATCTGATCAGACATTCAGTGCAGCATCTGATCACACATTAAGTACAACATCTGATCGCACATTCAGTACAACATATAACCACATATTCAGTACAACATCTGATCACACACAACATCTGATCGCACATTCAGTACAATATATAACCACATATTCAGTACAACATCTGATCACACATTAAGTACAACATCTGATCGCACATTCAGTACAAAATATAACCACATATTCAGTACAACATCTGATCACATATTAAGTACAACATTTGATCGCACATTCAGCAAAACATCTGATCGCGCATTTAGTTCAAGAGGACTTAACCCCAGATGGGGATTGGCTAAAAGTTTTTAAAAACAGTTTAATTCCTATATTTAGGAATATGTAAGAACCCTGGACACAGATGAATTAACCCACCCCATGAAGAAACAAATGTTCTTTATAACTGTCTCGTTGGTCCAGGCGAAGATGCCATTTAAAAAAAAAAAAAAACGAAAGATTTTTAAAACTTTTTTAACAGATTTAAACACAAGATAACGGCGTTGACAAGTTTAGCTTTGGGGCTGTCCATTAATTATGTCAACAAATTTTTGGCGATTTTTACCTCCCCCCTCTCTCTTGTCAACAACTTGTCAAACTTCCAGAGACCCCCCCCCCTATAAAATTACGTCAACATTTGATTACCCCCCCCCCCCCAAAATAAAGATAAAATGGGAAAAAAACAACACTATTTTAAATAGACTAGTTTACAACTACAACAAGAAAGTCAATAAAAATGAAATGTTTAGAAAAAAAGTTTAATAAATTTTAAATTATGAAATTGATTTTATTAAAAAAAAGTAACATTGTTGACGTCAACTTTTCTTGACCTCCCCCCCTCCCCCTTATCAACAATTGTAAAAAAAATTCAGACCCCCCCTCCCCCCTATTTTGTTGACATAATTAATGGACAGCCCCTTTGTCAAAATAGCTTGAGAGTCACTGTGGCCTCTCGTTAACTTTGCTGTGACAGCACAGATGTAACTGATCGGCGTTTTCAAAACTTTATGACAGGAAAGTATTTATATATTTGTAAAATGTTTAAGAAAATTTGTCTAAGTTTCACATTCCACCTTTGAATGCGAGTGACCCAAAATGTCCATGTATGTACAGACTAATGTACACAGACTGTCAAATTCCCAAGATAGGCTTACTAATAACACAACATGCATGTACGTCCACAAGGGGGTGGGGGAGCCTGGGGGGTTTGGGTTGGGGTCTAGGCTGAAAGTTTGACAGGATGTGTTGTATTCGGAAAAAAAGTCTATGTGCCAAGTTTCAGCTCGATAGGTTGACGGGAGGAGTGTAATTAGCCGTCCGAAGAGGTTTGCCTTAAACACACACAAGCAAAGCTAGGTTAAAAGATTTTAAAATTGCAAACACTACTTTACAAAAGTAGTGTTAAAGTAGTGTTATCGTGATCCGAATATTAAGGTATGCTTTGCAACTTCTTTTGTACTTTTCTATAACTTAAGCTAAAGATCGAATGAGCCGAATAATAAAAAAATGGAGTTATCAGAAAATGTATACATCTAAAGACAAAAATATCTTGCATTTTTAAACCTTTGATTTGATTGGACTGAACGTTCAGGCTTTCACTTGAGTTGTATCGTCAATAGTTGAACGTCCTATAGTTGAATCGTCAATAGTTGTATCATCTATAGTTGCATAGTCTATAGTTGTGTCGTCTAGAGTTGTAGCGTCTATAGTTGTAGCGTCTATAGTTGTATCGTCTATAGTTGTATCGTCCTGTAGATGTATCGTTCTGTAGAAGTATCGTCATGTAATTTTATCGTCTAAAGAATTATTGTCCTGTATTTGTATCTTCTATAGTTGTATCGTACTGTAGTTGTGTCGTCTATAGTTGTATCGTACTGTAGTTGTAGGGGCTACAGTTGTGTGGGTTACAGTTGTATCGGCTACAGTTGTATCGTACTGTAGTTCTATCAGCTATACTTGTATCGTCCTGTACTTATATCGTCCTGTACTTGTATCGTCCTGAACTTGTATCGTCCTGAACTTGTATAGTCCTGTACTTGTATCGTCCTGTACTTGTATCGTCCTGAACTTGTATCGTCATGTACTTGTATCGTCCTGTACTTGTATCGTCCTGTGCTTGTATCGTCCTATAGTTGGAATACAATCGTTAAATCGGATCGCTCGAATACCTGCATTCTCCTCATTCTTTCAGGTCCCCCAACCGTGTAGCCCAACAATAGAGATACAAATCTTTCGGGGACCCCACGTTAAGCTCTAACTGTGCCTTCGGCCTGAACGTGCAAAGGCCGCACCGGTAAAGTAATACCTGGGTCTCAAGTAACATTGTGAAGTTCATTTTCCATTATAACGTCTTCATTTTGTATTATTATATTATTTCATTTATTTTGTGTGGGGTGTGGATATTTGAATCAGCTTGACATCTTTATCACTCGGCTTACCGTCGTTATTAATAAGCTGTACGCTTGGGCAACGATCCGACAAGTAACTACCACGGTCCGACTGCGTTCGCTAAATAAGATCTGAATTTGAAGATTGCACAGATCCCACAACAGAGCCTGGATTGCGAAGCGTGAAATGTTTTTAAAAAAAGGGGGTGGGGCACACGGTGCAATAGACACTTGAAGATAAGTTAAGATTCTTTATTGATCCAAAAATATGGAAATGTATTTTGATGACATTGTACATACTCATTTTAAGCATATAAATAAATACATATTTTAACCAAGGAAACATGTTATAATTATATCAGTTTGAAGATAAAGTATCTAAAGTATTTTTTTTTCCCTAGCGTAAACAAAATCAGCCATCGTTATAGTCGCTTAGTGGCAAGGATTTAGGCATTGAGACGTGGTAACCTGCTTTGGAAAGCACGCTCGTAAAATTCGTACAGACTGGGGAGCAGAAGAATTGTTTATATATTTCGGTCCTAACTTTAAGAGAAAGAATCCCCCCCCCCCCCCCCGATAGAGCTGATCTTAATGGGAAAAAACGCTCTTAAAAAAAACAAATAAATCAGTTTCACCGCCACACACACACACCCCCCCCACCCAACTTTTCAAACAAATGTGTATTTTGATAGTGCTATTTTTCCACTTTTTTTTTTTTAATTTTAAACTCTTTATACATTTTAAACTGAGCTCTTGTGCGCCGTGGTACGCCAAATCACATTTTTTTAAAACAATTTTTTTATGATCCCAGCTTGTCTCACAGGCTGGCAATGAGCTGGCTATTTCGTGTCACACTACGTCCCGCGTCACGAAAAGAAAATGTCTTTAAATTTACCGTCATTTGATGGGATGTCACCCGAGTGGTCGGCTTGTTTTGTTCTACTTCGCTCTCTTTTTTTGTTTGTCCCATTCCCCCCCCCTTCCGATATTTAAATTTAATAGGTTCAGAATTTTAAAAAAATAAAATAAACACACTGATTAGAATTTAGCCAATGTTTTCAGAGTTCCAGTCTCTCATGATAGTGAGTAGTAGCCGATAACAAAATAAAATTATGCCAGGCGTCTCTTAGTACCTAGAACAGTTGTAGGCAAAGCGCGGCTCGCGAGCCGCATGCGGCTCTTTAGCGACCTTAGTGCGGCTCGGCTAGTTGGACACAAATCGGTTTTGACTCCAAAAAAACATGTTTCTTGACATGTTCTTGAAAACAAATTAGGCTCTCAAAAAAGCTGACCTTGTATTCCAGGGCCATCATTTCAGGGTTTTTTTTAAAGTGGGGCTGGGTGGGAAACCAAAATTTAGCCAGCCTGTTGAGTTGTTTATTCCTGGAGGCGCCACAGTACATATCAATTTTAATAAAACCCGAAACTTCAAGGGAATGCCCCCTCCGCTGTCCCACCAAACATGATGACCTTGGTGGATTCTACATAATTTGAGCGTTAAACGCCATAATGAATGTTAATAATTTATTATGTTATTTAGTATTGAAATTCTACTAATGTGTTAGCCGACCACTGCCCTAGAATCTTGCTTCTTTTCGTTGCGCTTCTATGAAGCCACTATACAGAAAAAAAGAAAAAAAACACCCCCCCCCCACCTTTCCTACACCACTGAGTGTGTTTGAATGGTTCTTGTGTATTTTGTTAATAATCTGAGAGCCACTCGTTACGATGATGACGAAAGAAACAAGGGACACTAAAGAATGGAAATAACACTTACAAAATGTTCCGTTTAGGGGATAAGTATCTAATCAATCAATTTATCATAGCAGAGGCGTCGGAAAGGCTGGCATCTTCTGCCAACTACAGGGGTGGGGGTGTTGTGTGGAATGGGGAGTCAAAATTTTGGCCCGTCCCTGGCGGGCACTAACTCTAGCTACGGTATTGCTTATGTGTTGATGTGTCTGTTCAATTTGTCATGCTTTATTAAATTCCGTTGAAAAAGGGGGGGGAGTGTATACTGCCGCCTTGTTTAGAGTAACGATTGGAGGTTAGTCGGGGGGGGGGGGTGGTACTGCCTTGTTTAGAGTAACGATTGGAGGTTAGTGGGGGTGGGGGCGGATCAAGATAAACATATTTTATTTGGAGCTATAAAAGAATTTGTATCTTACTTTTTTATTGAGGGGGGGAGGTAGTAGGCACTCAGAACAATTTGACTCGTTAGGCCAGGTCTGCACCGTGTAAAAACAAAATACGTCCCTCTACCAGTAGGATCAACAGATCACCTGAATCATAAATGCCACCTTAAGTATCCTCGAGTATGGCGGTCTTGGAATAAGTGGTTCATGGTGCGACGCAGACAGATGGAATACCTCTACAAGAGTATCAGCTGCAAGTATCGGGTCAGTGCTATATCCCTTGTGTAAGTGCTACATGCCTTGTATACGTGCTACAAGCCTTGTATAAGTGATTAAGGCCTTGGGTAAGTGCTACAAGCCTTGGATAAGTGCTCAAGGCCGTGGGTAAGTATTGGGTCATGTTACAGGCCTGGAATAAGTGCTACAGACCTTATGGAGTGCTACAGACCTTTGATAGTGCTACAAGCCTCGTGTAATGCTAAAGGCATTGATTAGTAATGCAGGCCTTGAGTAGTGATTCAGGCATCGGGTGGTGCTACAGGCCTTGGGTGGCGCTACAGGCTTTGGGTGGCACTACATGACTGGTACAAACAATCGCAAAAATTAATTTAAAAAATTCTCAAATCGAATATAACGAGCGTTTATAGTGACATGTCAAGACCTAGTTGGTTCATTATACATCTTTTTTTCCTTTTTTACAGTACAATCATGTGGAAACAAGATTAGTACGATCGTTACATGGCGTGGCTGTTCAGACAGTGAGATGCAGGTAATCATTAACGCACCGATTGACATCAATTGATCGATAATTCTTTATGCCAGACACATTTTATAGTTTAACATATCAAGTGAACCCCACCTGCCTCACTACAAACCTACAACGCCACCCACCTGCCTAGCAACCTACCTAACACCCATCCACCTGCCACCACCTGCCAACCAACCACCTACAACGCCACCCACATGCCTATCAACCTACCTGCCACCCACCCACCTGCCATCCCAAAAACCCTGCCACCAACCCACCTTCCACCCCGCTGACCTGTCACCCCCACCCGCTTGCCACGCCACCAACCTGCCGCTCACCCCACCTGCCACACAATCCATCTGCATCCACGTACCACCCCAACAACCTGCCAGCATCCTACCACCAACCCGCCTTCCACACCACCCACCTGCCAACCCACCCATCTGCAACCACCATCTCCACACACCTGCCACCACCACCACCGCCACCAACTGCCACCACCACCGCCCCCCAACTGCCACCACCAACCTGCCACCACCCACCTGCCACCACCACCCACCTGCTACCTGACACCACCACCGCCACCCACCTACCACCACCTCCCACCCACCTCGATATATTGATCTAAATCGCTGTAACATCGATATTTGTTATTAATAACGGCAACGGCTCTCTGGTGCGTAAATGTCTTCATAGATCTGATGGGTAAATGTCTTCAGAGATCTGATGGGTGAATGTCTTCATAGATATGATGGGTAAATGTCTTCATAGATCTGATGGGTAAATGTCTTCATAGATCAGATGGGTAAATGTCTTCATAGATCTGATGGGTAAATGACTTCATAGATCTGATGGGTAAATGTCTTCAGAGATCTGATGGGTGAATGTCTTCATAGATCTGATGGGTAAATGTCTTCATAGATCTGATGGGTAAATGTCTTCATAGATCTGATGGGTAAATGTCTTCATAGATCTGATGGGTAAATGTCTTCATAGATCTGATGGGTAAATGTCTTCATAGATCTGATGGGTAAATGTCTTCATAGATCTGATGGGTAAATGTCTTCATAGATCTGATGGGTAAATGTCTTCATAGATCTGATGGGTAAATGTCTTCAGAGATCTGATGGGTAAATGTCTTCATAGATCTGATGGGTAAATGTCTTCATAGATATGATGGGTAAATGTCTTCATAGATCTGATGGGTAAATGTCTTCATAGATCTGATGGGTAAATGTCTTCATAGATCTGATGGGTAAATGTCTTCATAGATCTGGTGGGTAAATGTCTTCAGAGATCTGATGTGTAAATGTCTTCAGAGATCTGATGGGTAAATGTCTTCATAGATCTGATGGGTAAATGTCTTCAGAGATCTGGTGGGTAAATGTCTTCATAGATCTGATGGTTCAATGGCGTTATAGATCTGATGGTTCAATGTCGTTATAGATCTGATGGGTAAATTTCTTCACAGGAGTCGTTGGGTATATTTACTAATGTATTTATTAAGAGCACTCTGCGATTTCACACGATCTATACAATACCCGGAAATATATGCATATATATATACATATAGATAACACAATGGAATAGAATTTTATTAGCCTTACGATTTCTATACGGTAAAACATTGTGTGTGTGCGTGTTCGTGCGTTACGTTGCTGTAAGGTAAATATCTTCTACAAACCCGTTTCTACAGAAATGGCGAGACTTTCTCTCCAGGCAGAGGCGGCAGCTCACCACCCTTTAGCCGACCCCCATCACTAACGCCGTGCGTGTGTGTGTGTGTAATGACAAGACCCTGCGTCGTCTGTGTGTTGTCAGGACCGGGTGTGTGCCTGAGAGAGCGTGAACCCAATGACCATCCTGGCGATGGTAAAACCCGCCACGATATGGTCACCGTTTCCTAGCTGGGGCTCAGGTGAAAACGACTATCGAAAGGGCTTTTACAAAAAAAAAAACGGGTTAAGATTAGGGCCCTGGTTTCTAAATATGGCCGTGTCTTCTGCTACCGAATAGTCTTGTTTACTATCATCAGATGTCAGGCCTACGACTGCATTTCGATGACTTGGTTTCAGTGACAGCTTCGGGACAGGAATCCTCTAGTGCAGTGGTTCTCACGCATCCTAATGCCGCGACCATTCAATATAGTTCCACATGTTTTGGCGACTTGCCAAGCACAAAATTATTTTCGTTGCTACTTCCGAACTGTAAAGTATATGTGTTTTCCGATGGTCATGGGCAATCCTTGTCGATCGACCTCCCCCTTTCAAAGTTATCGCGACCCGCAGGTTGAGAACCGGTGCTGCAGGCGATCCCGACTCCCCCAGGGGTTCTCTACCATCCTAATGGCGCGATCATTTAATACTGTTACTCATGTTGTGGTGATCGCCAATTATAAAATTATTTACGTTGCTACTTCATTAATATCTGTTTTCCGATAGTCTCAGGCGATGCCTGTGTAAGGGTCATTCAGCTATCCAAAGGGGTCGCGGCCCACAGGCTGAGAACCGCTGCTCCGGGGGGGGATCCCGACTCCACCAGGAGATCTCGAATCCTCTAAGGCAGTGCTACTCAAAGTGGTGGTCCGCGGACCTGTGCCGTTCCAGCCCTGACGACCGACCCTCAAATCCAACAACGTCACTGCTCAAATATCAAAGTGGGCTTGAAGACATGGCCCCCCAGTGTTTCAATGTCTGCCTCAAGTTAATCAAAAAGTTATCTTAAAATCACCACGTTCCAACATCTGAGGTGCATGGTTTTTTTTTTTAGCTATGTGGGTAACGTTGGGCAGCCAGGGCAAACCTCTAAAGCCACCTTCCACCACCAAAGTACGGTACTAGAAATTATTATTATATGTTGTCTTATATAGCGCAGTACCCCAGCCTAGGGCTAGGCTCACCGCGCTGTACATAAAAATATTAGCAAAAGAAACATAATCGTGACAGTAAAACAGAATACATTTATGTAATAAAGAACAGATGTATGGAGACAAAACAAAAACAAATTCATATTCACACCACCCACCCCAGAACTTTTACATGTGAAGCCATGGACGGCGGCCAGCAGCATCGTTTATCGGTCAGATTTGAGGAATCAGTAAGGGTAATAGAGTTTAAAGAGATGTGTTTTGAGTGCAGTTTTGAAGGCCTGTGTGGTTGGTATATTGCGGATGTGTAGTGGAAGAGAATTCCATTGTTTTGGGGGCACAGAAAGAGAAAGATCGTTCACCGTATGTTTTAGTACGTGTCTTAGCAACGGAAAGAATACGCGTGTCTGCAGAGGAGCGAAGCTATCGAAGGGGTGAATAGACAGAAAGAAGTTCGTTTAGATAGTAAGGGCAGGAATCTGAGAAGAAGCTATAACATAGAACAGACAGTTTGTACTCAATGCTAGCAATTCAACTTATTAACAACTTTCTACACACCAGGACATGAAGTGGGAATACCATAACCGTGGCCAAAGCTCTCTATCTACGTCTCGACATGTTCTCAAATGTGGGCCTCATTCACAACACCAATCGGTCTGCTAGCACGACATGCTGAATGGGGACGGGGGCAAAATGGGTACCAGGGGCCATCTTGAGTAAGTTTAGGGGGGGGGGGGCTAAACTGATTTACATTTTTTGGGGGTATGGGGTGGTCTGAAGGGGCCGCTTATATGCACTATTTTCTCCGGGCGCAACTTTTGCTTGTCACATCTCAGCGCCCCAAGTTTGCAAAACGGATTTATTTTCCAGAAAGTCACAATCCTAAAATAGATACTAAAAATAGCTCAGAAATGTGTGTGTGGCAGATTTAAATGCTTTTAAATTACTTACAGGTTATCCCCTCAAAATTTGAACCAATATGTTGTTAGCATTGAGCCGACGTGCCCCATTTCAGCTCGACAGGTTGACGGGAAGTGGGCTGATTAGCCGTCCGAAGATTTTTGCCAGCAACTCCACGAGCAAAAGCGAAATAAATAAATTACAGGATTAAAAAAAATTATCGTGTTTGAAAGCCTTGATTCTAAGTCTAAAGCAAATAGCGCTCAATGATATTGTTTTTTGTATCGCCAGATTGACAAACTTCATATCTGTTTCTGGATCCAGTGAATGCATGGGTGAATATCTACCAGCAAGCTCCGCTATTAAAATCAACGCACCCGGCTTGTCGGTCCGTTGCGCATGTCTAAGTCAACATTGATTGCTGCCACTAGCTGTTTCTAATTTTTTGGAATAAGAAGAGCTTTTTTTTTTTTTTAAATTTCCTAGTGTGTTCCATAAACTTTTTTTTTTCACATTAGTCAACGCGTAATGTTAATTTATTGCCCTTGTTTCCTGATACAGTTTTATAGATATATATATCTAAATTTATTTTACTGCTATTATTCAACAGCAAACCACTTATGTAAAGAAATTTAAACCGTAAACATATTAATTTTATCTTCCTTTGAGAACCACTGGTTGCTGCGCTCCATTCAGACCTAACACTAATTTCGATCGATGCATGATAATTTGTGGGATGTCCGACATGCATATCTCTTTAATCAGCATACAACTTATGACGTGTGTCGCACATAAACTTCGTAACTTACCATACAAATTATGACGTATGTCGCATATAAACTTTGTGACTTACCATACAAATTATGACGTGTGTCGCACATAAACTTCGTAACTTACCATACAAATTATGACGTATGTCGCATATAAACTTTGTGACTTACCATACAAATTATGACGTGTGTCGCACATAAATTTCGTAACTTACCAAACAAATTATGACGTATGTCGCATATAAACTTTGTGACTTACCATACAAATTATGACGTGTGTCGCACATAAAATTTGTGACTTACCATACAAATTATGACGTGTGTCGCACATAAACTTCGGGATTTACCATACAAATTATAACATGTGTCGCACATAAACTTCGTGATTTTCCATACAAATTATGACGTGTGTCGCACATAAACTTTGTGACTTACCATACAAATTATGACGTGTGTCGCACATAAACTTCGTGACTTACCATATAAATTATGACGTGTCGCATATAAACTTCGTGACTTACCATATAAATTATGACATGTGTCGCATATAAACTTCGGGACTTACCATACAAATTATGACATGTGTCACATTTAAACTTTGTGACTTACCATACAAATTATGACATGTGTTGCATATAAAACTTTGTGACTTACCATATAAATTATGACATATGTCGCACATAAACTTTGTGACTTACTGTATAAATTATGACATGTGTCGCACATAAACTTCGTGACTCAACGTATAAATTATGACGTATGTCGCACATAAACTTCGTGACTCACCATATAAATTATGACATGTGTCGCACATAAACTTTGTGACTTACTGTAAAAATTATGACATGTGTCGCACATAAACTTTGTGACTTACTGTATAAATTATGACATGTGTCGCACATAAACTTCGTGACTCACCGTATAAATTATGACATGTGTCGCACATAAACTTCGGGACTCACCATACAAATTATGACATGTGTCGCATATAAACTTCGTGACTCACCATATAAATTATGACCTGCGTCTCTCATAACCTTGGTTAGTGCCCACACGAACTGTTCGTATGCGTTATAATAATAAATATGTCACGCGTCTTATTTGAGATCCGTCTTAAGTCACAGTCGTGTAGCCCTAAAGCCAGCCAATAAATATTTATACCAAGTGTCTTATCTACACTCATATCCCAGGTGGGGCGTCGCCATAAATTTATTGTCAGGCAACACGCGACTATTTTTATTGAGCTACAACAACATCCTTAGGTGCGTACACAAGTCTAGGAACAAGTCAATATGTATATCAATATCAATATCTATATCAATATCTATATCAATATCTATATCAATATCTGTATCAATATCTATATCAATATCTATATCAATATCTATATCAATATGAAGATCAATATCTAGATCAATATCTATATGAATATATACATCAATATCTAGATCAATATTTAGATCAATATATATATATGAATATCTATTTCAATATCTTTTTCAATATCCATTTCAATATCTAGATCAATATCTATATCAATATATTATTATGTATCAATATCTTTATCATATCTATATGAATATCTTTATCAATATCTATATCAATATCTCTGCGTTTCTCACTTCCGTAGTACTTTTATATATGGTATGGTATGGCATCTTTCCGTCTACGCGAGACGATAGATATATCTTTTCTTATTGCAGCTCTTGGTGTGACTAGTGAGACCGATCCCCGAGTGG
This sequence comes from Omphiscola glabra, assembly GCA_964017045.1. Taxonomy (NCBI): domain Eukaryota; kingdom Metazoa; phylum Mollusca; class Gastropoda; family Lymnaeidae; genus Omphiscola; species Omphiscola glabra. The sequence continues at coordinate 9,245,724 of OZ024806.1, read as the reverse complement.
CAGTCTCTTTTGCATGTCCCACACACTAATATATATATATATATATATATAAATATATATTATACATGCGCTTCCGCCTTGTCTTCCCAAACGGATGTACGGACATTTTTTTATAACTTGCCAATGTGTCAATGTTAAATCAAATATCCAGAGGCGTAACTGGGTTTTTGACGCCCTTGGCTAATTTATTTTTTTAAATAATAAAAATTTAAAACTTAGAGATTTAGCGGCGCCCTTTTGAACTGGCGCAGGCCGGCGCCCTTGGCAACTGCCCCAATGCCAAGCCGTTGCTACGCCACTGCACATATCTCAACCAACAAAATAATTCCAGCGGGCGTTTGAACGAAGTCTCTCAACTGTAAAAGTTGCACTTTTCTAAGTTTCTATTCACGGCCGTATTGTTGTTGCTTTTTTCTTTTGTTGTGTATTTGAGGTGCTGGCCTACTAAACATAAAGTGCATTCTTTTGGGGGGCTTCGTTTTCGTCAACAGACAGCTGGTTCTTCTTTGCGCTGTAACAGCAACTTGATTCAGTGTTCTATCAGTTTATTTATTTTTTTTTAATTTTTATTTTCATTGTTTCATTGTATCCTACTCAGAAATAATGGACTGGGGCGTGAGGTGGGGTGGGGAGGGAGGAATAGTAGATATCCTCCCAAAATATGTGGGATAACTAAAGTTAACATCTGCAAAGAAATGATTTGGCCCCCTTACCCCCCCCCCCCACCTTTTTTAACCTAAACAAAACTTAAGACGCGTTGGGGTTTTCTGTACGGTGGCAAATTTAATCGATCATATTACGACCCATGACTGCTAAAGATCTCTCTGAAAAAGTTAATTTTTTAAAACCTTTCTTAATTTGAAAAAAAAATTATATATATATATATATATATTTAACAACTTTAAAACAAAACAAGTTAAAACGCGTTAAGAATTAGTAGACAAATAATATTTAATTTATTAAAATTCATTTCGCAAAGAAAGAAAGCGCAGAAGTGTAGATGAGAACTCTATGTATTAAAATGATTCGAATTGAAATGTATACGAAACTTAAATATGTTTTATTTGTATTCATTTTTGAAAATATTTTCTTTTTTAAACAAAATTTTTACAGAGATCATTTGAGTGACAGTGTCTACCCGCCCTCACTCGTTCACCAGGTGAACACGGCACGAGAAATCTTTAAAAATATCACTTGAGTAAACAAAACAAGAACACTCCTCACGATGGCAACGCGAGTGGAGAGTACGACTATAAAAAAATACGCACGTTTAAATATTAAGAACAACTTGAGGTTGGAAGCAGCAAAAACCAAACGTCGAATTTGTTAAAAATTATTTTAATGCGTTACGACAGTACAATAGTTACAATCAATATTTTGTGCGTTAAAATTGATTTGAATTATTCAACAATGCGTGTAATAATTTTTATTTTTTTTTTTTATTATTTTATTTTTATTTATTTTTTTAACCCTTAAATTGAAGGCAATTTTTACATCATGTACATTAACGTCGCTTTTGGCTGGCTGATTGGAAAAAATATTCCGACGGCTCATTAACCCACTTCCCATCAACCTATCGTGCTGAAACTCGGCACATAGACTCGTTGCCAATTACAACACATTCAGTCAAATTTTCAGCCCCAATCCCCGAAAATCTTTTGGTTTTTTTTTTATGGGGTAGATGAAAGAAATTGATCATAGGCCCTTAATAAATAGGAGGAGTAGAAGAAATATTATTATTATGTCACTGATTTCACGAAATAAAATTAACGATAACTGCGCTAAATAAATTAAAAAAAGCGGGTCGGACATTACAACACTAATATAAAATAAAATAATTTTTAAAAATGCATAAAAAAGAATTTACACGTAAACTTTGTTTTCAGGGGTTGTTCACTTTTATTTGAAACTAGAATAAACGACCCGGTGTTATCGGGATAATAATGGTAGATCTTGCGATGATTTCTACATGCTAATGCAAAAAAAACTCACCACAATTCCTAACTTATAAAAATAAGTAGCAATGTACTGATGTTTACGTTTCAAACGTCATCAAGTTTTAAGAAGTATTTATCTGCTATATGTTATACGCCTTACACTACCCCCTTTCACGCCCCTAAACTACATTTTTTAAATCTAAAAATGACCTTAAATTACCGATTCTAAATTATCACTAATTGTGTCATTATTGTCACTGAAGAAGATAATTGAGGGATGATTACTACGCTATAGAAATACGTTAGATGTCTATATATAAAAGTTTATAAAAGTATATAAAAGTTATGAAAACAATCTTAAATATACAACAAAAACTCTACATAATATGATATAAATATTTTTTTTTATTAACGGAATTCGATATATTGATATCGTCATCAAAAATGTAAACAAACTTTTGCCTTGTTTTTTTTTTTTCAACATATACATTATCAGAAAATCGTTCAAACAAATAATTACTTTATTTAAAGAAGAATTTCGCAACTGTTTTAAGCGTCTACAACAAACCTCGGTGTCTTTTTTTTTTAAACTGTTAACCTTATAAAACGACACACCCACTTTACTTTTCGCAAAGTAAAAAAACAAAAATGAAATTTTCAAGTTTGTACAATGACTGGGTGTGTGTGATATTCATGGGTATACTTTGTATAAATGTACCCACGTTTTTGTTTACGCCATTGATTGTCTTAAGTGTCAAATATGTGTTTATTTGTAAAAAAAAAGAGAATGTAACATCTCTTTTTCACATATGTAAAACCATAGGATTTAAATATATATGGTCATCCGTGTAAAAATGTACACATCCTATTTCCTACCCCCCGATATGCATGTACCTAAGAAGGTTAATTATTTATCAAATTCATTCCTTTATTCCGAGGCGTGCCTTGTGCTGACAGAGCAAAATGAAAGTATCGACCAACCCCCCATCCCGCCAGATTTTAATATATAATATATCACCAGATTGTAGGCCCCCCCCCCCCCACATACGCAATCACACATATTTTGCACTTTATATTGTTTGTTATTATTTGGATGATTTAAAAGTGCATTACTTAAAGCTTTTTGGCTATAAAGTTTCGCTGCACTCATTGACTTAAACGGCATTTTTCCTATTAGAAGTTTATTTAAAGGTTAAGTTTTTATTACTTGATAAATTTAATAAAATTATAATTTTGGAATTTGAAAAAAGAGGAAAACTTATTAAATGTTAAAAATACAAAGCTAAAAAGTTTGTGTGTTTTATTAACAATATAAAAAAGCAATCAATTATATGTATTAATTTTACTTTTAAGAAGGGGAAAATACCTTATCAGTTTTGTAACGCGCGGTTATAAAATCAAATAAATTTAGAGTTTTGGCTAAAATAGACGATTCGCGCCTTGTCGTCATTTGCGTGTTTATTTAGAACAAATTAATTTTAATTTTATTTCGCAATATTAACAACGCACTAAAAACGCACAAAAATTTAATGATGTTTGGGTTTACAGTTAAATTTGATTACGATGTAATTCTTTGTTCAATAATGTTGTATTTTTTTCATAACATTCAAACGCATATAAAAGAGTTCCTTAGTTGTTACTTTAAATCCATTTTTAATTTATAATAATACTTACATTTTTACTAAAATAAAAGCGGATATGTAATAGTTTGTGCGCATTTTAATTTATTCGATTTCCGTAAAATAATAGAAAAAATGATTGTTTTTAAGAATCCGAACGTATTTAGATCGTTTCGTTTCTTTGGCTTTAGGTTCATCCCAGCTAATTCTTACATATATTATCAGGCGGATGCGAAATGGGAAAGGTCATGGAAATGTCACTAGGTCCACCCGGATTCCCCTTATAAAAAAAAAATCTCACCACGAAATGCAAACATTCTGTAACCGACAGTATTACAGTATATGAACTGGGAAATTCCAACGTTGTCCCGATGTCAACAGAAATCAGCGAAGATATTTTTTTTCAATTTTTACATTATTAACACTTTGACGTGCTTTCCCAAGTGGTTTACGAAAATGTACAATTTTTTTGTGATGGTTTATGTAAATGTACACTCTTTTTGTGATGGTTTATGTAAATGGACACTCTTTTTGTGATGGTTTGTGTAAATGTACACTCTTTTTGTGATGGTTTATGTAAATGGACACTCTTTTTGTGATGGTTTATGTAAATGGACACTCTTTTTGTGATGGTTTATGTGAATGTACACTCCTTTTGTGATGGTTTATGTGAATGTATACCTATAGTTGTGTGGTGGTTTACGTAAATTTACACACTTTTTGTGATGGGTTGTGTAAATCTACACTGTTTTTTGGTAGTTAATGTAAATCTACAGTCTTTGAGTGATGGTTAATGTGAATTTACACTCTTTTTTGTGAGTTTTTGTGAAAATGAACTCTTTGAGTGGTGGTTGAAGTAAATATATATTCTTTTTGTGATGGTTTCTGTAAATCAACACTCTTTGTGTGGTGGTTTATGTAAATCTACACTCTTTGTGAGATAGTTAATGTGAATGTACACTCTTTTTTGTGATCGTTTGTGTAAATCTACACTCTTAGTGTGGTGGTTGCAGTAAATGTATACTCTTTGCGAGATGGTTAATGGGGGGGGGGTGGGTTGGGGTGGGGGGGCTGCAATTTTAGCCCTCTCCACGGTGTCACAGTCTGTGACAAATCTTTGCCCCCCCCCTTTTTTTTTTCGAGCTACCAAACCCCCCCCCCCCTTTTAAGTACGTCACACTTTCAAGCTAAACAAAAATTGTCAAAAATTAACAACTCATTAAAATTCAACCTAAGACAAACTTCACAATTGAACTATTAAATTTATCAACCTAACATCTTCTGTCACAGTGCGTCCAACACAAGAACAAGTCAAACATCACTTACGCTGTCAAATATATTCCTTTTAAAAAAAAAAAAAACTCATACACATGTATGACTTAAAAAATGAGTGACATCACGTGTGATCTTTTCACTCCTCCCTCCCCCCCCCGCCCACCAACCAAAAACAGTAACATACTGACACTGTCCCACTTTCTTAGACCCCCCCCTCCCCTTACTGACCCACACCAGTGCCTGGCGTACTACTGTATGGAAGGTTCGTTCCAATTTCTGATTCCCCCTAACCTATTCCATCCAGCACAATATATGTTTATATACATACAGTAGTACGCCAGGCACTGGTGTAGGTCAGTAAGGGGAGTGGGGGTCTAAGAAAGTGGGACAGTGTCAGTATGTTACTGTTTTATATATATATATATTAAACATTTACGATTTACAATAGAAAGAAACAAACACAAAAAAAAACATTTAGGGTTAAGGTTAGGTTTAGGGATTAATTTAGGGTTCAGGCAACCAAGAGGGCGGCCATGGTAAAAAAAACGCGGTACGATCTATCCGAATTTACCAAAATGATTTCCTACCTTCTGTTTAATCTCATCCCTCAAGTCATTTCAGTTCAGAACAGCCCCGGTTGTAAAAAAAAACACAACAACATGCTGATCTATCCAACCTGCTTTATCCAACCTGAGATATCCAACCTGAGTTCACGTTCCGAAATGCTCTCATCATCGTCCCCGTCATCTCCGTGCGTGGATCCCACAACGAACAAAAAATAAATAAAATGTAAACAAATATAATTATTTAAAAAAAACAAAACCAAAAAACAGGTGAATGGTGTTGGATTGCCTCACACGCTGCTTCTGCTTCCTGATCAGACCGGTCAGCGTGCATATTTTCACCCCAGGCCTTTAACCCACACATCCCCCCACCCATTCCACCCGACGGTAGGATTGGACGGCTAGTGGGGGGCGGGCGGAGAACGGTGGGGTATGGCGGACTGCCGGGTGGTGTGTGTGAGAGAGAGAGAGACAGCATGTCACGTGAACATAATCCATCGTTTAAGGAATGATCGCTCGTCCTTCGGCCGTCGTGACGAAAAGAGGCGACGTCGGGAGGAGAGCGGGTACAGGTAAACTGATTCCCTCCACGTTTATTGATTAACTCCAGGGGAGCGACTGGCTTCTCTGGGAGGAAGCGGGTCGGACCAAGGGGGCCATCTATAAATGACGTCACGCTTTGTTTTGTTCTTTTGGTGTGTGTATTTTTTTAATTTTTTTTTTTTACGGTCGTCAATGCTCACAACACCGTGACTGGGCCACGACAACCTGCCCCCTCCCCCCGCCAGGCCCCGATGCCCGCTACACCATAACTTACCTTCATTGATCGACCGTATAGCACAGCGGTTCTCCACCTTCCTAATGCCACGACACTTTAATACAGTTTTTCATGTTGCGGTAACACCTAAACATAATATAATGTTCTTCGCTGCTTCATAAATATGTGTTTGTCCGATGCCGATGGTCTTAGGCGACCCCCTGTGTAAGGGTCGTTCGACCCACAAGGGGGTCGCAACCCACAGGTTGAGAAAACGCTGGTATAGCACATGCCCAAAATGACCACTAGAGCCTGATAATGAATTCTGGTTTTAAAAAAAACATACATATATATATAAATTTCAACCATCCAATATATTAGGTCTGCCTCGCCGTTGCTGCCACTCAGACCTAACTCATGCTTGGATTCTTTCTTTTATTTTCCTACTTCATCTCTCCAGCTAAGCCTGGGTCTGTCTTTAAGGCCGTTTTTCTCCGGTTATTTTTTTTAAATTTATTTTTTTTCTTTTTTTTGGTGGTGTACCCATTTCATTTCAATCATTGGGTGTGATTGTTTATTTATTGAAAAAATATATCATCGTTAAAAGAATGTAAAATCTACCCCCCCTCCCCCAACCCCGCCCTCCAAAAGAACAACTTCAACCTAACCGACCTTTTTTTTTTTATATACACACTCCTTAACTCAGTCTTTTTAATCATTTTAATTATAAAAAATTTTTAATCTAAAGTGGACAGGCAAATAATATCGATCGACAACGACTATGGTTCCTCGTAGTTTGCGCCGCTGGGTTCCGGTGGAGCCACGAATTTCTCACAGGTGGCGACGCCAACTGTTACATACATTGCACCACTTCTGAATTCCATTTTCGAATACTGTGTTGGAAGATTTCCGAATGGCGGCGGATCCGGTTCAAACTAGTAAATCACTTTGCGTTACGAATATTTTCAGAAAACTACCCCGGTTTGGGGGTTAGGGTGGGGGTGGGGGGGGCGTACAGATGACGCTTGGAGTCTACCATAAACTAAAATTCATGCGCTAAAGAAAATTTTTGTTTTTAAATTATATTAAGATATGCCACATTGCTAACGAAAACAGCGTACAATACAGTAATCAGATGAATGTGTAATAAAAATCCACACATCTGAAGTTCCACTTTGAATGTTGTGAGGCATTCCCATATGAAAAGTAAAAAAATCTTGTCAAATTCTAATATAAGAGAATGAAGAGTGGGCGGGGAGGGGGGGGGGACACGATTCACGGCTCTTTGAGCCCATATGTCTCTTTGAGCCCCTATGGGGAAAAAAGTAAAGGCAGTTCATGTTTCTCAACAACAATTAAGTTGTCTTTTAAAAGATTTTAGGGGGAAAAAAAAGAAGAAAACAAAAAGATGTATATCTTGAATGGCCAACGACAGAGCGCCAATGAATGCCCGTGACTGTCCTCCACCAGGACCCCGTGACGGCCCCTTAACACGGATGCATCCGTTTTACCTGTTAGTGTTTTAGATGATTGTAGCGGCCCCTGGCGAACAGCCGAATCCCAAAAAAAAACACACAATCATGTTTCTCTGGTGACTGCAAGGTTTCGTGTACAACCTGAATTCGTTTGGTTTTTTTTCAGACTCAATCTATGCGTCGGTTAAGTCGGTTATACTTAGCGGCCGTGACGGCCCACTAACCCGGATGCATCCGTTTTACCTGTTAGTGTTTTAGATGATTCACTCGGGCGTGGTATCGCGTGGTGTTGCTTTCTTTGTCACAGCGGCACTGTAGCGGCCCCTGGCGAACAGCCGAATCCAAAAAAAAAACACACAAGCATGTTTCTCTGGTGACTGCAAGGTTTCGTGTACAACCTGAATTCGTTTGTTGTTTTTTTTCAGACGCAATCTATGCGTCGGTTAAGTCGGTTATACTTAGCGGCGATGCGACGAAAACCGATAAGTGTCCAATGCATTTATGTTGAATTAGCTGCCCGATTAAAGTCTAAAGATGAATCGAAAGACGGGACAGAAAGGCAAGAACGTTACTGGATCCTACGTCCGGCAATGACAACTGGGGGGAACGCTTAATAAAGTTTTTAATTAGTTTCTATCACTATCTTGTCTTATTTTTTTTGTCTTCCATGCTGAGGAAGGCGTTTAGTCGAAACGATCTTCTCTCATTGTCCTGACTTCCGATTCAGGCTTCCACACACACCTTGTTCCGCTATTTCCCTCCCACGGCTAGTGCGCAGTCCTTCATTTATTGTCTTTTTTGTCTCTTTGAAAATGTGCAGGCCATTCATATCTGTTGTAATTAGGAATTCGCTTTTGACAACCAAGATATTAGCAGCAACTGGGTCATATCAGCAGCAAGTGGGCCATATTAAAAGCAAACTGGGCCATATTAGAAGCAACTGGGCCATATTAACAGCAACTGGGCCATATTGGCATCAACTGGACCATATTAACAGCAACTGGGCCATATTAGCAGCAGATGGGCCGTATTAACAGCAACTGGGCCATATTGGCATCAACTGGACCATATTAACAGCAACTGGGCCATATTAGCAGCAGATGGGCCATATTAACAGCAACTGGGCCATATTAGCTGCAACTGGGCCATATTAGCAGCAGATGGGCCATATTAGCACCAACTGGTGCATATTAGCAGCAACTGGGGCATATTAGCAGCAACTAGGGCATATTGGCAACAACTGGGCAATATTGGCAGCAACTGGGCCATATTAGCAGCAACTGGGCCATATTAGCAGCAACTGGGCCATATTAGCAGCAACTGGGCCATATTAGCAGCAACTGGGGTACGATTTATAATTCGGATCAGGGAAATACACATTTTACAATTTTCCTTCCTTTAAAAATAGAAATTTCGCAACCTACGCGAATGAACAAGTAGGACGTGTTCTGTATAAGTGTCATAATATCTTAAGATCCTATCGGTCGTTCTACAAAAAGCTATCGGCCCCGCAGAATTCAATTTGCTCAAATCCCCCCCTCCCCCCCAACCGCTCCGTACCCTCCATGCTGCCTTGGCCTTAAACTATTTTTTTCTTTCTTTCTTGGAAATTAAGCATTTTTGACACACGACTGTGACTGCGACCCCCCCCCCCTTTTTTTTTCCCCTCCCACCCATAGCTAAAAAGATTGACCCTGGGGTGAACTCGGCGCGTACATTCTTTGTTCATTCTTGACCAACGAGCCAGTATGTTGCACTCTAAACACACTTTTTGCCCTTATTTCAAGCTCGTGGTGGAAAGTTTATTTGCCAGGTCGTTAACTGGATCGCCCAAACGCGTCTTGTGGGATACACAGACTTCACGGTTATACGTTGGTTTAATCAGGCTTGTTAATTCGCGTACCTCTACAACGCTTTACAATCATTAATCGACTGTTACGATTGCGTGACGAATTTAAAACACAATTTTATTCCGTTCTTTACTAACACTTCAGGAATGCCCCCCCCCCCCTTTTCCCCCTCCCCCCCCCCCACACAAAAAAAACAGTTAATCGAGGATTGATTTTTTTTTTTTTTTTAAAAGATGTCTTTGAGGTCTTTACCTTGAACAATATTCTTAGCTTGGAAAACGTTTGAACGGGAACTAAATAATAGACATCCTGGTGATTTCTTTCAAAGCGAAATTAATTCAGAATGACACACACACACACATTTCTCTCTCTCTCTCTCTCCCACTCTCTCTCTCTCCCTCCCTCCCCCCCTCTCTCTCTCTCTCTTCTTAATATACAATCAAAATCACGGAATAAGCTTCTTTAAAAATTTCATTTCGCAACCGTATAACGAGATCGAGTAAGAAATATTGTTGTATTGTGGATGATTGGAAATATTGCAGTGACCAAAAGATTTTGAAGAAAGTATAAAGCCTTTTGTGAATAGAAATGCCCGACTGGAAGTATTTTAAATCATAACAGAAGTTAAATAAATATATTCATTCTGTTTTTTTTTTCAGTGGAGGAATGGGGTCGTTATGGGAAGCTCGCCTCGGGCGGCACTTAGTCATGGTAAGACAATCCACAGACTCCACACACTCCACAGACTCTTAAAAACAATCATTTTTTCTATTATTTTACGGAAATCGAATAAATTAAAATGCGCACAAACTATTACATATCCGCTTTTATTTTAGTAAAAATGTAAGTATTATTATAAATTAAAATAGGATTTAAAGTAACAACTAAGGAACTCTTTTATATGCGTTTGAATGTTATGAAAAAAATACAACATTATTGAACAAAGAATTACATCGTAATCAAATTTAACTGTAAACCCAAACATCATTAAATTTTTGTGCGTTTTTAGTGCGTTGTTAATATTGCGAAATAAAATTAAAATTAATTTGTTCTAAATAAACACGCAAATGACGACAAGGCGCGAATCGTCTATTTTAGCCAAAACTCTAAATTTATTTGATTTTATAACCGCGCGTTACAAAACTGATAAGGTATTTTCCCTTTCTTAAAAGTAAATTTAATACATATAATTGATTGCTTTTTATATTGTCAATAAAACACACAAACTTTTTAGCTTTGTATTTTTAACATTTAATAAGTTTTCCTCTTTTTTCAAATTCCAAAATTATAATTTTATTAAATTTATCAAGTAATAAAAATTTAACCTTTAAATAAACTTCTAATAAGAAAAATGCCGTTTAAGTCAATGAGTGCAGCGAAACTTTATAGCCAAAAAGCTTTAAGTAATGCACTTTTAAATCATCCAAATAATAACAAACAATATAAAGTGCAAAATATGTGTGATTGCGTATGTGGGGGGGGGCTACAATCTGGTGATATATTATATATTAAAATCTGGCGGGATGGGGGGTTGGTCGATACTTTCATTTTGCTCTGTCAGCACAAGGCACGCCTCGGAATAAAGGAATGAATTTGATAAATAATTAACCTTCTTAGGTACATGCATATCGGGGGGTAGGAAATAGGATGTGTACATTTTTACACTGATGACCATATATATTTAAATCCTATGGTTTTACATATGTGAAAAAGAGATGTTACATTCTCTTTTTTTTTACAAAAAACACATATTTGACACTTAAGACAATCAATGGCGTAAACAAAAACGTGGGTACATTTATACAAAGTATACCCATGAATATCACACACACCCAGTCATTGTACAAACTTGAAAATTTCATTTTTGTTTTTTTACTTTGCGAAAAGTAAAGTGGGTGTGTCGTTTTATAAGGTTAACAGTTTAAAAAAAAAGACACCGAGGTTTGTTGTAGACGCTTAAAACAGTTGCGAAATTCTTCTTTAAATAAAGTAATTATTTGTTTGAACGATTTTCTGATAATGTATATGTTGAAAAAAAAAAAAACAAGGCAAAAGTTTGTTTACATTTTTGATGACGATATCAATATATCAAATTCCGTTAATAAAAAAAAATATTTATATCATATTATGTAGAGTTTTTGTTGTATATTTAAGATTGTTTTCATAACTTTTATATACTTTTATAAACTTTTATATATAGACATCTAACGTATTTCTATAGCGTAGTAATCATCCCTCAATTATCTTCTTCAGTGACAATAATGACACAATTAGTGATAATTTAGAATCGGTAATTTAAGGTCATTTTTAGATTTAAAAAATGTAGTTTAGGGGCGTGAAAGGGGGTAGTGTAAGGCGTATAACATATAGCAGATAAATACTTCTTAAAACTTGATGACGTTTGAAACGTAAACATCAGTACATTGCTACTTATTTTTATAAGTTAGGAATTGTGGTGAGTTTTTTTTTGCATTAGCATGTAGAAATCATCGCAAGATCTACCATTATTATCCCGATAACACCGGGTCGTTTATTCTAGTTTCAAATAAAAGTGAACAACCCCTGAAAACAAAGTTTACGTGTACATTCTTTTTTATGCATTTTTAAAAATTATTTTATTTTATATTAGTGTTGTAATGTCCGACCCGCTTTTTTTATTTTATTTAGCGCAGTTATCGGGAATTTTATTTCGTGAAATCAGTGACATAATAATAATATTTCTTCTACTCCTATTTATTAAGGGCCTATGATCAATTTCTTTCATCTACCCCATAAAAAAAAACCAAAAGATTTTCGGGGATTGGGGCTGAAAATTTGACTGAATGTGTTGTAATTGGCAACGAGTCTATGTGCCGAGTTTCAGCACGATAGGTTGATGGGAAGTGGGTTAATGAGCCGTCGGAATATTTTTTCCAATCAGCCAGCCAAAAGCGACGTTAATGTACGTGATGTAAAAATTGCCTTGCATTTAAGGGTTAAAAAAATAAATAAAAAATAAAAAAATAAAAAAAAATAATTAAAAAAAAATTAAAAATAATTATTACACGGCATTGTTGAATAATTCAAATCAATTTTAACGCACAAAATATTGATTGTAACTATTGTACTGTCGTAACGCGTTAAAATAATTCTTAACAAATTCGACGTTTGGTTTTTGCTGCTTCCAACCTCAAGTTGTTCTTAACATTTAAACGTGCGTATTTTTTTATAGTCGTACTCTCCACTCGCGTTGCCATCGTGAGGAGTGTTCTTGTTTTGTTTACTCAAGTGATATTTTTAAAGATTTCTCGTGCAGTGTTCACCTGGTGAACGAGTGAGGGCGGGTAGACACTGTCACTCAAATGATCTCTGTAAAAATTTTGTTTAAAAAAGAAAATATTTTCAAAAATGAATACAAATAAAACATATTTAAGTTTCGTATACATTTCAATTCGAATCCTTTTAATACATAGAGTTCTCATCTACACTTCTGCGCTTTCTTTCTTTGCGAAATGAATTTTAATAAATTAAATATTATTTGTCTACTAATTCTTAACGCGTTTTAACTTGTTTTTTTTTAAAGTTGTTAAATATATATATATATATATAATTTTTTTTTTCAAATTAAGAAAGGTTTTAAAAAATTAACTTTTTCAGAGAGATCTTTAGCAGTCATGGGTCGTAATATGATCGATTAAATTTGCCACCGTACAGAAAACCCCAACGCGTCTTAAGTTTTGTTTAGGTTAAAAAAGGTGGGGGGGGGGTAAGGGGGCCAAATCATTTCTTTGCAGATGTTAACTTTAGTTATCCCACATATTTTGGGAGGATATCTACTATTCCTCCCTCCCCTCCCCACCTCACGCCCCAGTCCATTATTTCTGAGTAGGATACAATGAAACAATGAAAATAAAAATTTTAAAAAAATAAATAAATTGATAGAACACTGAATCAAGTTGCTGTTACAGCGCAAAGAAGAACCAGCTGTCTGTTGACGAAAACGAAGCCCCCCAAAAGAATGCACTTTATTTTTAGTAGGCCAGCACCTCAAATACACAACAAAAGAAAAAAGCAACAACAATCCGGCCGTGAATAGAAACTTAGAAAAGTGCAACTTTTACGGTTGAGAGACTTCGTTCAAACGCCCGCTGGAATTATTTTGTTGGTTGAGATATGTGCAGTGGCGTAGCAACGGCTTGGCATTGGGGCAGTTGCCAAGGGCGCCGGCCTGCGCCAGTTCAAAAGGGCGCCGCTAAATCTCTAAGTTTTAAATTTTTATTATTTAAAAAAATAAATTAGCCAAGGGCGTCAAAAACCCAGTTACGCCTCTGGATATTTGATTTAACATTGACACATTGGCAAGTTATAAAAAAATGTCCGTACATCCGTTTGGGAAGACAAGGCGGAAGCGCATGTATAATATATATTTATATATATATATATATATATATTAGTGTGTGGGACATGCAAAAGAGACTGCCACTCGGGGATCGGTCTCACTAGTCACACCAAGAGCTGCAATAAGAAAAGATATATCTATCGTCTCGCGTAGACGGAAAGATGCCATACCATACCATATATAAAAGTACTACGGAAGTGAGAAACGCAGAGATATTGATATAGATATTGATAAAGATATTCATATAGATATGATAAAGATATTGATACATAATAATATATTGATATAGATATTGATCTAGATATTGAAATGGATATTGAAAAAGATATTGAAATAGGTATTCATATATATATATTGATCTAAATATTGATCTAGATATTGATGTATATATTCATATAGATATTGATCTAGATATTGATCTTCATATTGATATAAATATAGATATAAATATTGATATAGATATTGATATAGATATTGATATAGATATTGATACAGATATTGATATAGATATTGATATAGATATTGATATAGATATTGATATTGATATACATATTGACTTGTTCCTAGACTTGTGTACGCACCTAAGGATGTTGTTGTAGCTCAATAAAAATAGTCGCGTGTTGCCTGACAATAAATTTATGGCGACGCCCCACCTGGGATATGAGTGTAGATAAGACACTTGGTATAAATATGTATTGGCTGGCTTTAGGGCTACATGACTGTGACTTAAGACGGATCTCAAATAAGACGCGTGACATATTTATTATTATAACGCATACGAACAGTTCGTGTGGGCACTAACCAAGGTTATGAGAGACGCAGGTCATAATTTATATGGTGAGTCACGAAGTTTATATGCGACACATGTCATAATTTGTATGGTGAGTCCCAAAGTTTATATGCGACACATGTCATAATTTATATGGTGAGTCACGAAGTTTATATGCGACACATGTCATAATTTGTATGGTGAGTCCCGAAGTTTATGTGCGACACACGTCATAATTTATACGGTGAGTCACGAAGTTTATGTGCGACACATGTCATAATTTATACAGTAAGTCACAAAGTTTATGTGCGACACATGTCATAATTTTTACAGTAAGTCACAAAGTTTATGTGCGACACATGTCATAATTTATATGGTGAGTCACGAAGTTTATGTGCGACATACGTCATAATTTATACGGTGAGTCACGAAGTTTATGTGCGACACATGTCATAATGTATATGGTGAGTCACGAAGTTTATGTGCGACACACGTCATAATTTATACAGTAAGTCACAAAGTTTATGTGCGACATATGTCATAATTTAAATGGTAAGTCACAAAGTTTTATATGCAACACATGTCATAATTTGTATGGTAAGTCACAAAGTTTTTTTCTTTTTTGGTGGTGTACCCATTTCATTTCAATCATTGGGTGTGATTGTTTATTTATTGAAAAAAAATATCATCGTTAAAAGAATGTAAAATCTACCCCCCCCTCCCCCAACCCCGCCCTCCAAAAGAACAACTTCAACCTAACCGACCTTTTTTTTTTATACACACTCCTTAACTCAGTCTTTTTAATCATTTTAATTATAAAAATTTTTTAATCTAAAGTGGACAGGCAAAAAATCGATCGACAACGACTATGGTTCCTCGTAGTTTGCGCCGCTGGGTTCCGGTGGAGCCACGAATTTCTCACAGGTGGCGACGCCAACTGTTACAGACATTGCACCACTTCTGAATTCCATTTTCGAATACTGTGTTGGAAGATTTCCGAATGGCGGCGGATCCGGTTCAAACTAGTAAATCACTTTGCGTTACGAATATTTTCAGAAAACTACCCCGGTTTGGGGGTTAGGGTGGGGGTGGGGGGCGTACCGATGACGCTTGGAGTCTACCATAAACTAAAATTCATGCGCTAAAGAAAATTTTTGTTTTTAAATTATATTAAGATATGCCACATTGCTAACGAAAACAGCGTACAATACAGTAATCAGATGAATGTGTAATAAAAATCCACACATCTGAAGTTCCACTTTGAATGTTGTGAGGCATTCCCAAATGAAAAGTAAAAAAATCTTGTCAAATTCTAATATAAGAGAATGAAGAGTGGGCGGGGGGGGGGGGGGACACGATTCACGGCTCTTTGAGCCCATATGTCTCTTTGAGCCCCTATGGGGAAAAAAGTAAAGGCAGTTCATGTTTCTCAACAACAATTAAGTTGTCTTTTAAAAGATTTTAGGGGGAAAAAAAAGAAGAAAACAAAAAGATGTATATCTTGAATGGCAAACGACAGAGCGCCAATGAATGCCCGTGACTGTCCTCCACCAGGACCCCGTGACGGCCCCCTAACCCGGATGCATCCGTTTTACCTGTTAGTTTTTTTAGATGATTCACTCGGGCGTGGTATCGCGTGGTGTTGCTTTCTTTGTCACAGCGGCACTGTAGCGGCCCCTGGCGAACAGCCGAATCCCCAAAAAACACACAAGCATGTTTCTCTGGTGACTGCAAAGTTTTCGTGTACAACCTGAATTTGTTTGTTGTTTTTTTTCAGACGCAATCTATGCGTCGGTTAAATCGGTTATACTTAGCGGCGATGCGACGAAAACCGATAAAAGTGTCCAATGCATTTATGTTGAATTAGCTGCCCGATTAAAGTCTAAAGATGAATCGAAAGACGGGACAGAAAGGCAAGAACGTTACTGGATCCTACGTCCGGCAATGACAACTGGGGGGAACGCTTAATAAAGTTTTTAATTAGTTTCTATCACTATCTTGTCTTATTTTTTTTTGTCTTCCATGCTGAGGAAGGCGTTTAGTCGAAACGATCTTCTCTCATTGTCCTGACTTCCGATTCAGGCTTCCACACACACCTTGTTCCGCTATTTCCCTCCCACGGCTAGTGCGCAGTCCTTCATTTATTGTCTTTTTTGTCTCTTTGAAAACGTGCAGGCCATTCATATCTGTTGTAATTAGGAATTCGCTTTTGACAACCAAGATATTAGCAGCAACTGGGTCATATCAGCAGCAAGTGGGCCATATTAAAAGCAAACTGGGCCATATTAGAAGCAACTGGGCCATATTAACAGCAACTGGGCCATATTGGCATCAACTGGACCATATTAACAGCAACTGGGCCATATTAGCAGCAGATGGGCCATATTAACAGCAACTGGGCCATATTGGCATCAACTGGACCATATTAACAGCAACTGGGCCATATTAGCAGCAGATGGGCCATATTAACAGCAACTGGGCCATATTAGCTGCAACTGGGCCATATTAGCAGCAGATGGGCCATATTAGCACCAACTGGTGCATATTAGCAGCAACTGGGGCATATTAGCAGCAACTAGGGCATATTGGCAACAACTGGGCAATATTGGCAGCAACTGGGCCATATTAGCAGCAACTGGGCCATATTAGCAGCAACTGGGCCATATTAGCAGCAACTGGGCCATATTAGCAGCAACTGGGGTACGATTTATAATTCGGATCAGGGAAATACACATTTTACAATTTTCCTTCCTTTAAAAATAGAAATTTCGCAACCTACGCGAATGAACAAGTAGGACGTGTTCTTTATAAGTGTCATAATATCTTAAGATCCTATCGGTCGTTCTACAAAAAGCTATCGGCCCCGCAGAATTCAATTTGCTCAAATCCCCCCCTCCCCCCCAACCGCTCCGTACCCTCCATGCTGCCTTGGCCTTAAACTATTTTTTTCTTTCTTTCTTGGAAATTAAGCATTTTTGACACACGACTGTGACTGCGACCCCCCCCCCTTTTTTTTTCCCCTCCCACCCATAGCTAAAAAGATTGACCCTGGGGTGAACTCGGCGCGTACATTCTTTGTTCATTCTTGACCAACGAGCCAGTATGTTGCACTCTAAACACACTTTTTGCCCTTATTTCAAGCTCGTGGTGGAAAGTTTATGGGCCAGGTCGTTAACTGGATCGCCCAAACGCGTCTTGTGGGATACACAGACTTCACGGTTATACGTTGGTTTAATCAGGCTTGTTAATTCGCGTACCTCTACAACGCTTTACAATCATTTATCGACAGTTACGATTGCGTGACGAATTTAAAACACAATTTTATTCCGTTCTTTACTAACACTTCAGGAATGCCCCCCCCCCTTTTCCCCCTCCCCCCCCCCCCCACAAAAAAAACAGTTAATCGAGGATTGATTTTTTTTTTTTTTTAAAAAGATGTCTTTGAGGTCTTTACCTTGAACAATATTCTTAGCTTGGAAAACGTTTGAACGGGAACTAAATAATAGACATCCTGGTGATTTCTTTCAAAGCGAAATTAATTCAGAATGACACACACACACACACATTTCTCTCTCTCTCTCTCTCTCTCTCTCTCTCTCTCTCTCTCTCTCTCCCCCTCTCTCTCTCCCTCCCTCCCCCCCTCTCTCTCTCTCTCCCCCCCTCTCTCTCTCTCTCTTCTTAATATACAATCAAAAACACGGAATAAGCTTCTTTAACAATTTCATTTCGCAACCGTATAACGAGATCGAGTAAGAAATATTGTTGTATTGTGGATGATTGGAAATATTGCAGTGACCAAAAGATTTTGAAGAAAGTATAAAGCCTTTTGCGAATAGAAATGCCCGACTGGAAGTATTTTAAATCATAACAGAAGTTAAATAAATATATTCATTCTGTATTTTTTTTTTCAGTGGAGGAATGGGGTCGTTATGGGAAGCTCGCCCCGGGCGGCACTTAGTCATGGTAAGACACTCCACAGACTCCACACACTCCACAGACTCCACACACTCCACACACTCCACAGACTCCACACACTCCATAGACTCCACTCGGCAGACAAAGACTGCGGACTTGGAATGCGTGATTTGTTCGCGACCGTGCTGGTAAATATTGACCTAACCCGAACACAGAGACAGAGGTTTTGGGACGTGCCAAAGAGGTTGTAGCATGTCCTCCGCTCTTAGCAAGAGGCACCATCGCTGGTTAGGCCATGTAAGGAGAATGGAGGAAAGGCCGAGTTTCAAAGGGTCTGTTGTATGGAGACTTGGCAGAGGGTATGGGGGGGGGGCAAGACTTATTGGACGGGCTCGGCTGCACATTATGACATTTTGAAAACAGAACAAGGGGGACGCCAGCATGGACATCCGGCGAATTGGAGATCATCGATTATCACCGTTCCGGATGGCAAACATCAGTGTGTAAAAGAATTAATGCACACATTGTCTTTAAAAGGCAGTAAATACGCGAAACAAAAAACTCTGCAACACACAGATCGTTACGGAAGATCAAAGGTTACTAAAACTCAAAGATCTCCTGCGAGAAGTGCAGCCGAGTCTGTCATTCCAGGAGTCGGCCTCATAAGCCATATCGGCCTCATAAGCCATATCAACCTCATACGCCATATCGGCCTCAGAAGCCATATCGGCCTCATTTAAGCCATTTGATAAAGACTAAATAAGCTTCAGACATCGTCTCACGAGCACGGACTGATACCATAATATAGCAGACCTGTTTACCCTCAAGCTCTTAAAATCGTACAATATCATCACAAAATCGTTCAATACATTATCTTAATAGTAAAAAATAAACATACAGTATATATAATGTAAACACCTCAAAATCGTACACTGTACGCCAAAATCGTAAGAGTAAACAGGTCTGATATAGTGTACTAATAATTGTATGCAGTATAGGGTTTGTCGTTTAATGGCGGGAAATGTATTAATAGAACATCCGGGCATACAGCCTGGCAAATCTCATTAAGATGTTAGTAAAACATCCTGGTATTACGCTTGGTCAATCTCTCAACAGCTGTTCGGTAGCTTCTACGTTGATGTGAAACAGCATAGGGGGTCTTAACCTAGACGAAAACGACTTTATAACATTATATTACTAAAGATTTTACAAACAAATTGTTACGGCTATATATATATATATATATATGCGGAAATACATTGTTAGAATCTATGTTTTATGAAAACATTGTCTAAAAGTAGTAACATTATTACGGAATGCGATGTGACATTTTCGGTCTTAGAGATGACGCCCCCAATTGTTACATGATAAATGTTAGATTGTGTGTAATTGTTGGTTTGTTTTTCCCCAGCGAAACATCGTAGCATTAATACATTGTTTTCTTGTATCTTTTATATCACCTTCACTCTCTGTGTGTTATAGACTTTAAAATCCTTAACTGAGTTACGTTCCCGGAAGGCAATTTCAAGGTGATAACACGTCCACCGCAGTTCCTGTCACGTATAGCAAGAAGACTTAGCTCCGGAGCAGGCGAGATTACTGCTTTCCGCGAGAAGATAACCAACACCTTAATTCTCCTAAATCTGTCCCTGTTAACTGCGGTGTTGATTCACGATAACTACATATAATTTTTTTTTTTAAAAACGTTTTTTTTCTTTTTCTATCCGTTTAGAGTTGTGGTTTCTGGAGGCGTTTGTTTCACTGCTCGGAGCTCACGTGAGGTCCTTTCCTTTTCAAAGATAATAACATTCAGAATCTTTTATAGTTTCAGTTCCGAACGCAGCATATAAAGTGTACTTCTATTATTAAAAATATGTCGGAGACCAGAAGACAGAACCCTTTTGGTCTGTCGGTGCTGGGTGGCGGGAGTGGTCTAAAGTTCGTGGTCTCGAGACAACCCCCACCAAAGTCCATTCTCTCCGGGTGGATGACACTCGTTAACCTTGGCTGGCAACTCATCCTAGAGAAGGAAACTCTGAATTCAAACCCGGAGATGGAGTCCCGTAGGTGGATAACACTGGCACAATTAAACATCCCAACAGTAATTAAGCAACAGTTATATTAACCCTCTTGAAGACAGAGCCTTTCTGAGATGTTGGCGCCAAGAAGACAGAGAGCTTTTGGACTGTCGGTGCCAAGAAGACAGAGAGCTTTCTGACTGTCGGTGCCAAGAAGACAGAGACCTTTTGGACGGTCGGTTTCAAGAAGACAGAGAGCTTTTGGACAGTCGGTGCCAAGAAGACAGAGAGCTTTTGGACTTTTGGTGTCAAGAAGAAAGAGAGCTTTTGAACTGTCGGTGCCAAGAAGACAGAGAGCTTTTGGACTCTCGTTGCCAAGAAGACAGAGAGCTTTGGACCGTCGGTGCCAAGAAGACAGAGAGCTTTTGGACTGTCGGTGCCAAGAAGACAGAGAGCTTTTGGACCGTCGGTGCCATGAAGACGGAGCCCTTTTCACAAGCATTGCGCTTACTTACTGAAAATATTTTAGACTCATAAACACATGAGTACGACGTCACCGTTTCCGGAAACAAGGGGCGTGCCTAAGGGTGTTGTAAGGGGGCACCTGTAGGGCTTGTAAAAAATATTTTGAGTGATGTTTGTGTGTGTTAAGGGGTACACCTCCGGGAGTTTGCCCTATGGCGAAATTTGGCACTACAGCCAGCTTATCTCTACCACTCTAATACCAGCATATCTTTACCACTCAAACGCCAACTTATCTCTACTGCACTACAGCCAGCTTATCTCTACCACTCTAATACCAACATATCTTTACCACTCTAACGCCAACTTATCTCTACTGCACTACAGCCAGTTTATCTCTACCACTCTAATACTAACATATCTTTACCACTCTAACGCCAACTTATCTCTACTGCACTACAACCAGCTTATCTCCAGTGCAGCTTATCTGGGCTCTACCGATACGTAGGTGTTAATTATTCTTTTTTTATATCTAACTTTACATTATTGAAATACACGAGAGACATGAAGTAGGAATTAGGCAATGATTTTTTTTTTAGTCTCGAGACCCGGTGTGCTTAATGCACTAAATGTGGCTTCAGTCTCATTTTAAGACAATGTGTGCATTAGAACATGGCCTCGCGCTTCTAGGGGGGGGGGGGGCAACTCACTCTCCTAGAGCAGGCCTGCACAACATTCCTCCCGCTGGCCGCATGCGTTCCGGCAGCGGCCACTTAAAGGCCCGCGAAGTAACGAAATATGATTTATTCTTATTATTTTGATAATAGCTCCGCCCCCCCCCGGCCGGTCCTATTTTCTTTTGGCCCCCACACGTTTTTTCATAAAGTATTACGGCCCGCCTTACATTTTGAGTTGTGCAGGCCTGTCCTATAGGTATCAAGTTGCCCAGATTGCTAATGAATTTTGAAATATCTTCAAGTATTTTAATGTTCCTTAAAAGTCCAGCGAAGAGCATGTTTACCACGTTGTTGTGAACTATTTTGATTTTGTTTTTTAATTTTAAAATCAATTGGATTTTTTTTAAAGTGGGCGTTGAGAAAAAAATGCATGAATATATTTTTAAAAAAAATTATCTAAGGATGCAGAACTGTCCAAAAGAAACACTGGGAAGAGCGCATGAGCATCCTTGCGAATAAAATCCTTTTCCTTATATTGCTTTATAAGTTAGAGGGGAATCGGTACATTACGTTGCCCAGGGCGCCGCCGCCACCCCACCCCCCACCCCGTTACTGTTAAGACGGCCACGCCCTGCTTGCGTGTCTCGGTTAAGTTCCGGTGTGCCTTGGGATGCCTTGGCCTACAAGTCCACCATCTCTCTATTGATTAGGCTACTGATTATCAGAACTGTGCCAGCAACCACATCAATACTCTCAAGCCGATGCACTTTCAGACCTGTTTACTCTTACGATCTCGGCGTACACTGTACGATTTTGAGGTGTATACATTATATATACTGTATGTTTATGTTTTACTATTAAGATACTGTATTGAATGATTTTGTGATGATAGTGTACGATTTTTTAAGAGTTCGAGGGTAAACAGGTCTGCACTTTGAGTAAAATATTTTATTTTTTTTTAAAGTCTAGTCGAATGTTTCGGTCACTGAGACAGAACATGGAGCGGTCGTGACGTCATCTCGACACGTCATTGAACTGCCCGTTAAATACTGCTTGATTTTTAAATTTTTTTTTTTTAACGTGTTATTTACTTGTAACTGTTGACCATCCATTAATAATTGTTTGTTTTTCTTTGTTTGGTAGTCTCCGCCAGTGGTGCATCTAGGGTTTGTGTCACCCGGTGCGGTAAACCGATGGTGTCACCCCTCCCTCTCCCCGATTTCAACGATGGATGTCTTCTTGCTATGACGAGCCCACAGTATAACAATGACAAGAACAAAAACAAATTAATTGAAGGTCGGGAGGTAAATGTATTTAAGAACTGTAACAAAGTCAAGGTGTCGTTTTGTTGTTTTTTTTTTTACCTCAAATTTACTTTATTAAAAAAAAATTATTTACTAATTATAGGTCATTTCTGACGAATCAACCTTGAACTTTTAATAAAGGACGCATTTGGATTGGTCACATGTGTGGAACATTTCGGTTATCCTTCAATGAAATTCGGTTAGTGTGAGCAGTGTGTGCTCTGTAAATCTGCACATTTTTTTCAATTTGGTGTCACCACTGAGATGGTCCGCACCCCCGCACCCACTCGCTACGCCACTGGTCTCCGCCACATTGCTGACTCCACTGTCACTGCCATTGGTCACGCGAAGATCAATATCCCCACAGTCACATCACCTATTGGAGAATGGGGAGAAGGGGGACGGGGGAAAGTGGGACAAGGCAAAAAAAAAATAATTGACGTTTTACAAGGTGGGATCATCCTGTGGATTATCGAACTAACTTGAGTTATTACCAATTGTTGACTGACAGATCGATCAATCAATTTTTTCCAACAATAAATGTAATCGATTTGAATGGATGCGACGTGAACACGCCCCCCCCCCCCAGGCTGACGTAAATACGCCTCCCGTCTTACGTGAACACACGCCCCGTCTGACGTGAACACGCCCCCCCCCCCCCCTCAGTCTGACGTGAACACGCCCCGGTCTTTGATGCCGATTCTTATTATTAACAGAGACAAAAGAAAGAACGCGCGGGTTTACATAAGAAAATATACAATTGTTACCAAACAGTAGTTATGTCAAAACCATCAAAACAATACCAAGCACGTAACTGGAACAACAACGGCGACCAGGTCTGGGACCAGGGGCTT
Source organism: Omphiscola glabra (assembly GCA_964017045.1). Taxonomy (NCBI): domain Eukaryota; kingdom Metazoa; phylum Mollusca; class Gastropoda; family Lymnaeidae; genus Omphiscola; species Omphiscola glabra. The sequence continues at coordinate 9,221,871 of OZ024806.1, read as the reverse complement.
AGGAATGTAGGCATCTTGAGGCACTTACTTCCAGACAGGTTACAGGCACACGTGTTGTCCTACCTTCGGGTATTCGTTGCCTTGACGTCGTCCTGCCCACCACACCAGATTCACACCCGGGCGCTCTGCCATTGTCTGGTTGACACTGCTATTATCCGGTTGACACTTTTAGTGCCACAACTTGGGGGGGGGGGGGGAGAATTGTTCATTTTAAATGAGTTCAAGGCTTTTCTCGCAGAACGAACTGGGGCGCGTTTGTTAATGTCCACTATAAAACATTTTGTATACGTAGATTGATGACGCATGCCGGACTGCGTTACTTCGGTGCAAATTATACATAGCATGTATGTACGAATTAAAGAAAACATGATTTACAAATTATAGATAACATACAGTACAAATTATAGATAACCTGCATGTACAAATTATAGATAACATACATGTACAAATTATAGATAACCTGAATGTACAAATTATAGATAACATACATGTACAAATTATAGATAACATGCATGCACAAATTATAGATAACATGCATGTACAAATTATAGATAACATGCATGTACAAATTATAGATAACATACATGTACAAAAAAATAATATTTAAAAAGAAAAACATTTAAGAAAACACGATTTTCCAAGAGTGTGCTAAAAATATCTAAAAATGTCCCCCAAAACTTCAGAGTTGTTACAGCCACACATGGGTAAGACATCGCGGGGCAGCCATGACATACAATGATGTCGTACAACGTGAAAAACACAATGCTGGACACATGCAAACGTTTGCATTGCTGCATGTGTTATGTGACACTTTTGTTATGGTTCAGATTTTTTGAATCATGGACGCATGCTTTCTTGCATCACTGCTGTACGCTCCCATCGATCGCGATCTCGACAAGCGGGATGAAAGTAGCGATACCGTTGCGGGCATGTCTTTGCAATTTGCAACGGACATTGAGCTTGATGCGCGCGCCGCGTTTTTTTTTTTTTTTTAAATTCATGTGACTTTAAAAAAATTTTAAATTTTGGGGGGACATCTATTTCATCACACCCTACCTGTCATCACACCCCACCTGACATCACACCCCACCTTTCATCACACCCCACCTATCATCACACCCTACCTGTCATCACACCCCACCTGACATCACACCCCACCTGTCATCACACCCAGCCGTGACAAATTCGTAGAGCCCCCTCCCCATAAAAACTCCAACAAAAAAAAAAATATATATATATATATAAATTTTAAGAAAATAAAACAAATAAATAGCAAAACAAATATATAAATAAAAAAGAAAAGAGAGATAAATAAATAATGATAAATAATAAATAACTAATTAGGCACTCCTCAGAACGGCGGTCCAAAATTCAAAGCATAATGTTTCTAGAAAAATAAAATTTTTAATTTATTTTTACGTTATGGAACTTTATTAAAAATATTTTTAAAAGTAAAATAACATCTTTTTGTTGGAATTAAACAACAATTTAACAAAATTTACGAAATAAAAAACATTACATTTTAGTGAATTTTTTGTCTTTTACGGTGCCATTGTGGTAAATATAGGAGAACTCTTCTGTCCTTAAAGATACCTTATAAAAGTTGCCCAATTGGAAGTATCTAGATTAAAATAAATATGTTGTATTTATTTTATTACTTTAATTATGTCTAGGTGTCTGATATATCTTTCTAAACAAGTGGTGGGTTTGCAATTTTAAATATTTAGGTCTAACATATTTAAAATATCTTTTCTCGGTTTATTATTGTGAAATAAGGTCTTGTTTCACTAATAAAATCAGACATTTACATATAGGCATAGGCCTATGGTTTTTAAATTAATTCACAATTTCTTTACAATAACTAGGACGTTTATTTAATTTCTGCCTGTGGGGTAAATAGCAGAAGGTTGCATTAACTATATAATAGGTGCCCTATTTTCTTCGTTCATAAATAGTTGTACCAGGAACAAGGTAAGTTTTTTTAAAAATGATAATGATTATGACAAAGTTCCAATGTTTCTTCTTTTTTATGATGCAGGGGTTCTCAACCTGTGGGTCGTAAACCTTTGGCCTTTGGGGGTCGAATGACCCTAACTCATATATATAAATCTGCAGGGATCATTAACTATGAATGAGTATTAATAAAAATCAATTTATAAGAACAGAAGGATTATTTCAGCAAGGCAAGTTCACACAAATGAAGCAATTTTTTTTTAAATCATAAAAGATTAAGAAGCAAGGTATCTAGTATCAATATAAAATTTATAACACATAACACTTGAAAATTAGTTATCCCCCTCATCAAGCATATTAATATATTTTTGAGTTGAGGGAAAATCTTTAAAAACATGATGAAAAATAATATCAATGACATAGCAAGTAGCATAATGGACATGCTTTTCCGTACTTGCTAGGAGGCCAGGAGGCTCCACTAGCATAATGGACAGGAGGCTCCACTAGCATAATGGTCAGGCTTTTCACTAGCATAATGGACAGGAGGCTCCACTAGCATAATGGACAGGAGGCTCCACTAGCATAATTGACAGGAGGCTCCACTAACATAATGGACAGGAGGCTCCACTAGAATAATGGACAGGAGCCTCCACTAACAAAATGGACAGGAGACTCCACTAACATAATGGACAGGAGGCTCCACTAGCATAATGGACAGGAGGCTCCACTAGCATAATGGGCAGGCTTTTCACTAGCATAATGGACAGGAGGCTCCACTAGCATAATGGATAGGAGGCTCCACTAGCATAATGGACAGGAGGCTCCACTAACATAATGGACAGGAGGCTCCACTAGCATAATGGACAGGAGCCTCCACTAACAAAATGGACAGGAGGCTCCACACTTAAATAAGAGATTAATTTCTCCATATTGATAACAGTACGTAACAGCCCCATGCTTCATACTGGCATATACCCCATTAGATGGACTTACAGTGCCTGGACATCACGACGGGACCTTCAACGCTCGAGAGAGCCCGGTCCTACACCCTAGTGTAAGCTAATGCCCCTGAATCTGACTTAATAATGGTCTATTATTTTTACATTACTTTAAACGCATGAATATTGCTTTTGGTCTGAGACTGGAAAAAAAATCTGTCCAAAAATTGGCAAAATAGACCAAAACAACCTAAGCGTTTGACTGATTTTGTAAATACATGTTTTATATTAAAATTTCACTTTAAAACCACTGAAAATACATGACAAAACAATTGGAAAACAATAAATAAATGTTATAGTAGCCACTGACGTTTTTTAATGTAGTTCCATGAGGTACAAACTATTTTTTTTAATTTTATTTCTGTACAAATAATATGGGACCGCCGTTCTGAGGAGTGCCACTAATAACGTAGGAAAAAATGAAATTTTAAAAAAGTCAATTTTTTAAAAAAAAATGTTAAAGTTCAATTTTTTTTTTTTTTTTTTTTTTAAATATTTTTTTTTTTTGAAAAAGCGTGACATCATGTATAGATGACCCCTTAGTTCTGACCCGCTGTCCTCCCAGAGACGCTAATCGCTCCCCTGGAGTTAATCAATAACATGGAGGGAATCAGTTTACCTGTACTCGCTCTCCTCCTGACGTCGCCTCTTTCCGTCACGACGGCCGAAGGACGAGCGATCGTTCAATAAACTATAGATTATGTTCACGTGCCATGCTTTCACACACACATACCACCCGACCTTCCTCCACAACCCACCTTACTCCTCCCGCCCCACTAGCCCTTCCAATCCTAGCGTCGGGTGGAAGTCGCAGGGTTGAAGGCCTGAGTGACTATGCACGCTGACCTGCGTGATCAGAAAGCAATGTGTGACGCAGTCAAAGAACCATTCACCAGTTGTTTTTTTCAAAAGTGTATTGAATATTTTCCTCGTGCATATACACGCACTGAGTGGATCAGAGCATTTAGAAACGTGAACTCGGGTTGGATAGAGCAGGTTGGACAGTGCAGGTTGGATAGAGAAGGCTGGCTAGAGCAGGTAGGAGTGAGCAGCATTTTTTGTTTTTACAATCGGAGGTGTTCTGAAATGAAATGACTTGAGGGATGAGATTAAACAGATGGTAAGAGATTATAATTTTTTTTAATACCCGCAATGTTTGTTGTTTATTTTTTTATCTGAAATATTTGGTGTATATTTTTGAATCTGAAATATTTATTGTTTATTTTTTAATCTGAAATATTTGGTTTTTATTTTTAAATCTGAAATATTTGGTGTTTATCTTTGAATCTGAAATATTTGGTGTTTACTTTTGAATCTGAAATATTTGGTTTTTACTTTTGCATCTGAAATATTTGGTGCTGATTTTTTAATCTGACATATTTGGTTTATAATTTTCAATCTGAAATATTTGGTGTTTATTTTTGAATCTGAAATATTTGATGTTTATTTTTTAATCTGAAATATTTGGTTTTTATTTTTAAATCTGAAATATTTGGTGTTTATCTTTGAATCTGAAATATTTGGTGTTTACTTTTGAATCTGAAATATTTGGTTTTTACTTTTGCATCTGAAATATTTGGTGCTGATTTTTTAATCTGACATATTTGGTTTATAATTTTGAATCTGAAATATTTGGTATTTATTTTTTAATCTGAAATAGTTGATGTTTATTTTTTAATCTGAAATATTTGGTTTTTATTTTTAAATCTGAAATATTTGGTGTTTATCTTTGAATCTGAAATATTTGGTGTTTACTTTTGAATCTGAAATATTTGGTGTTTACTTTTGAACCTGAAATATTTGGTGTAGATTTTTTAATCTGAAATATTTGGTTTATAATTTTGAATCTGAAATATTTGGTGTTTATTTTTTAATCTGAAATATTTGGTTTTTATTTTTAAATCTGAAATATTTGGTGTTTATCTTTGAATCTGAAATATTTGGTGTTTACTTTTGAATCTGAAATATTTGGTGTTGATTTTTTAATCTGAAATATTTGGTTTTTATTTTTAAATCTGAAATATTTGGTGTTTATCTTTGAATCTGAAATATTTGGTGTTTACTTTTGAATCTGAAATATTTGGTGTTTATTTTTGAATCTGAAATATTTGGTGTTGATTTTTTAATCTGAAATATTTGGTTTATAATTTTGAATCTGAAATATTTGATGTTTATTTTTGAATCTGAAATATTTGATGTTTATTTTTGAATCTGAAATATTTGGTGTTTATTTTTTAATCTGAAATATTTGGTGTTTATTTTTTTTTTTTTTTTGTGGGGTGGGGCGCGTCCAAAAATTTGTGACAATCTGTGTCACTGGGGATATGACTATAAATCCATTCCCAATAACACCCCCACCCCCCACACCCCCCCCCCAAAAAAAAAATTTAAATAATTTAAATAAAAAGTATGGTGACGAAGTTTATGGACGGCTCCGGAAGTGACAGCGGCAGCTGTGAGATGACTGTGAGACAGGCCTCGTCTCATGCGGTAATGTCATGATGAGGCAGAGTCTTGGTGGTTGGAAGAATAGTTTAGTTATATACAGTTTGTAACAAACATAGGTGTGTTGTCACTCCCTAAAATTTGTTTGTACCCTATCGCGACTCCTTTTTTTTTAACCCCGATGGCCCCAAGGATGGGGGTGGGGGGGGGGGCATTCATCTATGTATAAATGTCCACCAATAGCTCTAAAAAAAAAGCCAAAATATGTCAATGAACCTTGGGCGTAGGGCGTGGTCGGGTGGAGGCGTGGGGAGGGGGGGTGGGGCCATGATACTACCCGGGTGACACTTACTTAAGGAGCGAAATTTTCAGTCTACTTAATATACTCTATTTGTCAAATGGCTTTAAATTTGACGCACATTCTGTATCGGTTTTGATTTTCGTGCGGGGCGGGGGGGGGGCAGCAAATAAAGAGCCACCCTGACGAGCGTAGCAGTCTCTAGTCTCACCAATGGATACGCCCAAACAAGTTTTAATCAAGAAGATTGATTATAATTATCATTATTGGCAGTCTTGCCTGGTAAGTGGAACATAACATGACGTATTATTATTATTATATATAGGGCCTTTAAAAGTTTCTCTTTGGACGCTTGTTTTAAAATTACAGTTGAACAGCGCTAACAACGTGATACCTAGGGGGCAGGGATCGGGAACCTTTTTGTCTGAGAGAGCCATGGACACCACATATTTTGAAACGTAATTCTGTGGGAGCCATACATCGTGTTTAAAAGATCAAATGAGTCTTAAGAAGCATTTTTCTTTTATAATCGAACATTTGCCTGCGAGCCAGATGCAGTCATAAATAGAGCCACATCTGGCTCGCGAGCCATAGGTTCCCGACCCCTGCCTAAGGGGATCCTTAAAGTTAACGGCGTTGATACCTGGGCCTTGTGGCTCACGTTATGGAGTCTTACACTATTCCATCCGAATTGAAGGTTGGGATTTAAAAGAAAAAGATATCAGGGGGGGGGGGGATTCTTTGAAGTTAATTATATGCAAGTAATACACCTGGTAGAATTGATATAGAAACTAAATACAATTTTAATTACATATTTATTTCGGAATCTGAAAATTGGAGTTCCGGAAAATGTTGATAGATTTACATAAATCACCACACAAAAGGGGTGTGGGTAAATCACCACACAAAAGGGGTGTGGGTAGAACACAAAGAATATACATTTACTGAAACCATCAAGCCTAGAGCGTAGATTTACATTAACCATAACAAAAAGAGTGTAGATTTACATTTACCATTACAAAAAGAGTGTAGATTTACTTTAACCATAACACAAAGAGTGTAGATTTACATTTACCATTACAAAAAGAGTGTAGATTTACATTTACCATTACAAAAAGAGTGTAGATTTACTTTAACCATAACACAAAGAGTGTAGATTTACATTTACCATTACAAAAAGAGTGTAGATTTACATTAACCATAAAACAAAGAGTGTAGATTTACATTTACCATTACAAAAAAAGAGTGTAGATTTACATTTACCATAAAACAAAGAGTGTAGATTTACATTTACCATTACAAAAAGAGTGTAGATTTACATTTACCATTACAAAAAGAGTGTAGATTTACATTTACCATTACAAAAAGAGTGTAGATTTACATTTACCATTACAAAAAGAGTGTAGATTTACATTTACCATTACAAAGAGATTGTAGATTTACACAAACCATCACAAAAAGAAGAGTATAGATTTACATAAAACAACACACAACTAAGTGTACATTTACATAAACCATCACTCAACGAGGAAATCAGGCTATAATCAAATTGTTTATAAGCTAAAAATAAGCTTTAAAGATTAAGCCACAGGACTGCATTTTCTTTTAGTAGGCCAACACTCCAACCACCCAGCCGTGAAGAGAACCATAGATAAGGGCACCTTTCGCGGTTGAGAGACTTCGTTCACACGCATGCGTGAATAATTTTTGTGTGTTGAGATACTTGATTTAGCATTGACACATTAACAGGCTATAACAAAAATAACTGGGCAAGGACACATTTATATGTAAATATATGAGGCGGAACAGAGGAATATAGAGATATTGATATATATATTGATATCGATTTTCATATAATATTGAAATATATATTAACATAGATATTGATATAGATATTGATACAGATATTGATATAGATATTGATATTGATATAGATATTGATATAGATATTGATATAGATATTGATATTGATTTAGATATTGATTTAGATATGGATATTGATTTAGATATTGATATAGATATTGATATAGATATTGATACAGATATTGATAAAGATATTGATATAGATATTGATACAGATATAGATATTGATATAGATATTGATATAGATATTGATATAGATATTGATATAGATATTGATAAAGATATTGATATAGATATAGATATTGATATATATATTGATATAGATATTGATATTGATATAGATATTGATATTGATTTAGATATTGATTTAGATATTGATTTAGATATTGATTTAGATATGGATATTGATATTGATTTAGATATTGATATAGATATTGATGTAGATACTGACATAGATATTGACTTGATGTCTGTATGTATACACATTGAAATTTAAGGTAATCCACACTCAAACTTGGAATGTGAAGCTTAGACAAACTTTCATAAAAATTTACATTAAATAAATAATTTCCGGTCACAAAGTTTTGAAAACGTTGATCGGCTACATATACGCCGTCACCGCAACGTTAACGTGAGGCCACGTTGTCACATTTCTTAGCTACGTTTACCTTCTGACTCTCACGTTATTTTGACAAAGCTGTTAATTGAAGTCAACTTGTCAGCGCAGTTGTTTGGTTCTTAAACTGTTAAAAAAATTATTTTAAAATATTTTTTTTAATTGAAAAATAGCCATTCCACCTGGACCAACGAGACAATTGAAAAGAGAATTTGATTCTTCATGGTGCGGGTTAATTAATCTGGTTCAGTGGTTATCACATATTCCTAATGATATGAAGTAGATACAAATGATTTTAAAACGTTTCACTAATTCCCCATTCGGGGTGAAGTCCTACTATACTGAATGTGCGATCAGATGTTGTGCTGAATGTGCGATCAAATATAAACGAAAATTCGACCATGCTAAAACTCTTCTGAGAGAACTGCATTGGCTGCCGGTCCGCGCTCGCATAGAGTACAAAATTGCAACTCTGTGCTACCGCTGCTTGCATGGCCTGGCGCCGTCCTATCTCCAAGCGCTCATGACGCCTTATGTAACCACTAGACAACTCCGCTCATCCGATAGTTGCAAACTCTCGATACCGCGTGTTCGCCTTGAGACTTACGGAAAGCGCACGTTCGCATTTGCTGGCCCAACCATTTGGAACAACCTTCCTGGCGCTCTCAGACACAGCCAGACGCTGGAGTCCTTCAAGACAAATTTAAAAACATCTATTTTGCAAACGCCTTCTGGGGTGAAGTTGTCTACCATCTTTTCCAACTAGTTATTATCTCCCAGCTTTGTTTTTGTACCGCGCTTCGAGCCTTTGGGGATAAAGCGTGATTTTTAAAAAAAACTTTATTATTATTATTATTATTATAAGATGTTGTACTGAATGTGTGATCAGATGTTGTACTGAATGTATGATCAGATATAGTACTGAATGTGTGATCAGTTGTTGTACTGAATGTATGATTAGATGTTGTACTGAATGTGGGATCAGATGTTGTACTGAATGTATGATCAGATATAGTACTGAATGTGTGATCAGTTGTTGTACTGAATGTATGATCAGATGTTGTACTGACTTTGCGATCAAATGTTGCCTGCTGAATGTGCGATCAAATGGTGCACTGAATGTGTGATCAGATGCTGCATTGAATGTGTGATCAGATGATGCACTGAATGTGTGATCAGATGCTGCACTGAATGTGTGATCAGATGTTGCACTAAATGTGTGATCAGATGTTGCACTGAATGTGTGATCAGATGTTGCACTTAATGTGTGATCAGATGCTGCACTGAATGTGTGATCAGATGCTGCACTGAATGTGTGATCAGATGCTGCACTGAATGTGTGATCAGATGTTGCACTGAATATGTGATCAGATGTTGCACTTAATGTGTGATCAGAGGTTGCACTGAATGAATTATCAGATGTTGCACTGAATGTGTGATCAGATGCTGCACTGAATGTGTGATCAGATGTTGCACTAAATGTGTGATCAGATGTTGCACTGAATGTGTGATCAGATGTTGCACTTAATGTGTGATCAGATGCTGCACTGAATGTGTGATCAGATGCTGCACTGAATGTGTGATCAGATGCTGCACTGAATGTGTGATCAGATGTTGCACTGAATATGTGATCAGATGTTGCACTTAATGTGTGATCAGAGGTTGCACTGAATGAATTATCAGATGTTGCACTGAATGTGTGATCAGATGCTGCACTGAATGAATGATCAGATGTTGCACTGAATGTGTGATCAGATGTTGCACTAAATGTGTGATCAGATGTTGCACTGAATGTGTGATCAGATGCTGCACTGAATGAATGATCAGATGTTGCACTGAATGTGTGATCAGATGCTGCACTGAATGTGTGATCAGATGCTGCACTAAATGTGTGATCAGATGCTGCACTGAATGTGTGATCAGATGCTGCACTGAATGTGTGATCAGATGCTGCACTGAATGTGAGATCAGATGTTGCACTGAATGTGTGATCAGATGTTGCACTGAATGTGTGATCAGATGCTGCACTGATTGAATGATCAGATGTTGCACTGAATGTGTGATCAGATGTTGCACTAAATGTGTGATCAGATGTTGCACTGAATGTGTGATCAGATGTTGCACTGAATGAATGATCAGATGTTGCACTGAATGTGTGATCAGATGCTGCACTGAATGTGTGATCAGATGCTGCACTGAATGTGTGATCAGATGTTGCACTGAATGTGTGATCAGATGGTTCACTGAATGTGAGATCAGATGTTGCACTGAATGTATGATCAGATGTTGCACTGAATGTATGATCAGATGCTTTACTAAATGTGTGATCAGATGTTGCACTGAATGAATGATCAGATGTTGCACTGAATGTGTGATCAGATGTTGCACTGAATGTGTGATCAAATGTTGCACTGAATGTGTGGTCAGATGTTGCACTGAATGAATGATCAGGTGCTGCACTAAATGTGTGATAAAATGCTGCACTGAATGTGTGATCAGATGTTGCACTGAATGTGTGATCAGATGTTGTACTGAAAGTATGATCAGATGCTGCACTGAATGTGTGATTAGATGCTGCACTGAATGTGTGATCAGATGTTGCACTGAATGTGTGATCAGATGTTCCTCTGAATGTGTGATCAGATGCTGCACTGAATGAATGATCAGATGTTGCACTAAATGTGTGATCATATGTTGCACTGAATGTGTGATCAGATGCTGCACTGAATGAATTATCAGATGTTGCACTGAATGTGTGATCAGATGCTGCACTGAATGTGTGATCAGATGTTGCACTGAATGTGTGATCAGATGCTGCACTAAATGTATGATCAGATGCTTTACTAAATGTTTGATCAGATGTTGCACTGAATGTGTGATCAGATGTTGTACTGTATGTATGGTTAGATGCTGCACTGAATATGTGATCAGATTTAGCACTGAATGTATGATCAGATGCTTTACTAAATGTTTGATCAGATGTTGCACTGAATGTGTGATCAGATGTTGTACTGTACGTATGGTTAGATGCTGCACTGAATATGTGATCAGATTTAGCACTGAATGTGTGATCATATGTTTCTCTGAATGTGTGATCAGATGCTGCACTGAATGTGTGATCAGATGTTGTACTGAATGTGTGATCAGATGCTGCACTGAATGTGCGATCAGATGCTGCACTGAATGTGTGATCAGATGTTGTACTGAATGTGCGATCAGATGCTGCAGTGAATGTGTGATCACTTCAACAATAGTTCGTCTCTTTCACTTATCCCGATGCATTGTATTCTTTCGCCTTTTTCGTCCTCGAGGAACAGCAGCCCATCTTCATCGACGTCTGTGTTTAGGACATAGGCCTCCTTCAAGAGCCCTCCAGGCATCACGATCCTGAGCCAATCTCTCCAGCCTCCCCCAAGTGTGGCCAAGTTTCTTGGTATCCGCCTCCACTTCACGGCGCCAAGTGTTCCTAGGCCTGCCTCTTTTCCGTTTTCCTTGAGGGTTCCAATTCAAGGCTTGTCTAGTTATGCTGGAGGCAGGTTTCCTGAGCGTGTGGCCAATCCATCTCCATCTTCTCTGGAGGATCTCTTGTTCTACCGGTTCTTGCTTTGTCCGCTGCCACATTTTCTGGTTGCTGATTCTGTCGGGCCCGTGAATCCCGAGAATCCTTCTTAAGCAGTTGTTGATGAAGGACTGGATTCTCTTCATATTCCCAGCAGTGGTTCTCCATGTTTCTGCACCATACAGTATAACTGGTTTCACCATGGTGTTGAAGGTTCTGATCTTCAGTTTGGTATTTAGGTGTTTGGAGGCCCAGACATTCTTGAGCTGTTGGAAGGCTGCCCGTGCCTTTCCTACCCTTATTTTGATGTCAGCATCTGTCCCACCTTGCTTGTCCACGATGCTGCCAAGGTAGAAAAAGCTCTCTACCTCTTCGAGCGCTTCCTCTTTGAGCCTGATGGGTGCTGTATTGGTAACGGCATTGACCTTGAGGACCTTGCTCTTCCCCTTGTGAATATTAAGACCAATACGTGCAGAAGTGTCTGCAATAGTTCTGGTCTTCTCCTGCATCTGTTGTTGGGTATGGGAGAGAAGGGCAAGATCGTCATCAAAATCGAGGTCATCAAGCTGGTCCCACAAGGTCCATTGAATACCATTCCGCTTCTGCTGTGTGGAAGTTTTCATCACCCATCAATGGCCAATAGGAACAAGAAAGGCGAAAGCAAACATCCCTGCCTCACACCGGTCTTCCCCTGGAAAGCATCCGTCACCTGTTGTCCGTGGACCACTCGGCAGGTCATCCCCTCATAAGAGTTTCTGATCAAGTCCGTGATTTTCCGCGGGACTCCATAATGTCTCAACAGTCTCCAGAGGGTTTGCCTATTTACACTGTCAAAGGCTTTCTCGTAGTCAACGAAGTTGATGTAGAGGGGTGAGTTCCATTCCAGGTATTGCTCTAGGATGATGCGCAGTGTTGCAATTTGGTCAGTACAGGATCTGTTGGTCCGGAAGCCAGCCTGTTGGTCCCGCAGCAGGGAGTCAACAGTTTCTTTCATTCTGTTGAGTAGTACGCGGTTGAAAACCTTGCCTGGGATGGACAGTAAGGTGATCCCTCTATAGTTGGAGCAGGAGCTTAAGTCCCCCTTTTTTGGGATTTTAATGAGGTATCCCTCCTTCCACTCAGAAGGTACCTGTTCCTCCCCCCAGATCATCAAGAACAGTGGGTGTAGCATCTCTACACTGGTGTGCACGTCAGCCTTCAGTGCCTCTGCTGGGATGCCATCCGGTCCTGCAGCCTTGCCATTTTTAAGTTGTTTGATGGCAATACGGATCTCTTCTTTGGTGGGTGCGTTGCAGTCAATAGCCAGGTCACTGTCAGCTGGGTGAATATCTGGTGGGTTACTTGGCTCTGGCCTGTTTAGAAGTTCCTCGAAGTGTTCTTTCCATCTGCCTCTCTGTTGCTCCTCATTTGGTATGCTCTTACCATCTTTGTCCTTCGCTGATCTCTCTGGCTTCCTGAACTTTCCAGACAACTTCTTGATGGTAGCGAATAATTCCCGCATATTCCCTTGGTAGGCTGCTTCTTCCGCTTCTTTGGCAAGCATGTCTACAAAGTTCCTTTTGTCCATCTTAGCGCTTTTCTTTACTTTCTTATTTGCCTCTCCTTTTGGAACCTAACTTTTTGCGCTCGTGTACGGCTGTTGTTAATTTCTGCCTTCTTCCCTTTTCTCTCTTCTATCACTTTCAATGTATCTGCTGTTATCCATTCTTTGTGTGTATGTTTCCTGTTTCCCAACACTTCCTGACATGTTGATTTGACTGCTTTCTTTACTCCCTGCCACTTTCAATCGATCGTCTCGTTTCCTAGCAGTTCCTGTAGGAATTGGAACTTGTTGGACAGAGTGATCCTGAACTCTTCCTGTTTGGCCTTATCTTTCAAGAGGGGGGTGTTGTAGAGCAAGGTATATGATGTCTGCTCAGTGTAGTGCCTTTTCAGTTTTAGTCTACTAGAAGATGGTGGTCTGAGGCAACGTCAGCTCCTCTTCTGACACGTACATCTTGGAGAGATCGCCTGAATTTTTTCCCAATACACACATGATCTATTTGGTTCATCGTTTGGAGGTCCGGTGAAACCCACGTGGCCTTGTGTATCCTCCTGTGTTGGAATAAGCTCCCGCCTATGACTAGATTTGTTGTGGCACATAGGTCGGCAAATCTTTATCCGTTATCATTCATTTCACCTATCCCCTGTCGCCCCATGGCTTCTTCGTAGCCCGTGTTGTCACTGCCGATCTTGGCATTGAGATCTCCCATGAGGATGACAATGTTTCGCCTAGAGTGACCCTGGGTAATGGTAAGCAATCTGTTATAGAATTCATCTTTGTCTTCCTCCTCACTTTCATTTGTTGGTGCGTAGCACTGGATAACATCCAAATTGATTCTGTGTTTTTTGGTCCGAAAGGTTGCTGTGAGTATTCTAGGCCCATGCGCCTCCCATCCAATGAGTGCTCCTTGGGCTGCCCTGGATATCATCAGGGCCACGCCCAGAGTGTGTGGTTCATCGTCACCCTCGTGCCCTGAGAATAACAGCATCTCTCCTGAGGCTAGTCTCTTCTGTCCGCACCCGATCCATCTTGCCTCGCTGATTCCTAGTATGGCGAGGTTATAGTTCCTCATCTCAGCGGCTACTTGTGCAGTCTTTCCTGTCTCATACATGGTGCGTACATTCCATGTTCCAATGGCGGTGGTGGTCCTGGTGGAGATGATGTTCGTCGGCCTAGTAGTTTCCAGATTATGGCTTACACTACTTGGCGTCATGCATTCCTCGGCTGGGAATCTATCTTCTCCCAGGACCGTTAAGTCTTTTGTTTCTCTTGTCTGCGTTTTTGTAACAAAGGGTTTTTACGCGGCAGATTTGTTAGCCCTGCGCACAACCGTCTGGGGGGATGCCCCTCGCAACTCTCCGGAGAGCTGCCCTTAATTTTGGGAAGGGTACCCTAGCCTTTGTGGTTTTGTCCACTCCCTGCAAGGCAGCAGGCTCCGATTTTGGTCCACCCTGGGTATTTGATTTCCCCAGTACCTACCATATCTGGTGGGCATTCCCCTATCCGCCACCTGGGGAGGCGCTCGATGGGAGATCAGAAACTCCACACGAGGATGCATTGTATTATTTAATATTTATTTTTAAATAGTTGTGTATGTGTTTTTTTTTGTGCTCGTGTGTGTTGTACGTGTGTGTGGTGGGTGTGTGGTGGGGGAATGGTACATAAAAATATAACGAGCGCTATATGCTCGGTGGTCGAGTGGTCTAAAAATGAGTCCAATCCGAAAGAGATCATCGTCTTGAATTCAATCCCCAAGAAAGATTAGACAAGCGAAAAAATATCACCAGTACCCCGGGGGTCTCCTTAGACGTGGACGGCAACTCCGTCTAAGAGAAGGAAAGCTCTGACATCGAGTGCCGTAAGAGGATAAAATTATCTCAACTCCGGCAACTCCTGCGACGGCTGCTGGTGCCAAGCTGTAACATCTACATATGATCATCTACGTGTTCTCTTTGGGCTACCCAGGTGCATGGAGAGCGTGTTCAGGGAGACAGTTTATGTTCTTAAAGATAAATCCCCTTAGTCCTGCAAAGTCTACCGCATCCTTACACTATGACTGACTGATGCCCAGAATATATTATATATGATAGACTTCTGGTCATCCATTACATCCTTGTCTATTTCCAGTCGTCTTAACAAAAATCTTGCCATTGGATCAAGGATGCAAGGACGAGAGATTGAGGCTGACGAATTGGGCAGCTCTCCCTCAAGTTAAAAATATTACAGCTCAAGACAAATCTAATATTCAATTCGAAAATTGCCTTGTTAATCACGTGTGAATGACGAGCAAATATATATATATATATAATACGAATGATACAATATAATACAAATTGAAACTGACATGTGTACCATTGTTCGCTTCCTATAATTATTTTGAATCTAGAAATGTCATAAAACGTGATCTTTCTGAAGACCTATGTCATGCCTTGAGTAATCAATTTTTTTTTTAAATTGTTTAAAAAATTGATTATAAAATAGATCATAAAATGGATTACAAAATGGATTGTAAAATTAGTTATAAGAGTGATTATAAAATTGATTATACATTTAATAGAAAGTTGTTCCGGTTTCCAGCTACCAAGGTCCAAGATCATGTGCTGCCAAGTTCTGGTCGAGATGGAAGATCTTCAAAGTGCTGCTTCTGCTCTGTGTCGCTGGACTCGCCTACGTCTATCTGGAGGTCACGTGAGTCAACTTGACGGTTAATGTGTATAGAGGCTCATACACGATTATGACGATTTAAACATAATCTTGAAATTTAACGTCCATTGCAGTCAATAAACTTGGCAAAAAAGCCAAATAATGTTCCCGATAACTTGACGGTTAATGTGTACAGAGGCTTATAAACAATTATGACGATTTAAACATAGTCTTGATATTTACCTCCACTGCAGACAATAAACTAAAATGAAATAACTTCACACATTAAAAAAAAAATGAATGTTCGATTATCAACTAAACTGAAATAACTTCACATATTTTTAAAAAAAATGAATATACGATTACCAACATAACTTAAATAACTTCACATATTTTTAAAAAAATGAATATTCGATTATCAACTAAACTGAAATAACTTCACATATTTTTTTAAAAAATGAATATTCGATTACCAACTTAACTGAAATAACTTCACAGATTTAAAAAAAAATGAAAATTCGATTACCAACTTAACTGAAATAACTTCACATATTTTTTAAAAATGAATATTCGATTACCAACTTAACTGAAATAACTTCACATATTTATATTTTTTCCCCAGACCTTATTCGAATCAGGGCATACTTTTGAAACTTGCCAACATTCCAGACCCCACAACTGGTCGGAAAACATATTCGTCTGGTGCCAACTATTTAACACCCCATTCTTTAAGGAGTGGTCTCTCCACGTCGGTTACTACCCAACCTGAAGTCAACGAAATTGAACACCTTTCGACAAGTCAAGCTACAGCCGCTTCATTTGGTGACATTTCTGTATCCGTGGCTGCAGAAAAATCAAATATAGACACAAATACCACAGTGCGGGAAATTTTAAGTCCAGTCACTGCCGCTACAGCTGGAGAAATTACCACCAAAGAGTCGACAGCCAACTACTCCACTGTCTACCCAACATTGACAACTGAAGAATCAACATCAGAAACCACTTCCAATCCCTCTACAAAAGACAGATCTACGACTATTAACAATACGTCCAGCAGTTCCACAGCCTCGAGCCCCACTGCTGAAGTAGCTTCTGTAAGTCCATCAGGTGTGACTGGTTCATCAGCAGACATTCCAATGCTCACCAACCAGTCAACGGCACTTGAGGTGACGAGTGCTGCTACGGCTACTTTATCCGGAAACGACCCGCCTCTGTACGTCACGTCGTCGTTCATCGGAAGACTTGGCAATCAGATGTTTATCTATGCGGCTCTGATAGGAATGGCCCGCGCGCAGAACATGAAGGTTTTCATCAGGAGCGGAACAGACTTGGAGGCCACGTTTCAAATTACTCACCTGAACGACAGCATAGACGCAACTGGGTGAGTGGTTAGGATAATGTAACATTGTGGATGTAATGGGATTGGGTAAATTGTTAGAATAATGTAACGTGGTGGATTAATTGGATTGGGTGAATTGTTAGGATAATGTAACATTGAAGCTGTAATGAGATTGGGTGAGTGGTTAGGATAATGCAACATTGTGGATGTAATGGGAAATGGATGAGTGGTTAGGATAATGTAGCATTGTGAATGTATTGGGCACGACTTCCTGAAGATTTGCTGAAGGTATGCCACTGAACGATGGCTGAGATGAAGAACTTATGCTGTGTTCCACTGAACAATGGCTAAAATGGAGAATTTGGCCTGTGTTCCACTAAACTTTGGATAAAATATAGAACATGGGCACCCTTAAAATAAAGAGACGCGTTTATCAGAGGATGACCACAAACCAAGAAAAAAAAGATAAGTCTTGTCTCAGGAAACAATTTTGGAATAATTCCCGATCCACTCTTTTTTAGCGTCGGTTCACACGGTCAAATTTCGCGTCAAATTGTTGTGAAAACGCACTATTTGGTGCGTGGTCTATTTTTTGTGGAATTTGATCAAATAGTAATTGGAAAGTTGTGACAAGGCTTCAAACACGAATTGCATCAAATGCTTGAAGGAAAATTTGATCGTGTGAACCGACCCTAAATAACAGCCTGACACAGATCAGCTTCAGAGTTTGCCATCATTCATTTATTTAAAGTTCTATATTTATGGTTTGAATCATGTTTTAAAATTCATTATTTATATATCTTTTTGTTTTCTCTCTCCGTTCCTCAAAGGTGGGAAAATGAAGTCGAAGCCCATTATGCAACCTTTGACCCCAAGTTCATGAACTTGACCCATGTGAACAAAACCATTAACGGATTTTTCCAGTCATGGCGCTACTTTCATCACAATGAGGACGAAGTCAGGAGAGAGTTCAAGTTCAAGGACGAGATACTCGGAAAAGCCCAAGAACATTTGCAGAAATTTAAAAACGAAAGCGTCGAAAATTTACTGGTCGGGGTTCACGTGCGGCGCGGGGACTATCTGGCCGACCACAACGTCAAGTTAGGATACGGTGTGCCGCAGGCGTCGTATTTTCACAACGCCTTCAGAAACATTCGCGAGCTTTTCCCTGATAACACCTTCACCTTCTTGATAGCGAGCGACGATCTGGCCTGGTGCAAGGAGAACCTAAAAGACCCGGATGTGCGGATCGTGACGGAGGAGTCGCCCCTGGTCCACTTCGCGGTGCTGGCCAACTGTGATCACGTGGTGCTGTCCGGAGGGACGTACGGCTGGTGGGCCGCCTGGCTCAGTCCCGGGTTGAAGATCTTTTACAGCAAGTTCGTGGTCAGCGGATCTTGGCTCGAGGACGGCTTCACCCTAAAGGATTACTACCCTTCCGACTGGATTGGACTGGATAACATGGGTGCTTATACGAGCCCCGCAGCTGCTTCAGTCCACACTTATTTAAGGGCCCCAAAGTTGCGATTTAAGGGAAAACAAAATTTAAATAGAGCATTTAAATTGCATAGAATAACTAAATAACTCAAAAAGTATAAAAAGAATGCTGGGCTAAGGGGCCCCATTCTCTCCAAAAGTCACATGACGGCTCTGTAAGGATGTGCACTCACTTCTTAGTACTATATTAGTACAGACGTGTCGTAAGTTAGCTAAAAAGTATTTGTAGACAACATAGAATTGTTCAGATTGTGATCAAAATCACGCAAGAGTTCCTCTATAATTGGCATAGAAGTCAAGAGTGCCTCTATAATTAGCCTAGAATTCAAGAGTGCCTCTATAATTAGCCTTGAAGTCAGAGTGCCTCCATCAGTACCTTTGAAGTCAAGAGTGTCTCTATAATCAGCCTGGAAGTCAAGGGTGCCTCTATCATTAGCCTTGAACTCAGATTTCCTATGTAATTAGCCTTGAATTCTGAGTGCCTCTTTAATTAGCCTGGAAGTCAGAGGACCTCTATAATTAGCCTGGAAGTGAGTTCGATGAATGCTTATAATGAAGTTCCTGTGTTATATTCTAAAAATAATTGAATGCTTTGGTGTGGATATCAAAAATGTAATAAATTATTCTTACATTCCAAACACCTACCCAGAAATTTATCTATGGCATCATTCCGTCTTAGCGAGACAATGGAGTAAGCTATGCACACTTGATCAAATGGCTTCCTAGGCCTAGCCTGGAATGACAATCACGGCTGCACGTCTTGCAGGAGAACCTTGCCTCCTGGATAAATGTGGCCTTCCGCAAAGCTCTATCTGTTGCAAGGGCTTCGTTTCGCGCATCTTCTGCCCATTTTCGACTCCTTCATACACTGCTGTTCGCCTGGTGGAACGTTGCTCAGAGATGATCTCCCATTCCTTGATTTCTATGTTGGCTTCACTCAGGCTCCTTTTTTTCTTATGTAAACCCCATGTTCTTTCTTTTGTTACAATTAAATGACATATTTTCTTATGTAAACCCCATGTTCTTTCTTTTGTTACAATTAAATGACATATTTTCTTATGTAAACCCCATGTTCTTTCTTTTGTTACAATTAAATAATATATTTTCTCATTTAACCCCCATGTCCTTTCTTTTGTTAATGCTACAGCCGGAAACCGGCATAACAGACGGGCGTGTGCTCACATGGCACGCGGTTCACATTCATTATAAGCCTTATCGAACATCGATTATTCGAGGCGCCAGTCAATAATTAACCATTCCCCCCCCCCCCCCCGGTTCATAATCCATTGGATGTGACTGTGCATGGCGTAAATGCTCCTTACCGGTTGGAATACTCAATATTATTTATTTCTTTTATTTTAGACACTTGGTGTTAGGCGGAGCCCGGCAACATGACGTCAGCATGGCTTCCGTCACTGTGATGAACTGAAGGAGTCAGGATGTTACATTGAGCTCGATTCCTTTTGGTCTAGTCAAAGACGCAATATTTGAACTAGTTTTTTGTGAGAAGACACACATTGCATCTATGTGAGAAGACACACATTGCCTCTATGTGAGAATACACACATTGCATCTATGTGAGAAGACACACACTGCATCCATTTGAGTAGACACACACTGCATCTATGTGAGAAGACACACATTGCATCTATGTTAGGTTGGGGGGGGGGGACAAAACCAAAAATTGGCAAAACGGGGGCTCTAAAAGTCGAGCGACGGCTCTGCTTGAACTGCTTGTCATACGCAAATATTTTTTTTATATTACTATATAGTAGTTATGGCTGACATTTTTTATTTAAACCCTTTTTGTGCTTAACTACATATTTAATAAATTTATTTTCTGAAGAAATATTAAGAAATATTAAAGGTTCCATCACAAAAAAAGCACTGCTAACATCATTTTTTTTTATGTTGAACACAAATGACAAAAAGAATACTTGTAATAATCAACTTACGTGTAATGATAACCCGTGCTAAGTATTTACAAGTCTTACCACAGTCAAAAAGAAAAAAAAAGTAGTGTTAAGTAGAAGCCAGTATAGGAACTTCTCATTCCTACCAAAGACAATCAGGGACTGGAACAAGCTTCCAAAAGGAACAGTTGAGGCGACAACACTTGACTCATTTGCGTCTATTGCCTCAGGCCTTCCAACCCCTGGTGCATGATACCCTCAAACAGTTACTCTTGTAACCAGTGAAATATCCTCATCAACACCAGGCACAGAGACATTGCAAATCCCATCTACATTCATAGGAGCCATAATGATCAATAAATTGATCGTGGGCCCTTAATATATAGAAGAAGAAGATCTATACATTTTTATGGATTATCAAAACTGTTCATTTTTTATAAATCGTTCATGAACGGTATTATTATGTAAAGAAGAATTGAGTTGTTTACAAAATAAAGTATACATTTCCCAATATCCATTTGAATGAAATTTTCATTCGGAATTTCAAACTACTATAATAACGTTTTTAAAGATAAATTACTAATTGCCACTTAGATATACTTTAAAACATTTTATTCTCAAAGCAAAAGAAGTTATTTTAAATTGAAAATTAGGTATACGTATTTCTTTCTAAACCAATACCATCAGAAATGGACGTCGTATGATAATGGAAATTCTAGGTCACAAATATCTTGTTGTTTTTTTTAGCTCATCTAGAGAAAAAAAATGTTAATTTTGAAAAAAATCCATTCAAATAAATGTGTCAGTTTGTTTATAATTCTGATATTAAAAATACAAAATGCGGTGGGAAAAGTATTAAATATAGGCTTATTATTTTGTTTTCAAATCTCTGTTATTTATGAAACTTTGTTACAAAAGTAACACATTTTTTAAAAAATACAAAACCTTTCGATGTTATAATTGATGTGGTGTGTTAAATTTGTATGTGACCGTTAAATTTTTTTTTTTTAAATTTAAATTTATCTCAATTTTAAAATAAAAAAAATAAAAAAATATTAGCATAATTATAAATGTTCTGGTATGTAAAGTGGATTTTTAACCTGAGTTAAAGTTACACGTTGGTAACCTTGTCATGAGTGACGACCAACTACTGGCACAATGCTATATTACCATAATAAAAACCTCGTCCGATCATTTTTGTATGCAATTAAACCGTGCTGCGGTAGCGGTAGCGTCCCCGAGGAAACTTGGGGGCGTCCACACGGGGTTTGCCTCTTCGTGACGTGGCGGACTAGTATGCTGGACCCGTCCATCCGAGGCCAAAAACCCCGGCCGACCGCATGACTCCCAACGCAACGGGAGCAGCAGTGTCTAACATGATTACTTGTTGCCGTTGATGGATATGAGGCTTGGGTCGCGGTTAAAGCCCATGCCCAGGATTTTAGCTACGCGGCGTGAGAAATACGCTCCTAGGCAACCGTTTCGTCCCAACCTTTACGTCCCGACCTAAAGACTCCCAGGGCGGTGGGGGGGGGGTGGTAACGCAGCACCTTCCCTCCGTTGTGGAAGTAAACCCGCCCTGACCCTTGGGAGAGTGCCTTGCCAACGTTTTAAACGCAGCGTTCTCGGTCGACTGGACTTACCCCGGGCCAGAGGGGGAGGTTCCCGGCGTGCCGCCGCACTGTCTGTCGGTGGGGAGACCCGGCATCTAGCTCCGTGTGGAGGTGTGCCGGGGGGCATTAAGAGCTCGCGCTCGACGGCCCACCGACGCCATCTCCTATGCGACATTTTCAGTATGCAATTAAAAAACGATTATTGACATGATTACACTGGCTTGTGGCATGAACCTTGATCAGGCTGAGAAACGATTATTGACATGATTACACTGGCTAGTGGACGAACCTTGATCAGGCTGAGAAACGATTATTGACATGATTACACATTCTAGTGGACGAACCTTGATCAGGCTGAGAAACGATTATTGACATGATTACACATTCTAGTGGACGAACCTTGATCAAGCCGAGAAACGATTATTGACATGATTACACTTTCTAGTGGACGAACCTTGATCAAGCCGAGAAACGATTATTGACATGATTACACTTTCTAGTGGACGAACCTTGATCAAGCCGAGAAACGATTATTGACATGATTACACATTCTAGTGGACGAACCTTGATCAAGCCGAGAAACGATTATTGACATGATTACACTTTCTAGTGGACGAACCTTGATCAAGCCGAGAAACGATTATTGACATGATTACACATTCTAGTGGACGAACCTTGATCAAGCCGAGAAACGATTATTGACATGATTACACATTCTAGTGGACGAACCTTGATCAAGCCGAGAAACGATTATTGACATGATTACACTTTCTAGTGGACGAACCTTGATCAAGCCGAGAAACGATTATTGACATGATTACACATTCTAGTGGACGAACCTTGATCAAGCCGAGAAACGATTATTGACATGATTACACATTCTAGTGGACGAACCTTGATCAAGCCGAGAAACGATTATTGACATGATTACACTTTCTAGTGGACGAACCTTGATCAAGCCGAGAAACGATTATTGACATGATTACACATTCTAGTGGACGAACCTTGATCAAGCCGAGAAACGATTATTGACATGATTACACATTCTAGTGGACGAACCTTGATCAAGCCGAGAAACGATTATTGACATGATTACACATTCTAGTGGACGAACCTTGATCAAGTGGAGAAAAACGAGGAAAAGAAAACGAAGATTTCAAAATTCATGCAGCGTGTGATTGAATGGGTGGTTTTTTGTTTTGTTTCTTGGAAAAATTGACGGAAAGAATCGGAATCATCGACAAATAAAGCAGGAAGGTGAAGGCTGTTGATTGGAGAAAAAAGGGTCGGGCGGGGGGGGGGTGATCTCGAATCATTTTACGCTTTATTTCAGTGGATAATATATATTTATTTATCCATGGGGGTCATGATGCCCTTGGGTCGTCATAACCGGAATTGTCCTAGCCTGGAGGGATCACACACGCGGATCAGTGGATGTCATATACAAATAAAACAGAAAATACCTCATTGTCGCACAGAATGAAAGTGAGGAAAATGATTTGTTTTTAAAAGAGGTTTCGAAAGTTTTGGGGAAAAAGGGAGGGGCTGGGTGATATTGTGTGACTGCTACTCTTTGCCCATGTTTCTTGAAACTGTACATTACATA
This sequence comes from Omphiscola glabra, assembly GCA_964017045.1. Classification (NCBI taxonomy): domain Eukaryota; kingdom Metazoa; phylum Mollusca; class Gastropoda; family Lymnaeidae; genus Omphiscola; species Omphiscola glabra. Next base: position 9,197,985 of record OZ024806.1, on the reverse strand, counting down.
TAAGTTTTGACATGGACGTCTCGGATTTTGGCCGGGATCGCTCTGCTTTCGTCGCGTTTTGGCAGCTTTTGTCCCCTTGCGTACGTGCGGTTAATTGGGTTCCCCCCCCCCCCCCCCCAGTTTCAATCTTAGCGTGTTCGAAATTAAAATTGTCTCTGTCCTATTCGGGTTGTGTCGTAGACATTTTTTTTAACTATCACAATTTTTTTTCGAATGTCCATGTCGGATGTAGCTTGCACAAGTTACAAGACTTCGTTAGGAAACGTTGGTCTATGCAAGAAGAGGCCAAAATGTAAATCTGAAGCCCTTTAACATGAACGTCCTGTGCTAAATGTATAGAACCCTCGAAACGTTCTTATATAACTTTCTCAATCTTGTAGCAGGGCCGCTGTAAGTGGATGTGGCAGTTGCTAAGTGCAGAAATACGACATGCAATATCAGCGAGGCTTCTTTTCAATGTATGGAAGGAGTTCTTTACACACTTAGGGAGGCGTTCTATACAAGGTTGGGGTGGAGCTCTTTACATTCTTAAGGAGGCTTCTATACAAGGTTAGGGAGGAGTTCTTTACACTCTTAAGGAGGCTTCTATACAAGGTTGGGGAGCCGTTCTGTACAAGGTCGGGGAACTTTATTTCCAGTTGTAGAGTGAACCAGCATATCTACCATTCCTCCACAACCTTACTCCATGACATACGGAGTCACCGTGTTGTACACCACAGTGTCGCCTTCTGTCTCACACGATTGTGTTGTCGCCGGGACTGCATAATAGGGTCGTGTTACCAAGCCGAGATATGCCAGCACGGACTGACAGATGTCTTAAGCACTGTTCTGGAGCTGTGGTATCAGATTTCACATCGATATTATAACTTTTTTCGTTGTTGTAATGTTTGGAGCCATCTTATTTCTTGGCCCAACTACTTGCGCAGTTATGAATAATTTCTATTTGAGGGTGGAATATGGAAAGTGTAAAATGTGTACATATTAAACAGAATGGGAAATAACGTGTTCTATGTGTAAATACAAAACAAAACTACTTTTCATTGAATAAACAAGACATTTTTTTTTAACTTTTACTTTGTCAATTGTTTTAAAGTAAAGATATGAAATTGTCGAGCATTAAAATGTTGAACATACTTTAAATTCCGCTGCAGAAATGGATGCTCAAAATGAAACGTATGCACCAGGACCATCGACACACCACGTTCCTATACACCACACGATGCCCTGCACACCAAAGTCCTATATACAATAAAAGAACATGTACACACGAAGACCATATCTACATTGAGACCATATACACATTACGACCATATGCATATTAAGGCCCTATCTGAATTAAGAACATATACACATTAAACGTTGAACACTGAAAGATCCTCAGACAAGAAGACCCTCCACATGCTATAATGTCCCCCAACACACAAAAAACATCAACACACCACAAAGTCCCTAAAAGGCACCAAGAACAACTAAACACATCACATATTTCCCCTCAACGACCCCATCTCCATGGTGCTGGGTGGCCGAGTGGTCTTATCTGAGCAAATCTGGAGTTCAATCCCCACCAGGCCCACCAAAGCCCAGTCAAGCAAACACACCACCAGCACCATCCGGGTGGATGGGACCCGTCAACCTTGGACGGCAACTCATCTAAGAGATGGGACTCGTTAACCTTGGACGGCAACTCATCTAAGAGATGGGACTCGTTAACTTTGGACGGCAACTCATCTAAGAGAAGGCAAACTTTGAATTCAAACCAGGAGCCAGAATGATCAATAAATTGATCGTGGGCCCTCAAACATAAGAAGAAGAAGAAGTAGTTATCATTAATTCCCTAAAGACAGCAAGAATATCTACATATCATAAAGTCCCTCAACACACCAAGGCCATCTACACACACCATCCTTCACATACCAAGACTATCTAAACATCATAAAGTCACTCAACACACATAGATTGTACACACATCCTTTACACACCCAGACTATCTACACACAAATTTCCCTCTGCCCAACAAAGACCCTCTAACACTGTCTTTCAGTCGGGAATCTCAGGATTATTATTTTTTTATTGAATCAAAATTTTCCAGGCAAATGATCCCATGCATCTTAGTATACCCTGGGTTTTAAAATATCATTGTTCGTGATATATTTGTTTGTATTCCAACAAGTTAGAGATTATATTTAAAAAATTCCAATAAATGCCATGTCCTTTTCTAATTTTTTTGAATAATTAAGCTATGTAGCTCTATTCCAGAGGTTCTCAAGCATTTTCAATCGTGACCATATTTATTTAGAAGCAAATTAAAGCATGCGCGACTCGCATTTAAAAGAGAAAAAAAATTGGATAAAATTGAGTCAAATAAAATTTTAATTAAGGACAAAGTCATTTGGTTAAAATTGTATCTCAAATTTGAAGACGCCGTTCGAAATTTAAAAAACAAAAAAAATTGATTTAAAATCAATTCAATAACTCTCTCTTGGTTTATTGTTTTAAGCTTGTGATCCTACAGAGATCCCTTCGCAACCCATTTTAAGGTCACTCCCCATGAACTGGAGAACCTCTGCCCTAGTAGCTTACTTAATCTAGGTTCTTTGCATACCAACTCCTTTGACTTCAACTAAATAGTACAGACTAATTTTTTTCCCTCAATATTTGTCCCTTAGAACCGTTTTAGCAAATTGTCCCGTGTCACCGCCCAGGGCCGTCTTTAAAGCAGCGGAGGCCCTAAGGGCACAGTAATGCAATGAGGCCCCTTTACCCTCTGTATACGAAGGGTCGTGCGAAGGAAGGGACAAGTGAGCCAATTACCCCTGGCGGCAAAATCGTCTTAAGATAGGTCCTTAATCGTGAGTTGATCGCTAAAATCCCTTGTACCTCACATAGACAGAGGGGGTGGCAAAATCGTCATACTAGAGCGCCCTGGGCACCTCTTTCCCTGGTAACGGCTGTCTAAAGTTTAATGTACAATAATTTTAAGAAAAGCATTGTGGCCTAGGTCGGCCTATGTGTTTTGAACAGTTTCTTTCAGGTAATTTGTCCGGGAAAAAAAAGGGGGGGGGGGGGAATATAGGGGTAGGGTTTTTCAGACGTTCGAAAACAACAAAAATGCAGGGTGGCCAGGCCATCTATCAGCAGCGAAATTAGGAATTTTGATGGATAGGGCCTGCTCTGACTTCGTCGCCACCGCAATACGTAAACATAAATTTATTCTGGTAGTAGGGCACCCCCTCCCCCTTAAGTTTCTGCCTTTAGCTACAGCCTAGTTTCAGTAAGCCCCTCCCCGGAAAATGTTTGATCAATTCAAATTGATTAGATGCATTTTGGCGCATACATGAATTTAGTTTTGCATTCTCATACTCTTAACCGACGAGAGCAACAGAAAATGGTTGAATTTATGTTTAGATTCCCTTGACCACGCATGGGTTACACAAATCATTTCATTGGTGGTTGTTTTTAAATAGTAATGTTGTTACATAATTCTCTTTGAAACTGTTCATTTGTTTACACTAATACTTCAATGAATGAATTTAAGTCTTTTTATTTATTTATTTATTTTTTTTTAAATTGATTGTTAATTTAAAAAAACAACAGCAAAAAAAAAATAAAAAAACAAAAAAACAAAAAATCTAATAGTACAGTGGTCGGAAAATCGCGGCTCTTTAGCGACCTGACTGCGGCTCTTTGGCGACCTGAGAGCGGCTCGGCCAGTCAGCCACAAATCGGTTTCGATTCCGAAAAACGTGGTTCTTGACTGGTTCTTGAAAAGAAATTTGGCTCTCAAAAAAATTTTAATCGTCCTTCCGCGGATTTTTTTGGGCTCTTTTGACTATTGAGTTTGCCGACCACGGTGTTAGTATGTTTATGGCCAAATAATTATTATCCTTTTGATTTAATTACAATCTTTCGTAGGTTTTTCCCAAAAGTTACATTTACAACAACAAAAAAGAGATAAAATACTTATTTGTGGAAAGGGTCTTAATATTTTGTGTAGCTATATAAACAAGTCATTTTTTAAATGGGCTCAGTGGGCCAAAGCCTTAAGACTGTGTTTAGTACATCGTCCCACATGACTGTGTTTAGAAAATTGTCCCGTGCGACCGCGATAGAAATCTTCAGTCGTATGAATCACATTCCTACCATCAGGACTGGTGACTAGCATAAAGCGAACGGCCCTAACCCGTGTTCGGGGTATTAGACGAAGTCCTTTTGTGTCTTCTCGCCTGACACATGCTTACTCTGGGGTAAGCAAGCTGTGACCTAAATGTGGGGTCAACCGGTGATTTAAAATTGAGGGGGGGTCTATGTCCTTTAACGTGTTTTGTGTGTTTGGGGGAGGGGGGGGGAGATTATTTGTGTTCCGAAGCAGAACTTCAAACTAAAATATTTCATCACTTAACTTGTAGTCCTTTTTTTCTTCTTTTTTTTTTTATAAAAATGATATTCTAATTTTGTTTCCCAGCAAATAACATCTGTACACCTTAATAATGCAACGCTGTTTTAAATATTGCATCAAAGGGGCGCGCTGCCATCACGTGTCTCTTTATACTTTAGAGGGAATTGGTGTATGGTCCCCAGGGTCGGATTAAGCCATTTTAGTGCCCAAGGCCCCTGATCTTTCACTGAACGTGACCACTGGTATGTTCAATATTATGCAAAGAAAACATTTTCATAGCATTTGTTCAATTTTCAGTTGTTTCTGGACTTAAATTTGTTCAAAAAACTATTTCTTGAGGACTTGTGGTGCCCCCAAACGCTTGGTGCCCAAGGCACGTGCCTTGTTTGCCTAATGGTTAATCCGGCCCTGATGGTCACGCTAGCCCTGGGGTGGGACACTACGACACAGGAGGCATTCGCCGGATACTTTGAGAATAGCTCATGTTTCGGCATTATATTTCCCCCAGGATGCGTCTGAACATATATTTCCGTCCAAAAATCTACTCGTATTCCGGCACCTTTTTTGTTGTTTTTTTAACGAGGGGGGGGGGGGACTCTTTGGCTTAATTCCGAAATCGTTAAGAACAACCATCACGCTACTGTTTTCTTAGGGGATAGTTGATATGGGATAGTGGATAGTTCTAGCTGCCATAATCAATTCGGAGTGACGGATCCTGGTGTTGGCCAATGGTTTTCACAAAACGTAACTATAAAAAAGAATGTTGACCCCCAACGAAATGAGTGACAGCACTCGATTTTCTCATTTTGCGTAGCACGGTCTTCTCAATGGGCGTAGCACGGTCTACTCACTGGGCGTAGCACGGTCAGTCCTGTGACATTCCTACAGGCAGTCCTAAACCATACACTTGGCTCTTTATTGATTAATCTGATAGTCGTCTCCACCTAAAGAAAGCAAAATTCTACATTTTTCACCGGAGTTCAGACGTCACTTATGAAAGCTCGCTGGGTGATAGCCGTTTTTTCCCATCCAGGACTCTTAATATAAAACATGGTGAGTAGGGATGGGGGCGGCTGTCGTTAATTAAGGTTGTCTTATGATTTATGATTACACTTTAAAGATGGATCTTTTCAATTTTTTGGTTTTTGTTTTTGCGTTAGATGGTAAAGGCACAAAAGTTTCAAATATCCTCAGCAGTGTGACAATTTTCGCACACGGTTTCACGGTGGAACCTAAAAAGACGTTCTCACTGAAACAAACAAACCTTTCACATTAAAACATACAAACCTTCAACACTAAATTGTACAGACCTTTAACACTAAGAAATACAAACATTTCACACTGAAACAAATAAAACTTAAGTCAAGATTATGAGAAGCCGTGGATATAAAAAGAAATAAGTAACAATCCTTTTTAAAAAATAATGCACTTAGGGTATGTACTTGAAAAGCTTCTGCACGGGGTACGGGCAGGAGAGGGCTTGGAAGGGCAGAGAAAAAAAAGGGTGGGGTGGCTTATCCCGTAAAATCATCTTTTACATATTGAATATAAATATTACATCGTAAAACTTAACACGCTGACACAGAATGATAACAAAAAAACAAAAACAAAAAACAAGAATCATAAATAAAAATAGATTCTGTAAAAAAATTTGGCGTGTTTTCCGCGAGACAGGCATCTGTATTTGGCATAGGGTTGACGAAGCAACGCGAGCTGCGATTGGACAGAAAGCAACTGCAAAACGTGAGGGAAGAAATCCGAACCGCTCGTTTTTTTTTTCTCTAATTTTGTGACCAACAGAGCACAACCAGTCAACGTGTTTTCGATTCGTGGTAAACAGATTTTTTAAAAAAATTTAAAAAATATATATATATACAAATTTCTGATAGTTTTCATTGAAATAATTTGTAATTAAACTATTTGATAAAAACATAGTTCAAGAAAAAGAAAGAAAGAAAAAAAGCTAAAAAATTCTACTTTATTGAAGTTCCTTTTACACACGTTGGTGTCGGTGTTAGCACTGAAAATAATTTCTGAATAGTAAACAGACCTTATGGCGGAATAGGTTTAAAAAAAAAAGAGTAAAATAATAAAACAGGATAGATGCCTGGCCGCGAGAAAGTTGATATGAAAGTGATCTTGATCTTTCCTGAGTCATCGTCTTTGATGTCATAATAAGCTCTTCCATAATGGGGTAAGTGACAGTGGTGCATACATTTTAAAAATAATTATTTTATTTTTATAGTTTTATTTATGAAAAGGTTTCATTTAGAAATATTAGATTTAATTTGGTCTAAAAACTCTCATTTAGATTTACACTAATTATGAAGTTCAACTAATTTTAACAAAATGCCATTTCATTCCCTAAGATCGATTAGTTACACTAAATTCATGAACTCAATTATTTCATTTATAAATCTTGAAATCTCTATCAAAGTTCGCAGCTCTCAACTGCTGTTTGATTTATCATTATTATGTTTTTAAAATGGTGTTTTATTATCACTTGAAAGACACATACACACTCGTGCTAACATACACCCACACGCGCGCCAGTGTTTCTTTCAGAAATTTTCCCCCGGGGGGGCACTTTTGATGTTCGGGGGGGCAGTGCCAGTTGTCAGTGGCCAGAGGCGTAGCTAAGGGGTGGCAGATGGGACATATGTCCCCGGGCGCCAGACTAGTGGGGGCATCTAATGGGCTATAGTGTTAATGGATAAAAATAATAGGTTTCAGAGTTTAGCGGGGCGGGGGGCGTAAAAATGAATCTTGTCCCCTGTCATCAAAGACTCACGTCAGTGACGTAGAAGTGGGGGAAGGGGGGCGAACATCCCAGGTGTCATTTTTTCTTTAGATAGAGCGGTGGGATTTTCGAACATCTGCAGAGTTTCTATCGAGAAAGGTAGCGTTGCAAAAAAGTTAACCCACTTAGAGTGGCGCTAACACTAGGCACGCCGCTGGGCAGTGTATATATCAGCACCAAATTTGTCTGTCATGGCAAGTAATTTTTATCGGGAAGTAGGGCAGCAGAAAATGTGTGATTGTTTAACAATCAAAAGGTGCATTTTGGAGTATACATGATTCGAATGTTTTTGATAAGACTTTCATTGATCGGGAAAATAATGTTTCAAGCGTCAGGGGAGGCATTATGGCGCTCAGTGCCATACATAAAACTAAATTCATTCTTGTTGTGGTGCGCCGAAGAAAATCATTTGACACAAGATTAGATTCAAACCGTTAGTCACATTGATCGACGTCAAGGAAAAGGGGGGGGGGGGTAGCATAAATTGAGGAATATGAAGAGTTTGAGCAAAAGTGAGGGCAGGGGTCACCTTAATTTAAAAATAATTAATTCAAAATGCAGTGATGCATTGTGGTGCAAATTTATCTTCTTCTTTTTCTGTATATTAAGGGCCCACGATCAATTTATTGATCATTATGGCTCCTATGAATGTAGATGGGATTTGCAATGTTTCTGTGCCTGGTGTTGATGCGGATATTTCAATGGTAACAAGAGTTACCTAGTGAGGGCATCATGCACTGTATTCAATATATCTTTAAGACAATGTGTGAATGGGCATTTCAAACGTTCATATATTTACTGTCAGATGTCTCGTAGAAAAATGCTAAGAATACATCAACATACACCAACTATATATGGACTACAAATCAGTTTATGATAGCATAGACAGGAAATACATGAACGATGCTGTGCTGGAACTTGGAGTCCTTAACAAACTTACCCGACTCATACATATGACGATGGATAACTACGAAAGTAGAATCAAAATACAGAGATAGTACTTGAGGGAGTTCCCAATCAATCTGGGCCTCAGACAAGGAAATCCGTGTATCCTTTTCAACATCACTTTAGAAAAACGCATTAGAAACATACGTGTGAGCACCTGAGAGGTGGTACAGAACTTTATAAAGCCAGCCACTGCAATATCTGGCCTACACAGACGATATAGCGCTACTTGGTAGAAACAGCATTGATGATATAATTAAAACTTTCAGGGAATTTGAAGATGTGACGGTCAAAGCTGGTCTTGATGTAAATAAAGCGAAGGCAATATATATGATAATGTCAGGAAATACGCACTGATGACTTCATCAATATGAACATCTACGCCTTTGAGAGGGTAGCTACTTTCAAATATCTAGGGGTTACTATAAATAAGCAAGAGGAAATACAATCGGAGGTGCAAGAAAGAATAACATCATGCAACCGTTCTTATTTCAATTTACAAAAGCTACTTCAAAGCAAAATCCTCGCTAAGCGAACAAAGAAGGCAGTATACACCACTATCACAAGACCAGTAGTAACTTATGCAAGTGAGACTTGGTTCCTACCAGAAAAGCAGAGAACATGCTACATTTTTAACCCGATGATAGACAATTTTGTTTTGGGAATCCGTACAAACCAAGAGCTATACCAATTATACAAATACCCATCGATGGTCACAACAATATAAAAAAGGCAGACTGCCCTGGGCAGGACACATTGAAAGGATGCCGGATTCTGGAGCAACAAAAACGATCTACAGGCAGTAACCTAGGGGCAGACGGCTCACCGGTCGACCAGACTGAGATGGATCGACGATGTAGAGAGGGGCTTACAAAGGTTGGGGTTCGCACATGGAGGTGTAAAGCGATGGATCGATCCCAATGGAAGAATGTGGTGGAGCAGGCCAGGACCCTACATGGGATGAAGCGCCACTGATGTAAACATCTCGACTTGTTGTTGGGAAGCGCTAGAAATAACCATAATAACAGGACATCACTAACTCTTCCACCAGCACAATATTAAATACATTCAGTCCAGTTGGGAGCCCTTAGGGTATGAATTTTTTATCGAGAGACCCCGGACATTTTGTGATAAATTCAAAATACTAGAATGTATTATTTTTTTTTTACATACCGTAGTTAAATTTAGTTTCGCATCATTATACACTTAACTGTAGAGCCACTTTGAGAGATGCTAGTTAAGATTTTATGTGTCGTTTGACCTAAGAGCCACCGTGTGAGGTCTGCAACCCGTATAGCTGCATAGGGCCTCGTATATTTTAGGGGCTTAAAGTTGGGCTGTAATTAAATTAAATTATCAAATTTTGCTGATAGGTAGGGAAGGACGAAACCGTTAAGTAGCACGGGTGCCATAAAAAGTCAAGCGACGTCTCTGCTTGACTAAGTGTGTTATGCAAACATTTTTTTTAAAATTGAAAAGTAATATATTTTTAAAGTTATTATTTTAAAATATTTTTGGGGTCAACTACATAAAAATAATGAATTTACTACAAAATATTTTTAAAATTTAAAAAAAACATAATTCCTTCCAAAAAAGGTATCCATCCCATATAAAGAAATGCTAAAACAGTTTTACATTTGAACGAAAAAGAAAAGCCAAACACATACGTTTATTTCTAAATAGTTCCAAGTTTCACCCAAAGTCAAAAAGAAAAAAAAATCTTTTCTGTACAAAAGGCTATAGACTATATTTTAATGGGTTTTCAAAATTGGTATTTATTTATAAATCATATGTAACCGACATAATTGTTCAGAAATCATGAACTGTTTATAAAAGACATCATATATTTATTAATGTGTGAATTTTTTTCATATAAAATTAAAGTTTAAATTCTCAATATTCAGTTGATTGAAATGTTAATTAAGATTTTTAGACTACTATAATTTGCTTCAGATCATTACAAATTGCGTCTTCGATATTATATTTGAAAACAATTTTTTTACCATTTCCATATAATTTTTTTTTAACTACTACCAAAAATGGCATTTACAAGATAATCGAAATACTCTTTTTTTTTTTAATTCGTTGTTTAAATATATATATATATATTCTTTCTACTGGATTATCATCTTAAAATAATTTTTTTTAAAAATAGTTCAAACAGCTGGGGCAGATTGTTTATGATAATTATATTAACAGAGAAAAGTCATTGGGGATTTAATAAATAAAGACTATTTTTTTAAAAAATCATTTTACTCTGTTCCCGAAACTGTGTTAAAAAATTAGAAACGCACTCGATTTAATAATTATTGATGAAATGTCCACTATTTGTATGTAACCGGTAAATTCCTAATTTTTTGTTTTATAATTTTTATTATTATTATTTTTTTTTTAATTTTCATTTTATCTAAGTCAGTATACATCTATGGAATCTACTACATTAAAATGTTTGCTAAAAATGATTTTTAAAGCATGATGCTATTATACAATATAATTTAAAAACAGATTGCACATGTTTATTATTATTAAGACCTATATTCAATTTATAATTTATAGACATTTATATCGATGTAAAGGCAGTTTAATACAGTGTTATTAAAAAGTCTTTCAACTAGTGCAGCTGCAAAATGTAATTAAATAAAAGATACCGATATATGCGAATAAGAAAAAGTAAGATTTTAGCCTATGATCAGGAGCGGCCAATTTTCAAAACAATGCGATATTTATCATCGATTTCTGCGAGCCTGTAACAAGTTTAACCTGAACGATATGGATCATCAATATATATCGAACAAAGCGATATTTTATTTGTTCCAATAATTGTAATCGATAAAAGGCACACATTTCAATAACTTTTAAAAATGTTACAAAAATTAAATTTAGAGTATTTTTTTTTAAATTATTTTTTCTTACACATTTCCCCCTGGGGGGGCACTTGACATGCTCCGGGGGGCTGAGCCCCCCCGGAGGTATGCCTGAAAGAAACCCTGACGCGCGCACATACACCCACTCGTGCGCACATACATTATGAACATCTTTCTCTGGGACTTGCATTTCTTATAATTTAGCTTTCCCGATGTAGCCTTTCGGTCAACTACAGAATGTCAAAATGCCCCCCTCCACCCAAACCAATTTTATTTTCGCAAGGCTCAGATTTCCTGAACCGATTACAGCGTTCCTTATCACATAGAATATTAATGATTTTTATGATTTACCCCCCCCCCCCTTTCCCCCCCTCCCCCTTGCCCCCTCCCCCCTTGACCCCTCCCCATTATCGCCACTTTAAAAAATTATGTGAATAAACTTAAACAATTAATCATGAACGCAAAATTGAATGGGACTCTGATGATACGTTTTAGATAGATAACAAACATATTGCACACAGTCTCATGTCAATGGTTCTCCAGTCAAATAACGTCTTAGATCAGTGGACAGGCGATCTAATGAGTCAAAAGAGCCAAAAATAATAGCAGGGCCATTACAAATTTTAGTGAGCCAAATTACTTTTCCAGAACCTGTCAAGAACCATGTTTTTCGGAGTGAGCCCCGATTTGTGGCCCTCTGGCCGAGCCGCCGTTTGCCGACCACTGTTTTAGATAGTTAAAAAAGAGTATAATATATACACACTGTTTCAGGGGAAAAAAGGGATCGCTTTTAATTATGATGAAAACTAAGCTGAATATATATAAATGTATGTACGTGTGTGGGGGGGGGGGAGTGGGTGTGTGTGTTTGTGTGCCTCTGTCTGTGTGTGTGTGTCTTCGTGTGTGTCTGTGTGTATGTATGTATGTATGTATGTGTGTATGTATGTATGTATGTATGTATGTATGTATGTATGTATGTATGTATGTATGTATGTATGTATGTATGTATGTATGTATGTATGTATGCATGCATGTATGTATGTATGCATGCACAATCAAGACGAAAACACTTTTTCATGAGACGAAATTCAATGGAGTAAGATGTGTGCTACTGTAAAGTAGACTTCAAATCACTTCCTTTCCATTCTTCTTTATTTTGTTTTTTTTCCTGGGTTTTGCAGCCCCTTCTATTCTTTTAGATTTTATATTTAGGTAGGATACATGTGTATATATATATGTAAATTTAATTTACACTCATTTAAATCTTTTGTTGCTGTACCGATGAAGGCATTTGCCGAAAGTTGCATTTGTTTTATTATGTAAAATTATTATTAAAGCTGAACACAAATTGTTTGATTGACACAAATTGTTTGATTGACACAAATTGTTTGATTGACACAAATTGTTTGATTGACACAAATTGTTTGATTGACACAAATTGTTTGATTGACACAAATTGTTTGATTGACACAAATTGTTTGATTGACCCAAATTGTTTGATTGACACAAATTGTTTGATTGACACAAATTGTTTGATTGACACAAATTGTTTGATTGACACAAATTGTTTGATTGACACAAATTGTTTGATTGACACAAATTGTTTGATTGACCCAAATTGTTTGATTGACACAAATTGTTTGATTGACACAAATTGTTTGATTGACACAAATTGTTTGATTGACACAAATTGTTTGATTGACACAAATTGTTTGATTGACACAAATTGTTTGATTGACACAAATTGTTTGATTGACACAAATTGTTTGATTGACATAAATTGTTTGATTGACACAAATTGTTCGGGTCTGACTGTAACGTAGCCCCGACCAAATCAGCGGTTCGGAACGTAACATGTAACTTTACATTCCAGAAGTGTTTCAGTGAGGGGGCTGGGGTGAGGGGGCCGCAGATTGAAATGAATTCTATGGGGTTTTTTTTTTATGACGGTGCCACAAAACCCCCACTGCCATAGCGCAGCGGGACGTGCAGCCGTAGCCTTCGGGTTCAAAACCTAAACGTTGGTGTATGTGGCCCCCCCCTCCTTTTTATCCTGCCAAACTTAAGCCCAAGCTCACCAACATTCCTTTGTGTTAGTTTTACTCTCCGGCCAACCGTCTAGTCAAGGCTTAACATTTTTTTGATGTCCACTTACTTCTCCGGCCAACCGTCTGGTCAAGGCTTAACATTTTTTTGATGTCCACTTACTTCTCCGGCCAACCGTCTGGTCAAGGGTTAACATTATTTTTGATGTCCACTTACTTCTCCATCCAACCGTCTAGTCAAGGGTTAACATTTTTTTGATGTCCACTTACTTCTCCATCCAACCGTCTAGTCAAGGCTTAACATTTTTTTGATGTCCACTTACTTCTCCGGCCAACCGTCTAGTCAAGGCTTAACATTTTTTTGATGTCCACTTACTTCTCCATCCAACCGTCTAGTCAAGGCTTAACATTTTTTTTGATGTCCACCTACTTCTCCATCCAACCGTCTAGTCAAGGCTTAACTTTTTTTTGATGTCCACTTACTTCTCCTTCCAACCGTCTAGTCAAGGGTTAACAATTTTTTTTTTTATTTTGACCTAATTTTCCTGTCATATATCGAGTCCACGCTAGACTGTCATTTGTCTTGGACGTATTCTCCCGTTGACTGTGTAATCGATTGGTTCGCAGATTGAGAGGTGGAGATCCCACCTGGGGAGCTCTACCCCCAAAAGTGGGCGGGGTGGGGGTGGTATTTTAATAATAAAATCATGTGTTTAAAAAGCAAGGCAAAAAGCATCCAAGGGAGGTAAATTAAGGAAAATTAAAAAAAAGGTTTTTAAATCAATCCTCAGCCCTTTCTTTGGTGACAGCGTGCATCCAGTGACCTTCACCTTAAACACTATATTTTAAATTACATAAAACCACCATTAAGATCTAATTGCTCTATTCATATCACCCAATAATCAAATTTATTTTTTTTCTTTAACCGATTGAACTGGGGGGTTTTTTTGGGGTTTTTTTTTTTAATTAAAAGAAGTATTAGGATTTCTTCTTCTTCTATACTTCGAGGACACACGTTCAATTTGTTGATCATTCTGGGTCATGCTCTGAATTCAGAGTTTGCTCTCTCTTAGATGAGTTGCCGACCTGGGCTAACGAGTCCCATCTACCCGGGGGTAATTGGGATGTTACCAGCTAGTGGTTTGAGGTCAGTTTACACCGCTCGCTTACCCAACTACCAAAGATTATAACAATTAATAGGGGTCGATATATCCGTGATTTGGAAATATAGTCTAAAAGATTATATATATATAAAAGATTATACCTATATAAAAGATTATACCGATGTATCCGTGGCTTGAAAATATAGTTTAAAAGATTATACCTACATAAAAGATTATACCTATATAAAAGATTATACCTATATAAAAGATTATACCTATGTATCCGTGGTTTGGAAATTTAATCTAAAAGATGATACCTATATAAAAGATTATACCTAACATCCGTGATTTGAAAATATAGTCTAAAAGATTATACCTATATAAAAGAATACACCTATATATCCGTGGTTTGGAAATATAGTCTAGGTGATTTAATTTCATTTTTTTTAAAAATTAATAAAGGCATTACCAAGAGTTCAAGCAAAGTTTTGAGCAACCAGATGAACCATTAACCACGGTAAATGTTGGATTTATAATACATTACTGTTTAAACAATAGCATATACATTTTTCAAAAACAAATATGTTACATATGTGCACTTTGTTGCACGGGTCGCAATAATTCTCAAAAAATAAATTTCTTTCACATAAAAGAAAGCTTCCAAATTAAGATACGTCACGTGACGCAGGATCTGCTGGTTTCGGAAGTGTTTTACCTGGTCCGGATGAGTGTACGGTGAATTCGTAACATAACAACAACCTGCACGGATTTTTTAGTAGGATTTATGAAAGACCTCATAACAACTAAATTTATCGCTATAATATATATCGTAACACTCTATGATACATGTCGTAGCGCTCTGTGATACATACCGTAACATTCTATGATACATGTCGTAGCACTCTGTGATACATACCGTAACATTCTGTGATACATGTCGTAGCACTCTGTGATACATATCGTAACACTCTGTGATACATATCGTAACATTCTGTAATACATATTGTAACACTGTGATTTATATCGTAACACTCTGTGATGCATACCGTAAAACTCTGTGATTCATAGATATTTTAAATTAGCAGGTAAATTGGAGTAAATTGGAGTAAAGTAGAGTAAATTAAAAATTCAAGCCAAACTACACCCCTTGATCCACCAGCAGATGTTACCCTGGATCAACCAGTGGGTGTTACCATGGATTAACCAGTGGATATTACATGGCCTTTCCTGTGGATTTTACCCTGGATCCCCCGTTGATTTTACACTGGATCCACCAGTAGATGTCACCCTGGATCCACCAGGGGATTTTACCCTGGATCCACCAATATATTTCACCCTGGATCCACCAGTAGATGTTTTCCTGGATCAACCAGTAGATGTTTTCCTGGTTCCACCAGTAGGTGTTTGCCTGGATCCACCCATTGATATAACTTTATTTTATTCATCTGTGCATATAACTATAACAATAATTTTATCGTAACACTCTGTGATACATGGATACTTTTAAATTAGCAGGTAAATTAGAGTAAATTGGCGTAAATTGGGGTAAAATGGAGTAAAGTAGAGTAAATTAAAATTTCAAGCCACTCGTGTCCACCTTGATCCACCACTGGATTTTTGCCTGGTTACGCAAGTTAATGTTACCCTGGAATTACCAGTGGATTTAACCCTGAATCCAACCGTTGATTTTACCCTGGATCCACCCGTTGATTTTACCCAGGATCCACCAAGAAATTTTACCCTGGATCCACTTGTTGATTTTACACTGGATCCACCCGTTGATTTTACCCTGGATCCACCAATATATGTTTCCCTGGATCAACCAGTTGATTTTACCATGGATCCAACAGTTGTTTTTACCCTGGATCCACCAGTTGATTTTACCCTGGATCCACCAGTTGATTTTACGCTGGATCCACCAATAGAAGTTACCCTGGATCCACCAATAGATGTTACCCTGGATCCAACAATAGATGTTACCCTGGATCCACCAGTTGATTTTACCCTGGATCCACCAGTAGATGTCACCCTGGATTAACCAGTTAATTTTACCCTGGATCCACCAATAGATGTTACCCTGGATTCACCAGAAGTTGTTTTCCTGGTTCCACCTGTAGGTGTTTGCCTGGATTCACCCGTTGATATAAGTTTATTTTATTCATCTGTGTATATAACTATAACAATAATTTTTTGTAACACTCTGTGATACATGGATAATTTTAAATTAGCAGGTAAATTGGAGTAAATTGGGGTAAAATAGAGTAAATTATAGTCAATTAAAATTTCAAGCCACCCATGTCCACCTTGATCCACCATTGGATGTTGGCCTGGTTACGCAAGTTAATGTTACCCTGGAATTACCAGTGGATTTAACCCTGAATCCAACCGTTGATTTTACCCTGGATCCACCCGTTGATTTTACCCAGGATCCACCAAGACATTTTACCCTGGATCCACTTGTTGATTTTACACTGGATCCACCCATTGATTTTACCCTGGATCCACCAATAGATGTTACACTGGATCAACCAGTTGATTTTACCATGGATCCACCAGTTGATTTTACCATGGCTCCTCCATTTGATTTTATGCTGGATCCACCAAATGAAGTTACCTGGATCCACTAATAGATGTTACCCTGGATCCACCAATAGATGTTACCCTGGACCAACCAATTGATTTTACCATGGATCCACCAGTTGATGTTACCCTGGATGCACCAGTAGATTTTACCCTGGATCCACCAATAGATGTTACCCTGCATCCACCAGTAGATGTTACCCTGCATCCACCAGTAGATGTTACCCTGCATCCACCAATATATTTTACCCTGGATCCACAAAAAGAAGTTACCCTGGATCCACCAATAGATGTTACCCTGGATCCACCAATAGATGTTACCCTTGACCAACCAATTGATTTTACCATGGATCCACCAGTTGATTTTACCCTGGATCCACCAGTTGATTTTACGCTGGATCCAACAAATGAAGTTACCTGGATCCACCAATAGATGTTACCCTGGATCCACCAATAGATGTTACCCTGGACCAACCAATTGATTTTACCATGGATCCACAAGTTGATTTTACCCTGGATCCACCAGTTGATTTTACGCTGGATCCACCAATAGAAGTTACCCTGGATCCACCAATAGATTTTACCCTGGATCCACCAATAGATGTTACCCTGCATCCACCAGTAGATGTTACCCTGCATCCACCAGTAGATGTTACCCTGCATCCACCAATATATTTTACCCTGGATCCACCAATAGATGTTACCATGCATATCCAGTAGATTTTACCCTGCATCCACCAGTAGATGTTAGCCTGGATCCACCAGCAGATGTTGGCCTGGATCCACCCGTTGCTATAACTTTATTTTATTCACCTGTGCATATAACTGTAACAATAATTTTATCGTAATACCCAAGGGAACGTTACTCTGGATCAAAAAGTGGATGTTACCCTGGATTCACCAGTGGATATTACACGGATTCTCCGGTGGATTTAACCCTGGAACCACCCGTTGATTTTACCCTGGATCCACCAGTAGATGTGACGCTGGATCCGCCAGTTGATTTTACGCTGGATCCACCAATAGATGCGACTTTTGATCCCCCAAAAGGTGTTACACTGGATCCACCAGCTGATGTTTGCCTGAATCCACCCGTTGATATTACTTTTTTTAATTCATCTGTGCATATAACTACAACAATAATTGTATTTTATGACACACAAGTTACTATGTTCAAGCAACCAGTGGGTGTATCTTTATAATATATTAGCATCTTTAAAAGAACAACAATGACATAAATTGAAGACCCTAGTGCTAACAGTACTTCAGTCACATTTTTGTCAATATCAATCTAAATTGTTACCTTTTCTTATCAGGTTTTGCCAAGTGTACTACAGATATATGAACACATTACATTGTGCCCAAGCCCCTGAATTTAACAAGACAAAATCAGTATGAAAATGATCACATTTTATAAACAAAAAGAAATTTTGAACATCATTACCTCAAAATGTGCATTTTGTGACGTAAGTACTTTTAGCACTAAGGTCTTCAATTGATCAATAAAAAAAAACTGCATAGCACGAACCCTTTGCAATCAACAAGTGGATATATTTCAAAACTTGAACCCTATTCAATTCAACAGCGCAGAACACCAACTTTATTCTGGAAGATATGTATTGAAACACACACGGTGGCTTAGCTGGGGGGTTGGGGCGGGGGGGGAGGCTAGTTTAGTCTGGGGCTGACCCAGCTTTTTGCCGCCCCTTTTCACAAAGGAATATTCAGTTAGCTGAAAATGCCGCTTTTTTAGAATAAAATATAACAGTTCCCCCAGAGGCGGACCGACCCCCCCCCCCTTTTTTACGCAATCCCTTTCCTATGTAAATGATTACACATGAAAAACCAAAAAAAAATATATTTGTCACCGTATACTTCATAAAAATGATTACCTTATATTTTTTTTTAGGTCAAACTTTCCAAAGAGATTCACAACAACCAATTTGAAATCAACCCTACTGAAACTGATCATAGCGATCGCATTTTTATCAATGTTCTACATTTACATTATCACGCCGTGAGTATTGTTGTGTTACCCACTAAGACTTCGTTGCCGACCAACAGAGTAAAACGATTATAAGACATTACAGTCATTTGTCGACCTTCTGTCTTTAACTTAAGCATCTTTTTTTTCCCCCAATACATCGATACAATTTATGAGGTTGACCAATAGCGAAGGATTATTTCTTTATTTATACGGTATCACTGCATATTGTACACCTCTATTCAACTTGGCCGTTAATGTATTTAATAATAACAATGGATATGGGTGATGATGAGGTAGCATAGGGGGAGTGGGGATGGGCTAGCATAGGGGGAGTGTGGATGAGCTATCATTGTGAAAATGCAAGGGTGCTTGGTGGCAGAGCGGTCTAAAATGAGTAAATCGAAAGTTTGTAGACTTCAGTTTGATCCCCAACAAAAGCCTAGACTAGCAAAAACACCACCAGCGCCCTGGGTTATGGGACCCGTTAACCTTTGATGGCAACTTCATCTGACCAGCTCCCTGGATGGATGGGACCCATTAACCTTCATCTGATGAGACGGCAAACTCTGAAATAAAACCCGGAGACGGAGTTCCTTTGACGGTATGAAACAATGAGAATTCCGACAACACCCTCGACGTGGAACAAATAAACATGTCAATGAAACACACGACACAATGCTGGTCATCTACCGCATTCTGCCATATTGCATAAATTATGGTTGGATAAATTATGATTGGATATATTATTATTAAATACATTATGATCAGATAAACTATGATTGCATAAATTATGATTGAATGAATTATGGTTGGATGAATTATGATTGTAAAAAAAATTGAGTGGATAAAGTCTGAATAAATAAATTAAAATTGTATAAATTATAATCAAATAAATTGTGATTGCATAAATTATGGTTGGATAAATTATGTATAGATAAATTATGATTTCCTAAATTATGATTAGATAAATAATGTTTGGGTAATTGAGAATTAGAGCGGGAAAATGAAAAAAACAATCGGATTGTTTAAGGGCATTCCGTTGTGTTAGGCCTGTTGAAGGCTCCTGTACAGGTGACAAGGTGTTAGGCCTGTTGAAGGCTCCTGTACAGGTGCCAATGTGTTAGGCCTGTTGAAGGCTCCTGTACGGGTGCCAATGTGTTAGGCCTGTTGAAGGCTCCTGTACGGGTGCCAATGTGTTAGGCCTGTTGAAGGCTCCTGTACAGGTGCCAATGTGTTAGGCCTGTTGAAGGCTCCTGTATGGGTGCCAAGGTGTTAGGCCTGTTGAAGGCTCCTGTACAGGTGCCAATGTGTTAGGCTTGTTGAAGGCTCCTGTACAAGTGCCAATGTGTTAGGCCTGTTGAAGGCTCCTGTACGGGTGCCAAGGTGTTAGGCCTGTTGAAGGCTCCTGTACGGGTGCCAATGTGTTAGGCCTGTTGAAGGCTCCTGTACGGGTGCCAATGTGTTAGGCCTGTTGAAGGCTCCTGTACGGGTGCCAATGTGTTAGGCCTGTTGAAGGCTCCTGTACGGGTGCCAATGTGTTAGGCCTGTTGAAGGCTCCTGTACGGGTGCCAATGTGTTAGGCCTGTTGAAGGCTCCTGGTGTGAACTTGCAGTGTGTATTTGACGTCGTGGGTGATTACCTTCATCTTAAATATCCGGTCGCGTTAATCAATGTTAAAATGAATGTAAAAAGGGGATGAGATTGTGTCTCTGATAGAGCGTGTGTCTCTGATAGAGCGGGTGTCTCTGATAGAGCGTGTTTGCTTCTAAACAGAGACCGGTGAGAACATTTTTTATATGTACTCTAACACATACGTTTTTATTCATTTATAATTCTTTCTTTTTGGCGTGTCTGCCAAAGAAGGCGTTTGGGCGAAACGCCCTTGTAATTGGCCGGTCTCATTGTGTATAAAAAGTCTAAACCTATGTTGTTCCACTCTTTATTTATTTTGTTCATTTAAATCTTCTTAAACATTTTCTCCCATCCAAAATTATTTTTTAATAAAAAATAAACAACCAGTCATTGAATGTGTGAAAAATGTGTAAAGATAAACGAATTTGTAAAAATGTAAAAAATATCATTCAAAGAATACAACTTTTGATAAACTAATTTTCTGAGAATTATTTTTTGATAAATTAGTTTGTTACATTCAGGCAATCGCCGAACGAATCAAAGGTGTAAGATTGCAAGATTAATTTTTTTTTTTTAAAAAGCTACATTTTTTATATTTAAAAGTATGTTAGACATTTGCACAGTCTGTAACACACAAGTACATCAAGGCACAAAGTCGAATCAGACTGTTCAAAACTCTTCCGTTAACTTCACTGTTGGCTATTTTTTCTCGGGGTAATCGAAGCTTTATTTTCGTTCGGAAACAAAGCGAGAGGGCGACAGCGATGATATTGATAAGCAATCAGGGCGCAACTAAGTCCTAGCTAAACCGTTGCGTCACATTTTGACTCAAGTAAAACAATTTTTTTCTCTTGTTTTTTCTAACAGTTCTTTCAACGTTCGAATGTTCTCAATTGGATTCGGTGATAATCCGAAAGGGAATGTTACATCTTTACGGCCTAATTCAACAACGGTCTTAGAGTCTTCAAAAATGTCAAAAATCCAAGCTTTGAAAACGACGTCAGAAGCCCAGGTCAAGACTGGCCCTTTATTCATTACGGCATCGTTTATGGGTCGCCTTGGTAACCAGTTGTTTATCTACGCGTCTCTGCTCGGCATAGCCAGGGCGCAAAACAGAACCGCTTTTATACGGCGAGGGACTGACTTGGAAAAGGCTTTTCAAATAACTCACGTCAACCCCAATATCAGCACAGCAGGGTTAGTACCTTTCATTTACACAATCTTTCAAATAGCTCATATCAACGATCCCAAGTATGTGATTAAAGAGTCATGTGGCGTTTCAGTAGTACATCAAGGGGAATTATAAAATATACCAGCAATAACCCGTCAATGAACGACAGTGGCAGTGCGTGATCTTCCCATCTGCTAAAGTTACTTGAGGAAACATGGAATCAAGTAACTCCACTATATAAGAACCCCAATTGTTGCTAAATTCTGTGAATTTTATTGAGCGCGCCTACTGACCACTATTATATACAATGATTTATTTTAAAACTATTTAGATTTTTTAAAGATAATCTAAGATTGGGAGATTTTTCATCGCTATTTTTTTTTACTGCAGGCCACAATCTGCAAGAATGCATTCTATTTCTATGTTTTATTTCTAAGATTCCTTACTGTACGCCAGTCGCAGTACGCATCCTTTGAACCAAGACTGATGAACCTTTCAAGAGAGAACATAACTTTATTCGGGTATCTGCAAGTCTGGAGATACTTTAAGAACATAGAGCAGGAAATCAGAAGAGAGTTCACCTTCAACGCGTCTCTAAAGCAACAGATTGATGACATTTTGAGCCAGGTCAGGGCAGAGTTCAACTGTGACGTCATAGTAGGAGTCCACGTGAGGCGGGGTGATTTCCTGTCCAGCAAAAACCAAAAATATGGTTACGGTGTCGCCAATGCGTCGTATTTCAACAAGGCTTTCGACAGAATGAGGTCAGAACTGAACGGCACGAACGCGACGTTCGTTGTGGCCAGCGATGATCTAAAATGGTGCCAGGAGAATTTCAACTTCACCGACGTTCACATACTGGGACCAGGCACGCCGCTGTTGCACTTTGGTGTCCTGGCCAGCTGTGATCACGTGATATTAGCGGGCGGAAGCTATGGCTGGTGGTCGGCCTGGTTGGCCAATGGCATCGCGATTTATTACGATAAATTTCTAGTTAGTGGAACATCGCTAATGGGTGGAGTTAGCTTACGAGACTATTATCCACCAGAATGGATTGCCCTTGGCGATTGAGGTGCCCATAATAAAAGAAAAACCAAAACAAATCAAAGTTTGTACAGACGATATGCTTTTGACACCAGCTACTAAATAGTTTCCCTCAACCAAACACCCGAGGAAAATTAACAAGACCCAGAAACCAATAGGCCCTCTCTACAACCAACCCTTTAAGTATCTTGCATATGCTTATGACATAGCACTTTTAGGGAAAAGTAGTATCAAAGACATATCAAAAGCTGTGATGGGATTAGAAGACTCATCGCTACAAGCATGAGTTGAAGATAATAAAAAAAAATCAAGAAACAATAACACAAAAAAAACACTAAACTAAATACATGACTGCATGTGTAAAGGAAAGAAACCAATAAAATTCAATAAAACATGGAAATTTAAGCCACAGTTAGGCCTGACTGGAAAGAAGTGGTGATACAGGCCAAAGCCCTACATGGGCCATAGCGCCAAAGAGATGGATGGTGTTTATGTACATTAGGAAATGACGTCAGGGCGCCGTCAAGGCTATTGCCTTCCCAAAAGCACACACACCGCTCCTCAAGCCAGGAAGAATTAAAATCCCTTAACAATAAGGACGTAAGGTGGCCCGTTTGAGATCCCCTCCTGCAAGGACAGCCACCGCTCGTAACTTCACTCGATTGATTAGCTTCACGGGGCCATCTCAGCCGAACAACATCAAGTTGGTCGGTGATGTTGCTCTCACATCATCTACTTTTGACTTTCGGAAGGGTCGGGATGGTGTACAATGTCCAAATATATACTCCCTCACTGCTCATCCCGGGAAAGCTTCTGACGCAATCTAATTGGGATTTCTACAAAGTGTTTCTACCTCGCAAATAATTCACGTAATTAGTTGGGACGAAACGGTGGCGCCATGTAAAAAATTGGTGGATTGCTTGTAGAAATACCAAGTGGAAACGAAATTCTGTAAGACAAATTATAGGCAAACTTAAACGCAACACTGAGAGGCGTCACGTTCTTTACTTCCAATTTTCGGATTTGTGGGACATAGTTTTAAATAAAGATGAATATTGTACATGTGAAGTATTTAAAATTGGTTGTATTTCCAAGAGCTGAACTCCAAAATGAACAAAAATTGAAACTTTGTCGGCAGTTATCCAATTATCGTCTGTGTTGTCAGTACATAACAGTTTTTCATTCTGTCACACGAAGATTTTGTTTGTTTGACAGAAACTGTTAAGTACTGGAGAAATGGAGAAATTAATCACTTATTTAAGTGGTTGGCTCGTTGTAAAACAGTTCGCAACAAAAGACGATACCAAATGATAAATACAATAAACAAAGAATACGATACTCAGACCAGGACTAATTACAATTAATACGTTTTAATGTGTTAGTTATAATAACTTACAAAATCAAAAGAAATAATAATTTAAAACTATTGACTTACAGTATATTGTTTGGCTTGTACCGGTACGATGTTGCATAAAACACAATGTGCAAAAGTGGTACAATGGTGAAAAGAAATCTACGCACACACATTACACAAAGCTATGTCTCGTTGGTAAAAATAACACACGCGACAGTATCTCATTTGTCTCCACACGCTTTTATAGTCTATTCTACTCATTTTTCGAGAACCGCCTTACGCATTGTTTTCCTTTCCAGTTTTATCCAGATTTTTCTACAAAACTCTGAAGGAAACGGACAATATTTATTAAGTTGAAAACAATGTCAAAGGAAGACTATTATTTTGCTACACACACCTAATGGGGTCTCGAGTTTGTTGTTTGCTAGAGTTCATGCACGGGGAAAGCATGAAGCAAACAAGTCACCTACAAAATAGAAACCATACCATGTTTTCTCCTCAATATTATGGCAGAGAGCTGCTTGACATTTTTTTTAAAATTACTGCTATCATCGAGACTATGTACAAGACATTTATTTATTGATTGATATATTGATTGATATATTGATCGATACATGTCTTGATAGATGTATTGATATATCGATTGATATATTGATTGATATATTGATCGATATATGTATTGATAGATGTACTGATATATCGATTGATGTATTGATTGATATATTGATCGATATATGTATTGATAGATGTATTGATATATCGATTGAAATATTGATTGATATTTGATTAATATTTAGTGAATTAATATGTAGGTCGTGAAATCCCCTACTTACATTGACGATCGTGACACATTATATAACGAATGTGCACTGGTTTTAGGTGACACCACTCTGCGACATACCATGTGCTGGGTGACACAAGTGAGGTCAGTTGAGCAAGCAATTAATATGGGAATTAAAATGTAAACGGCCAGAGAGAACTAAGCTCAGCATAACTGAAATGTTTTTTCTAAAGTGTTGCCAACTAAGAAAAACACACATATTCTTGTCGCGGCTTGAGCTTACTCTCTTTAAGCACCGAGTATCATTACATTGGCAAGCCTGCTCCATCTGAGTCTAATGGTACCCGGGTGCGAATGGCGGCGCTGCGTGTCCGGGTCCATTTTGACTAATGCTATTCGGGTGTCATTTGTGGTGGTTTATTTTAGTAAAACTGAAGAACTAAGATTACAAACATATAGTACAATCAATTATCTTTCATGTGATACCTCATTTGGTCTTTACAAACCCAGCATTAATATTTTAAATCGTTTTTTTAATCCCAACCTCTCACTTCTGGTACCCGGGTACCAATAGCCACTTCGAAAGAATAAACACGCTAACCACATGCTCCTTGATATTAGCTCCAGTAACAGACAAATGACAGAGGAGTGAATAGAGGGTGTACCATCAAAACCCCATGAGGAGAAAGACTCAAAGGAAGACCTTAGCCTTAGATGGATGGGTGATGTGGGGGAAAAAAGATCTACAACAGCTGGGAATCCCAGCATGGAAAAGAAAAGTATTAGTTAGGTCTGAGTGGAAGGGAGTGGTGAGGCAGGCCAAAGCCCTACATGGGCTGTAACGCCACAGGAGTGGATGGAACAGACACATGGGTGTAAATATTGATACTAAAATATTCACATCTGCATAACCGCTGGTACTTACTGCGGTCGAGCTTTGGGTGTAAAAAATTTCCCAGGCGATGGTGACGTCAAAGAGGTGGCCACAGTTTTGTGTCTCTCGTGGGTCATCATTCTGAAGTCAGTGGCCAAAAATATACTATCCATTTTTTTACAGCGAATAAATTGATTCTCACCATGTACTGTATTAAGGACCAAAAAAAGTAGGTCTTGCACGGGTTAATTATATTTTATGGGGAGGAGTTGGTTGGGGGAGGGTCTAATTGATTTCAATTTTAAAACAGCCAGTGAACAGATGTTCGTTGACTTAAACTTAAATGAAGTAATCCATAGAAAGAGAGGGTTAGAGAGGTGCGGGGGGGGGGGGGAGAGGGCGAATATGATGGAGGTAGAGCGAATGAGACATATAAAATGAAAGAGAGAACGGGGGGGAGGGAGAGAGTAGAGAAATTAATATATACAGTTGGTCATTCTAAATCACCTATAGCCTATGATAACCTTAATCATCGTATACGGTAATTGTGAACATGGCTGTGGGTGCGCAGATGGCTGATGAGACCGATTCTGGCATGAAATGTTCTTGTGCGGCAAGCGCAGGGGATTGATTAGGCAATATCCGGGGTACTGAGTTAACCTGGGTTTTGCAGGCATGCTTTTTTTCCCTCTGCAGCCGCTGTTCTGCTGGCTTCATGTTGTATGGAGCCTTAGTGTTCAGAGGAACGCCACGATGCTCAATCATTTGCCGATTATTCCCATGTGTCCGGATCTATACCGAACACTTTCAGTGAGGCTTTAAGAGATGTGTCTTCAAAGAGTTTCTTCTGATCAACAGCAAACCGCCTTCCATCTTCGAGCTCACCATAGAATATTCTTCTGGACAAGCAGTCGTCTGACATTCGCAAAGCATGTGCCTGCCTAGCGAAGCTTGGACTGCATTTAACTAGAAAAAAAAATGATACACTATTGTAAATTTCAAAACCTTTTGAATCATACTTGTTCTAAACACTACCTACAAACATTGTGCTTTAGTCTACATAGGGCATTGGGCCATACATAAAGACCTTTGGCTCTACAATCTACATAGGATATTGGGCCCCACAAACATACTTTGGACTCTACTATCTACAAAGGACATTGGGCTGCACATACAGACCTTTGGCTCTATAGTCTACAAAGGACATTGGCTCTACAGTGTACATAAGACATTGGGCTTTACAGTTTACATATGATATTGGGCTCTACAGTCTACATAGGACATTGGGCTCTACAATCTATATTTAGGACATATGCGCGAATTAGCTTGATGAAACAACGGATGTCACCAACGTTTACCAACTTTTCTCAACGTAGCCCAACTTTGCCCAAGTTGGCGTCAAAGTACGAGAGGTATATGACAAGAACCTGAAAGATTATTTATTTCTTTTAAGAAACTCTCAGTACCAGAACTACTGCAAAAGTAATATTTGACCTAGTGGATTCTTTGAGGCGCATCCACACAGTATATATAACGGGAACAATGTCGGTGGTGTGTGTACTGCTCTATGCTTGGATGCCGTTCTGGTATTCAAACTTCTCTTAAATAAAAAAAAATACCAAAAATATTATCGGTACATACTATACTGCACTATTCCTCGCCAAGCCTTAATGTAATCTTCCCAGATTTTCTGGATGCCAAGCAAGGACACAAAAGCTCAAAGCAACCGGAACCATACCGGTTGGGGGTTGTTGTGCTTGACAAAATATTACTGTAAATCCTGCTAATAATGAGTACAATTGAAGCGATATTTAGCTAGCTTATTTATTTTAAAAAAATGAAAAGGTAACAATATAACGATAGTTCCTACACAACATTGAGTGATATTTTTTACAGCATTGGAGATTGTTTTTTTTAAAAATGCTATTTTTGGACTGTCGGGTGGAGCGGAAAGTATTTATTCACTGCGCTGGCCTTTGCAGAGAAATAAGATAAGACAAATGGAAATAAGACAAGCAAGACAACGCGGCCAAAAGTAGAGACAAACAGGACGACAAGAGGGAAGTACGGACAGTTACGGACGCCCAAATTAGTACGGACAAGTGAGTCGAAAATAGAAACTGTCCGTACTAAATACGGACGTCTGGCAGCCCTACATGGTGAAAAAAAATGCCCCGATGAGTTCAAAAGTGAAGTGATTACAGCAATGAAATTCTTTAAATCCACGCATTTCTCGTTTGTTTTCCCCGAGCTATGCAAAGAGAGTGGTTTCGAATTTGGGGAAATCTTTTTTTTTTTTCACTCCCAAGTGAAGTGGCTTTCCAAACTGAATGTCGTTTCGAATAGAATTTTCATACTAAGTGAGGAAATACAGCAATTATTTTGGGGCAAGACGCTAAACCTGGCATGAACCCAAAATTCTCTGACGTCAGTTTACTTATAAACCTGCCTGTTTTTTTGTTGTTTTTTTCGATGAATTTTGAATTCCTGAATTTCTTCCACATGGATTTTTTTTGGGGGGGGGGGGGGGGAAGTGAGGTTGGGTGCGGGTGCGCCGGCAAGGAAAAGATATCACGGTGCACAAGTGTCATGAAAAGTTGACATTAAACTGAAGCTCAAACTATGGGATGGACAAGTTAGAGAAGAAGAACCTGGTCCCCATTTCACACAGCTAAACACATCATACGTTGATGAAAATGGGCTTGACGTCGATGACTATCTCCTTGAGGTGATGAAACAATATGTATTCATTCTTAGCGAAGACATTTTTGCATTATTTTCCTGATCTACAAGAATTCGAAAACTACTTTTTTTATTTAATCAACAACCGTTTGCACTAACCATTTGTGGTCTGCCTTCGGAGGACTATTTAAGTCAAGAACAGTTTATAAGTGATGGGAGTGCGAGAAATGTTTTCAGTGAAATGTGTTGTACTAAGTTGTAATGATATTTTATTTTTATAATTGAAATGGCACAGTCCCATCCCGATGTTGCAAAAATGGCTCTAAGATGGCTGATTCCATTTACAACCACCTATGATAGAGAGACGGGGTTGTTTTTTTTTTCCACACTACTGGATATCGCGACAGAATCCCGAATCGGATGGGACGGGACAAATGCCACGAGAGTTGCACTGACTGAAACAAAGCCAGACCTAAAAGAACTGGTTCAGTCACAGCAGATGCACACATCCCGTGGAATGCACACATCCCTTTGAATGTACATTTGATGTCTAATATTTGCCATTTTCTTAATAAATAATTGTTGTTTTTTTCAAAAGCGGTTTTGGTAACAGTAGCCTATAAGTAAATTGAAGTTAAAAACTAAAGGGTCCGCGAGCATTCAACAAAATTATAAAGGGACCTCCGTGCAAGAATACCTAAAAAAAAAATGTTAGAGAACCATTGAAGAATGACGTCACAATTATTATTTTTTTCCCGGATACAATAAAATAGGAATAAAGTTAGAGCTTGTGCTAACTCATCAGAACAGAGTAATTATTCTTAAGTGTATCCCGAATTACGTAGTGAATGGGAGCGATCGACGTTATCAACGTCCTTGACCTTGAGGCGATGACGTTAAGTGCGGATAAGCCTCCTGTTGATGTGGACAGGACAACTCTCGTCTTAAAGTGAGCCCCCTTACAACCTAGGTTATCCACCTGTCAGCAATCCAGTGGCGGTGCGGACCTGGATTACCCACCTGTCAGCGGTACAGTTGCGGTACGGGTCTGGTTTGGCCACATGTCAGCAGTACAGTGGCGGTACGGGCGTGGTTTGGTCAAATGTCAGCAATACTCTGGTGGTACGGGTCTGGGGTTAACACCTGTCAGCAATACAGTGGTGGTACGGGCCTGGTGTTATCCACCTTTTACCAGTAAAGTGGTGTACTGATTTTGTGTGGGAGTGGGGCTGAAAATTTTAAAGAATGTGTTGTCATCGGAAGCGAGTTTGTGTGCCAAGTTTCAGCTCGATGGGTTGACAGGAAGTGGGTCAATTAGCCGTCCAAAGATTTTGCCAGCCACGAACAGGGGCGAAGTTAATATTAATATTAAGGATGAATATATATATATATTTATATATTTCTGAACAGGTTTGGTGTTTTAAGTGATAGCCATTTGAATGTAATTGTAATCGACTTTTACACTTTACTTCCTACTGCCTCAGAGTTAATTTTGTAGAGTTAATTTTTAACGCTTCTACGTTTGAAAACAAGAATGATAAAATCAAGGTTGTGTTTGTAAACCACTTCATATCAAATTACTTGCGAACTAAGCCTCTTTTTTCTCTCTCCCCCTCTCTCTTTTTGTTTATCTCTCTCTGCCTCTTTCTCTCTCTTTTTGCCTCTTTCTCTCTCTCTCTCTCTTTATCTCCCCTTCTCTCTCTATCTATCTCCCTCTCCTCCACTCTCTCACTGGCTAAATGTCTTGTGTTTCGTATTGTTGCTTAAGGCGTTTCGCCGAAACCTTAGTTTTATTTATTTGTTTCGCAACGGATTCTTGTTTTGAATATTACTTAGGCATGTTTTCAGCGCTCTACTTATACTATATTACTAAAGATTAGGATGTGTAGTGTTTGATGTGGGTTTCACATCTTGTTACCCAGATTCACTTACTAAAAGTACAATCGTAACATGTAAAATTAAGTTAAAATTAGTTTCTTTAAAAACTCGATTTTTTAATACTATTTTTATAAATATGCAGATATATTCAAATACGGAGTCAGTTGGGAGAAGGGGGGAGGCGAAGAGTTTATGGCTTTTACACAGTGGGTCGCGAATCTAAAGTTTGGGAAACCAGTAGTGTTGAAGTACGTAATTAGTAGTATGTAGATAACGAGGCTGACTGCGCAATATCGGGTCAGTCAAGGGGGCATAGTCCACGTAATATCCTCACTTTGGCTGTTGATCTATTGTCACCCTTTCGGATCAAGTTTGAATGTGTGCCAGCAGTCCTTAGCATGAAGATCTCGCCATGTCACGTGATGTAGCAGTCAGCGCGTGCAGAGGTGTCCTTAAGCCACTTAAAGCTTAGTGTCACCCATTTCGGTAAACTCATGGACTTGCCCTCCCAACCTGCACCGTGTATCTCTTAACCAGATTAAACAGATTAGCTTATAGCAGGACTTCTCAAATTTTTTTTAAAGTTTAGCGGACATTGGACAAGTTTCGACATTGCACCAAGGACCGGTGCCAGATTTATTAATTATAATTTCTTTTTGCTTGACCATAAGAATTTGTTGTTCGGAGCAACAACGTAAGACTCGCGGACCGGTGCTGGGTCGCGGACCACCATTTTTTGGTAAAGTATGCCCTAAAGGAAAACAATGTTTTAAAAGTGCATCCATTCTTTTTTAACGAAACATTTATCTATAAGTATAAGTTAGACCCTTATTTTCACGATACTCAAAGATTTAAACCCGTCGATCACTTTATCGGTCCTGCCAATCCGTCAATCAAACCTGTCAATTACTTCATGAAACCTGACAATCCTTTCATCAAACCTGTCAATCACTACATGAAACCTGACAATCACTACATAAACCTGTCAATCACTTCATGAAACCTGACCATCACTGCATAAACCTGTCAATCACTTTATGAAACCTGACAATCCCTTCATCAAACCTGTCAATCACTTTATGAAACCTGACAATCACTGCATTAACCTGTCAATCACTTTATGAAACCTGACTCTCACTGCATAAACCTGTTAATCACTTTATGAAACCTGACAATCCCTTCATCAAACCTGTCAATCACTTTATGAAACCTGACAATCCCTTCATCAAAACTGTCAATCACTTTATGAAAACTGACAATCCCTTCATCAAACCTGTCAATCACTTTATGAAACCTGACAATCACTGCATTAACCTGTCAATCACTTTATGAAACCTGACTCTCACTGCATAAACCTGTTAATCACTTTATGAAACCTGACAATCCCTTCATCAAACCTGTCAATCACTTTATGAAACCTGACAATCCCTTCATCAAACCTGTCAATCACTTTATGAAACCTGACAATCCCTTCATCAAACCTGTCAATCACTTTATGAAAACTGACAATCCTTCAATCAAACCTGTCAATCACTTTATGAAACCTGACAATCCCTTCATCAAACCTGTCAGTCACATTATGAAACCTGACAATCCCTCAATCAAACATGTCAATCAC
This sequence comes from Omphiscola glabra, assembly GCA_964017045.1. NCBI lineage: Eukaryota > Metazoa > Mollusca > Gastropoda > Lymnaeidae > Omphiscola > Omphiscola glabra. Next base: position 9,166,231 of record OZ024806.1, on the reverse strand, counting down.
TTTATGAAACCTGACAATCCCTTCATCTAACCTGTCAATCACTTTATGAAACCTGACAATCCCTTCATCAAACCTGCCAATCACTTTATGAAACCTGACAATCACTTCATCAAACCTGCCAATCACTTCAAGGTTATTTTTCTTAAGGTTCATAATTGCAACAGCACAACTTTAAAATGTGTCCTTAATCTTTATTAAGAATACTTGTTCTGGTCTGTAAAAATTGTGGAGATTTAGAAGCTATGATCGTAAATTTTATTGTCACCCCCTCCCCCCAATGAGGGTGTCACCCGATGCTCCCCCCCCCCATATTTTCTTATTAACGCCCTTTTTTTGTTCTTGAGGGACAAAGGGTTTGAGGCGTATTGAACAGTTTTGACATTATTTTTATTTTATTTTTGAGTCAAAAATTTTATGATGATCTTTATACATGCGACTGAAGTTTCATTTTTCTGGTTTAACTTTTTAATAAACAGTATCATGCCCTCTAAGAAATCCCCCGCATGCCGATGAATTTATTGATTTCCCAGATTTGGTAATAGGACCATCGAACAGCGTCCGATTTCTCAAACAAATAATAAGGACCGGGGTCGGTACGACTGACCTGATTTTTCGGATAATCGCACACTCACGCGGTAAGGTTACGTCAAAGAAGTTATTAGTACCATAAGTAACGATGGACTCTTACCTTCTTATAGTTATACCCTGGGACGTCATTTGGGTAGGACATTCCCCCCCCCCCCACACGGATTTGAATATTTTATTTTAATTGTTATGTACAGTGGCGCCTCTACTAAAAAATAACTTAACAAGCCGATCAAGTTTTGGTCCCCACCCCTCTTTAAAGTCTGAAATGACGCCCTTGGACTTGGTTATACACTACATTCTTACCTTAAAGGTATAAGCGTACGGTGATTTATTGTACATTGCTAGTTTTTACCCGTATTTTAAATTGTTTGGTGGTTCGTCAAGCCTCCATGACATGCACAGAGTATTTTTATAAAGAAAAAAAACCAACAGGGACAATTCGGATAATCGACGCTCAACTGTGCATCCGACCATCTTCGAGGGTGGAGATAAACAATTTCTTTGGTTGTTATTCAGCACTTACTTCCCTCAACACGTGTACCATTGTAACTTTTCAGATGTTTAAGTTTAATTATTTGTATATTTGTGGATAAGCCTGTTTTTAAAAATAAAGATCAATAATAATTAATAATAATAAATCAGCAAATGAAGAGCTTATTTTCAAAACGCGGTATCCACCATTTTTAAAAAAAATGACAAAACCTAACCATTTTGTAGAGCAAACCAGGTTCGTTTAGGACATGGTAAATTCTATATACTAAACACATAATATTCCTATTTTATTCGTGTCTAAAAATGATTTAATCCTCTAAACGCTTTATTATTTTTTTTAAAAAGTTGAATAATCTCAAAACCCCCAAAATGGATATACAGCATTTTGAAAATCAGCTCTTCAAATGTATTTCGATATCTTTGCTTTGTTGAAGAAAGCTTTAACTTTAAGATGTAACCGCGTGGAGTTTTGTTTCGTAAAGAAAGTAAAAGCATTCAATACTTTTAACATATTTTCTCAAACTTTCTTACCGATTCTTAACTTTGCAGAGGTCCCCAAACTTGCGTAGAGATCTAGGCTTGGAATGAAAAGTTTGTCGTATCCGAAAATTTGTTCGACAGAAATTTCGTCAACGGAAAATTTATCGACGGAAATTTGATGGAATGGAAATTTGGTTGAATCATTTCTTCAGTTCAGACGAAAAAAAATTCTTTTTGAAAGCATTATTTTGTTTTACTATATAATACTACAGTGCGTTGAAAAAGAAATTTGACGAAAATTTGAACGTGTGAATTGAAAAAAGGATTCGACCAAATTTCCGTCGATGAAATTTCTTTCAGACAAATTTCCGGTAACCAAAGTTTGTGATATTAATATTAGGTCTGGGACTTCTTATCCTAAGAGTTGATGTCTCATAAATAGGGTGACTTTTTAAGTGGATAAAATAAACTGTGGGAAAAATTATGGATATGAGGATAAAATAAACTGGGAAAATTTATGGATATATGAAATTTGTGGATAAAATAAACTGTGGGAGAAATTATGGATATGAGGATAAAATAAACTGGGAAAAATCATGGATATATGACATTTGTTGATAAATAAACTGTGGGAGAAATTATGGATATATGAGGATAAAATAAACTGGGAAAATTATGGATATATGACATTTGTGGATAAAATAAACTGGGACAATTATGGATATATGACATTTGTGGATAAAATAAACAGGGAAAAATTAAGAATGTATGTGAATAAAATAAACTGGGAAAAATTATGGATACAAGGATAAAATAAACTGGGAAAAATTATGGATACAAGGATAAAATAAACTGGGAAAAATTATGGATACAAGGATAAAATAAACTGGGAAAAATTATGGATATATCTCCCACAGCCTGTCATGGAGTATTGGCTCCTGTACTGTACATTTTTTCATTACTCTAGACCAGGTTTGGCCAGACCTGTAGTATTAGTAGTAGCCAAGAGCCATTTTTAAAATAAAAAAAATTGTTGAGAGCCGCATTGAAGCACAATGGGTCACCACCCCACTCGCAATGAAAAATTCTTTTCGTGATTTATTTTTAAAAATTACTTTGTATTCAAATTTAATGATTTAAACATTTCAATTGTTTTAACCCTAACCGTATGTTGAAGTAATATATGCGTTACAGTTACACAATTAACAAATATTTAAATATGTAAAATTTGTGAATAGAAACACACTGCATATATACTCATAATTATAGTGAACATTAATTGTTATGATTCTGCTGAGAAGCCTTTGAACTAGCAAGTTTCTTTAAATCTGGTTGGTAGCTAGCAGTTGTGGTGCGAAGAAGTTCTGTCAGATGCCGGTTACTAGTTACTGCTCGATGCTTTGATTTTATGAACTTCATTGTGGAGTACAAAGATTCACAGCAGTAGGTTGTACCGAAAATGGATATAAGTCGGCAACTAGCTTTCTTAAGTTGAGTTTCAGTCAAGATGTTTTTTTAAAACTTTCATTTCTTTTTGATATTATATATTTCAAACGAAAAGTTTTAATTTCATAAATTGTTTGCGAGCCGCAATGTGAACACAGAAGAGCCGCATGCGGCTCGCGAGCCGCAGTTTGGCCACCGTTGCTCTAGACCTTCCCTTTGAAAATTCAAATCAGACAACTTCAACCCTAAATCGATCATTCAAATGAACTAAAAGTAAGACAATTTATTTATGCTTTTTATTACATTTCTTCTATTATAACAAAATGATTGCGAGAATTTTGGTTTACAACTGCCAGGCTGGTTCTGAAAGAATTCACACAAAAGGGAATTCTTGATTTTACGAGCACCATCCGATGGGAAGGAACATCCCCCTCGGACTGACCACTGAAGTTGTGACGGGACATACACAGATATTTATAATTCATGACTATTGCATAAAGAAATGATGGGTAACATTGAATAACAATAAATATTTAGAAAGGACCCCCCCACCCTATAAGTTAAGGGTGGTTACACTCTGGGGCAGTTTCAGGATACTTCAGTAGCATTCATATTCAAGCTGTATGGATCTAGTGTGCCCACATCAGCTGTCTAAATATTTCCTAGAAATAAGTAAGTACAACACTGATCTAACAGGATATTAAACCCCACTCAATGAAAATTCAATAATATTGGTTATAATGACACTGGAAGGGACACACATTGAGTTACTTGTGTACATTCATCGAATGTCGCCTCAACTTCTTGACCTAGCAGAAGTTTTGAGCAATGAAACGTACAATATAAACATCCGTTTGTTTAAAGCTTTGAGAATTCCATATACAGGGTGGCCGGGTGCACGGGTGGCCGGGTGCACGGGTGGCCGGGTGCACGGGTGGCCGGGTGCACGAGCGGCAAAAAGGGAATCGATGTTCCATGCAGCCATAAAAATGTTTGTAGCATAGGCCAAGAGTGCATGGCTTGTAAAGCCCCCGTTTGGCCACCTCTGATAGAATAGTTTCGAATTTCAAGTTAAATAAAATAATAGTACTAGTGAGACGGGGGAAAGATATAAATACTAGGTAAATAAATCAAGGCTATTCTTGGTCCTTGTTTTTTTTTGTTTGTTTTTTTTTTTAAGACAGCTGCATTATCAATTAGGATTGTATAAGTTTAAACGTTTAAAAAAAAAAAGAGAAAAAAAAAATTAAAAAAAATAAATAAAGAAACTACATTAAATGCAATAATTTATGTACATGGTCTATTAAAATGGATGCTGTGCTTTTATGTGAATGCTGTAAAATAATTAAGACAGAACAATGACATCAATAAAACAGATACATTTCATTAAAAAAAAATTATGAGGACTAAAAAAAATTTTGGGGGGGGGGGGGGGGGGGGGAAGGGGTGGAGGGGAAGAGAGAATTCAGATAAATTTAAGGAGGAAACAAAATAAGAAAAACTATTTTATCAATTTTTGTTTTATCCTGAGACATGGCATGGAATAAAAAAAAAAAAGGTCCTAGGACATAGCGGGTCATTTACATTTTCAGTTGTGCAGGTATTTTCAAAATCAGATAATGTCAGGTGTGCACTGTGCCAGGATTAGTTTACAAAATTCCGATCACAGCATATTATGGGGTGTTCTGAAATTGCTAATGACACTTATCTCTTTGAAGACTGTTGTGATTTGTCAACATGATAAATTTAACGTTAGATAAGAATTTTAAAACATTTACTAGAAATGTAAGACGTTATTGCAACTCACCCTCAAGGGTGCACCATTTGAGAAACAAATTGGCAGTTAAAATACATATGATGGTGCTTTACAAAAGTTTTAGGGATAATTTTAGAACCCTTGAAAAACTTTAAGTATAAATTTTGGGGATCAGAAGATTTATACAACACTAGTTTACAACTACAAGAATATAGTTATTATAAATGAGCTCATTATTCTACTACCAACAGTAGTTTTCTATTTTACACAAGGGTTGTATTACATTTGAACAGGCTAAAAAAAAACCTGCCTGACACTAGCTTTGGATTTCCTCTTCCTCAGGATGAACTTCACCTTGATCCATCCCAAGTTCACCTTGATCCATCCCAAGTTCACCTTGCTCTTTAATAACCACTCCCTCCTCCACCTCCATCACATCCTGCTCCTGCTCCTCGTCCACCTCCAGACAATCCTCCACCACATGGTGACCGTGATCCAAGCCCTGGCCTATGTCCACCATCTGGCCATCCTGGCCCTCCACCTCCACAACGATCTCTCCGTTGCTGCACCTTCTCTTGGTCACCTTCAGCTCTGACAACCCTTCCATGTGATGAGACACAAAATCTCCAGAGGACACGACTACCCGACCACCTCCCTCCATCTCCAGGATTTGGCTCCGGTCCAGGTGGATAACTTGACCGCTCTCCATCTGGATTCCAACTCCAGACCCCATATCTTCGCCCATGTGGATAATCTGACCCAACCTTCCCCCTTCCATTTCCACAACCTGCACTCCTTCCATCCCAACAACTTGGCCAGATTGCATGGATACTGCATCAGTGGATCCGTCACCCAGATTCTGACCCAACTCTGCTTCTATTGCCTCAGAACTAACTTTGGTCACCACTGAGTCTCCTTGAACTGATAATTCAGTAAGGTGCTGGGGGTCAAATTTGATGTCTTGTTCCATGCCCATCTGTGCAGAATCGTCATCAAGGATAGCATTGCCATCCTCATCATCTCTTTGAATTTGTAGGGTCTGATCTCCAACCTGCAAGTACCATTGGAAAAAAGGTTTTATTTATATTAATGAAGGTTGGGGGTGGGGGGGGGGGGGGCTGCACGAAGCTCAATAAAACATTTAAGTCTGCCAGGTTTTAAAACAAAGGTTGAGAAACACTGGACTGAAACACGGTAGTGTACATTTGCGGGGCTTTGGAGCGGAACCTGGAGCTGTTTGGGGACTGCTCAGAGCTTCAAATAGGCAACTATGTGCAAATATTTTATAGAAAATTGTCAAGATCTGTTTGAAATATGAAAAATTATTTAACTTATTATAATACCGACGGTTGCGACTAAATGTGACCTCCAGGGGTTCTCGACGGATGTGTCCAAACACCTCTCATTTTTATTTAAAAATAGCAACAAAATCTCACATGCTCAAGACTTCTGGTAAGGCGTGATTATGCATGGTTTGAATTTTTTTTAAAGTGAGGTTTTTATCTTATTTCAATTTTGATCTATGTGTGCTTTAGTACGGTGCACCTATGCATAGCCTGTGTTCGTCCGAGGTGCCAAAAATGTTTTTTTTGGGTCATTGCTTGTTTTTTGTTCCCTGTTAATGTTATATTTTTAATAAACCTATTTCATTTCTGGAAGCATTTAGCCTTAATTCCTTAATATTAATATTTAGCAGCTTAAAGAAATATTGGACAAATGTAAATCAATTGCTGAACGGAGTTACTTACCTTTCTCAGGAATATCAATTAAATACGGAAATAGCGCTGCCGCCAGGAACGAGTTAATAAATTTATGTTTTCTTTGCTGTTGTCACTTTCTTCTACAAATTGAGCAGCATTACTCTAAGCCACTGGTTCTCAACCTGTGGGTCGCGATCCTTTTGGGGGCGAACGCCCCTTTCCCAGGGGTCGCATAAGACCCCTGGGAAAAACATACACTCTATATTTATGAAGTAGCAATGAAAATAATTTTGTGGTTGGGGGTCGCCACAATATGAGTAACAGTATTAAAGGGTCGCAGCATTAGGTAGGTTGAGAACCACTGCTCTAAGCCATCATAAGGGTAATAAGTTGCCTACTTGGTTACAGTTAGCGATTTATTTACAATTCTATATGTCCTATTGTGCCAAATAATTAGCATTATTTATGCTTCCTCTTTCAAATTATTACAACTACTACCAGTCGTTCTCACCCAATTCGGAATAAGGCATTGAATAATTTTCTAAAACTATTTAAAACTTCCATAGTAACTATATTTTTGTTGAATATGATTTCTTCTTTTATTCTTGCGTAAAGAAAAAAAAAAAATAACCATAACCCATCACCCACACCTCCAGCACACTCTTGCATTTCACTCTCTTGAAATTTGATGAAATGGTGAAAAATTTCATTTCCCATTTTTAATGCCATCCCCACCCACTTGTCCCGTTTCAGTTTATTGCTAACATTTCCCTGTTAACTCGCTTTGTCATTAAACAGGATTTTTTTGTGAGCTCCTGTTTGAAAAAGAGTACGGTAATTCTTAACCTGACCAGCTGAAATCCATACCTGGATGTGGGTAATCGTGTCCTGGCCAGCACCATGAGCCTGTAGCAGCTGGGCCAGATGGGCCTTTGTGTCTTCAGTAAGTTCCATTTCTTGGATTGATCCATTTTCATCTTGGTTGACCACCTGTTGATCACAAGCAGCTTAATAAATGTGCTCAACTGAATGATTATCACACAAGGTTAAGCTCAGAACTATTAACATCCAGACATGGGCATTTCCTCACATATCCTTTAAAAAAAAACTGTCAATAAATTCAATATACTGATACAATTTGTCCCTACCTTCAAGATGAAAAGAGTAGATTCTCCGCCTGGCCTGTCTATGCGCATGGCTTGTTCTCCGTTAGAGCCCAATTCTCCTGAGACACCCTGTAATCATCCACGAGACATGCAACTTTTACCAACCGTTATGACAGAAATGATCTTTTCCATCATTTTGGAATTTTTACATGATTAAAAAAACTTTCTTTAACTTTTCGCCCAAATTTTTAAAAGTGAAGATAGTGTTAATTCTTTTTTGTGTGAAATTGTTGATTGCAGAAGATGTCATAATAGCTAGTTATTTTATCATTTTTTGAAATAACCTAGTTCATGTATGGCTAATAAAACTGAGCTTTGAAAAAAGATTTTAGAATTTTCAGCTAATCAAGGTCATAAATGTAAAATATGTCATAATCTACACCTACCCATAATAAGGAAATAGAAATAATCAAATAATTTGTTTTTTTAAAATTAATTTAAAATCTTAATTGAAGATTTCAATGCATTTTGTGCATTGGTCAGCCTTCCAATGCTATATACAGCAACTGATTGTTAATATAACTGATATTTTTAGCATTGCTGAATGCAGACATAATGAAAAAGAAAACAGAAGCTTACTTGTTGAAGTATGACTTCTCCGCCAGTGTAAGTTTGATTTCCATCTTCATCGGTTGTAACAATAATCTCATGGGATCTGGGTAGTCCGACGCGGACTATGCTGGGTTTAATGTCATCACTTTCTATCATCATACGAGATTGTGTTGCTGCCGTAACTGGCTTCTGGAGTGAATCTAGAAACTCTGGCTTTTCCTCAAAGACGTTCCCAACTTCTGGATGCTGAAATAAGACGGGATTTTAATTTTTTTTTTAAATAAATCATACATTCTCTACATTTAATATTTCTTAAATGAATGTTAAACTTTATGTGTAACAATAACTGGATAAATAATCTGCAGCTAAAAAAATGCAACATTTTTATAGCCACATGAAAACCTATCCTTGATAAATAAAGCCCATTATTTTACTAAGTACATTTTTCATTACTTCAGTTTTTTTCCCTTTCTTTATTATTAGACGTCAGCTAAGTCAAAAACAAGTTAAGCCATAAAAATTTGGTTAATAAAAGGCACAAAGTACACTTATTTGTCTACATAAGATGAACATTCTTTCATACTGAGCAAATTTTTTTAAAATGTAAAATTAAAATAAGTATATGAAATAATCTAATGCTGTGCTGTTACTTAAGATAAAGGGGAAATAATGCATTTCAAACAATGAAGAGTACCCTTTTCTAAATCGTTGACACATTTTCAGTTAATTAATCACTGAAGTTAATCTTTTCACTCTGATGGAATTTGACATCATTGTCAAACGTATTAACTATAATTTCAAATTGTCCACGTGGCCTACATATAGATCTGTTGCTAAAAACTACACAAATTTCAAAACTTTCAAAGCATGTTCACACCGCCGGTTTGTTTCTGAGACTCTCAGCCGGGAAGCTGTTGCAATGCAATGTGTGAGATTTCTGAGAGCCCAGGCTGCTTGTAGCAACAACGGGGAAAACAGGTGTCATTATCACAGGTTTGGTATCAGCTGCAGTATATAGTCTGCAGGCAATATACAAAAACAATCCCTCACTCATACTTTTTATCTATGTGCATGCGTTATTATTAGCTGGCAGGTTAGTAACGTAGCAACTGACCGTTAGAAAATTGCATGGTCCAAAAAAAAAAAAATGTATTTGTTATCAGCTTACTTGTTGTCAAATTTTAATTATTAGTTGTATTCTATAATACCGGTAGCCATAATTTGTAGTTCAATTTTTGAAATAAATTTCAGGTCTGATTTTATTGCAGGCCATAAAAGATTTTAGAAGAGCAATATCTGGTTTTAAAAAATGGAATTCATTACAATTTATTTTTTTTTCGTTGCATCGTATGGGTGGTTATTGGTAATATCATTTATAAGGTAAAATGTAGAATTTATTTATATAAAGGGCCACAATCACAAGTTGCTGACCGACGGACTAGTACATAAATATCAACAAAATTTCTGCATAGTGTAAACACCTACATTGGATATCTCTGTCAGCTGGAGATTGTAAACATCAATAAATATCAGTGGATTCTCAACATCACAAGGATTCACCACTGAGCTACAAAAAATCAGCAGTGTGAATGTGCCTTAATGATGAAATAAATTTGCTTACCTTGCGTTTATAATGCCTAATTATTGTGTGTCTGTGGGCGCAGCATTCGTGACATACACCACATACATATACATATCCACTGTGATAGTTGCGCATGTGGTTACGCAGCTCATATGTGCGAACAAACTGCTTATCACACAGGTCGCAAGAATACTTTTGTTGAAGTGTGTGTTCCAATCTGTGCCTATTGAGCTGATCAGGATATTTAAATGCCTGAAACCAAAAACAAATTATAGTCAGCTTAAACGTAAGTATCATATAAGATGCATCTTATACAAAGTTTTACATATCAGCACCCAGGGTGCATCTTTTAGAAGTGTGCGTCTTATGCCAAATATTTTTACACAAATCGTCAAAACTCGCGTCTTATAACTAGGTGTGTCTTATATGCTCAAAAATATGGTAAGTATTTTTTAACACCTACGAACAGCACAGTGTGTGATACTGAAGGATGATTATTGCGGTCGATATTCACGTATCACGATTTTCATTCCTAGTTGTAAAAACAATTGGGTCAGTGTTCAGTAATTACCATGTGTACCAATCAAATGCAGGCCACTTAAAATTTAAAATTCTTTTGTTTTAATGTTTTGTATATCAATGAAGCCGCCTTTACATCTGGAGTTTATTGTTTCTAGAATCTAGAAACCAGGTACTCAACCCATACGGTATTGGCCAGGCGGCAGATAAGAATAAACAATAATCGCTGTTACTCTGCCTCAGACAATTCTTTGAACTACCGGTAAACTAAAAATGGAAATGAAGCCTTGTTTACATCCAACGGGTGGTGAAACATTGGACATATTTTCATTTATGGTAAGGGAAAGGAAACCATTGAATATAAATTGCTCAGTGCGTGCGTGAAATTTAATCTTTTTTTACACAAATCATCAAAACTTGCATCTTATATGTGGTGGATCTTATGTAAAATATTTTTTACACAAATGGTCAAAAGCAACATCTTATATACGGGTGCGTATTATATATGGGTGCGTCTTATATGCCCAAAAATACGGTAAGAAGAACCCTGTCATAGTATATGAGAATAAAACAAACATATAAGAAAGGTTTATTAGTATCTCGTTGAATTTTTCCTTTTCACATATTGAAATACTTTCTGTGCCAAAAAATAAAATACTTTCTGGCCCAAAAATAAAATTACCTTGCCACAAACGTCACATTTGTAAGCTCTCTCTTTAGTGTGGGAGATGAGGTGAGTCTTCATGTTTCCTTTCTGACGAAATGTCTTGCCACATTTTGGACAAGGATACAGTTTGATTGTGTCTGCATGAAACTGTTTAATGTGAGCTATGAGACCAGTCTGTAAAAAGAATACATATCTATTTGACAAATGAAACTAAAGTATTGTAGAATATTCAAAGTAGTTTCCAGGTGGTAAAACAAAACCATTATACAAGGTTAAATTAATACTCCTCTGGACAATTTAAAAAAAAATAATATACCAAAAAATTAATTGATATTGATAAAGACATTTAAGAGAATTTATGCAAATCTTCACAATTTATTGCACCTTTGAATAGGTGATGGAATTGATTAGTTTAAATAATCATTCACTTATACATTAATTTGCTTACCTTAGAAAAAAGAACTTTGCCGCAATGAGTGCATTGCAGCTGATACTGTTTCTCGTGGACTGTCGCAACATGAAGCTTTAGATAGTTTTCATAATGGAACCGTTTCCTACATATGTGGCACTCAGCCTGTTTCTCCCCATGAACTTTCAAATGTTTCATCATATTACTTCTTGAACTGAAGAAACAAACAGGATGCAGAAAGCATTCGCATTTTTTTTTTTTAACAATACAAATATATCAATATGCACTAGAAAAAAGCACTTTCTTTTTTCCTCAATAATTATTTTAAAAATTTTAATTTTGTGTAGATATTCAAAATGAAAAGCTTTAATTTATAGTAATTAAAATTAGAGACTTCTAGCCTACAAGGTTTTTTTAGGTATGGACTTAAAAATAACATTTTTTTTTTTTTAAAAATGAGAGAGAGAGAGAGAAAGAGAGAGAGAGAATTCCAAATGCAAAGACATTGAAAAAAAATGTATGTTTTACCTAAATGTTTTTCCACAGTCGGGGCAAGAAAGATTATCTTTGATAAAAAGACGATTTTTCTTTCGCACCATTCTAACTGTTGTACCATTGGGCAAGCGGCACTGGTGATCATTAAGGTAATCTTTGCGGGTGAAAAGCTTCCCACAAAATTCACAAGCAAATTCTGGCTGGCCATGGAGTGAGAGATGGCGTGACAAGTAGCGTTCATTTTTAAATGGCTTTTGGCAAATGTCACAGGCTAAGAAGGTTGACTGATCTGTGCCGACCTCACCCAAAGCTTCACATTTGTGATTATGGAGGGTGCCAATCTAAAATAAAAATGTATAGTATTTGGTCATTATTAATTTCTAATTAAAAAATAGACACATTTTTTAAAATCCTTAGCTGCTAATGATAATTAGCTACAAGCTAACAAGACCCTTTTCTGTTAAAAATTTCACCTCTTACCAAGGAATTCAACTTTGATATAAAATAAAATCATTTTAATGTAACATGGATGTTACTGAGGTTGATCACAAATCATGTTACTTAGTTTGATCACAAATCAAAGTGACAAGTCTAATAAACTGTAGTATCTACAGAACACAACAACAAAGTATCTATATCACTAAATGGTCAGTCAACAGTTTACTTATGCAATCTGTTTTTTTAACAGTTACCTTTATAAACCTTTTCCCACATTTGTCGCATTTGTGTGGATGTGTGTGGGTCATATGATGCTCCTTAAAGGCTAGCCACTCATTGAAGACTTCACCACAAGATTCACAGGGAGCACTTCCGTCCTGCTGGATCTTCTGTTTCGTCGCACACACAGGTGCATGCCAGTTCAGCTCTTCTTTGCGAATAAAAACACGCTCACAAAGATCACATTTGAAAGCCCCATGATGAGATGCCTCATGACGTACTAAGTATGCAATGCTGGCAAATGTTTTATTGCATTCCTTACATGGGAACTGAACATTTGCTTTCTCATTGAGGACCTTCCCTGCACACTCATGTTCTGCAAGGTCTTTAAGAGAGAAATATGCCACTTTACAGGCACCACATTGATACTTGCCACAGTTAAGTGTGTGGTTCTGTAACCCCAGTTGTGTGCCAAAAGTCTTTTTGCAATTGGGACACACATGCACACTGTACTCTCCGGAGAGTTCTGGACAACAACGAGAAATGTGCCTTTGGAGAGAATCCTTACGAGAGTAGCATTTGCCACAAACCTAAAATTTAATGAAATCATATTAGAGCAACTCTTAAAAAATGAAATTATTTACACAATTTTTTTTTTAGAAATGTAACAATATTTTTATTCTGCAAGATGTATTAAGCGCAAACTATTGAAATCGAAGCAAATAAAAAGATGGAGACCTTTTAGTAGTAAATTGTCCTTACCATTTAATTAACCAATAAATCCTTATATCAAAGGAATTAAATAGTTGATTAATTGGATATCATTTGCCATTTTTGTTTACAGGTTTATTCTCATTTTTTTAAAAAGCTTTACTTCATATAATACCCATGTCATCCTATGAATTACAAATAATCCTCAAAAAAAACAAACAAAAAAAACCCCCACACACAACAAAAATAGCTATAATATAGTTTTGATGGTTGCACCACCATCATATAATAGTGCCTTACCTCACATTTGTAGATGTCTGTGTGCATTGCCATATGCCTGAACAGATACTTCCCACTAGTGAACGACTGGCGACAAATTTGACACTCGTGGTTGGCATCATGAAAGACTTCCCCTTCTTCTAATAGTCCACTGGTGCAATCATGCTCATCCAGCAGATCCTGGTGTCATTCAAAAGTACAGCAATGAAAATAATTGCAAAAAAATGAGTCACAACTCTCCAGTTTTAAATTTAAGTCATATCATTTTAAAAGAAAATATACATTTTTAACAAATTTTCCTGATGATCAATTATTTGTGAATGTGTTGCTGTCATTGTGTTTTTTTCAACCAAAAACCCCATACAAATTAAAGAAATACAATGTGCACAGTACTGGTGACACATGTTTGTGATATAATAATAGAGTCTTAAAAGGATTATACTTTTTCATAAAATATGCATATAAATTGATTTAGGTACCCAGCAAATAAATTCATAACATAGTTTCAGTGAAAGAAAAAATTAGCCTTTTAAATCTAACATGTTGTACATGTTGCAACTAGAATTATTAAAGTTAAAGACTATTAGTAAAGTGTGTGTTTCTTTTTATAGGATCAATATCTAGTAACACTGAGATTTTCAAAACTAAAAGTAACATAACCGGTACTTGGTATAAAAATATCTTTATATTGACAAACCTGACGCAAAAAAGTTCTCCCACATTTGTCACAGGTGAAGCGAGCGCGATGCATGGAGGCGTGTCGAATGGCAAAGTTTATCTGGTTGAACGAACGACCACATTCCCTGCAACAGAATGTATCATTTCCTTCTTCATCAACAGTCTGCTCAACAAGATTTGCCGTATCGTCGCAGGTGTGCTTGATCAAGGACTCATTCCTGGCAAATCTCTTGCCACAAATGTTACACCTGTACCTATCGGTGTGCGCTGGCAGGTGAAGCTTAAGATACTTCAACTGTGTAAAATGTTTGTTACATATGCCACATGCAAATTCTTCAGAGCCATTTGGGCCTTCAACAATTTTAGTTTTTCCTTCCAACTCCTCTAATTCGGGGTCATCGCCACGCCGACGTTTCTTGCGCCTCTGCCTCAGAGGCTGATGATGCCTGTCATTGTCGCTGTCTTCCCCTTCTTCACCGGTATCAGCATTGTGTGTGATCCAAGCAGATTTTGTGCTACTTCTCTTTAGGGTGACTCTGTATTCATCTGAATCCCCATCATCTTCCATACTCCTGTCTTCATACAAATCTGCAGCAACCATGGCAATAGGATCTGGTACTTTGTCAGCAGATATGGCTGCATTCACAAGTGCCGTCAGCGCATCTGTACCGTCCAGATCAGCAATTGTGTTCTTCCTCTCATGATGAGGTACACCAACAACCTCCTCTCTTGTTCCCACTTCTATATCAGAGTCTTTATTTAGGACAGTTCTGTTGAGAATCTCCCCAGCTTCTTTGATATCAGTTGATTCTTCTATAAGAATGTTGTCAGATCTTAGTTCAATAACTTGGGCCGTGGTCTCCTCAGCCACTGTTGTGCCACTTGTAGATTCTGAAATATTAGAAGGCTCGGCAGGCTCTTTCCTGTCTAATGTGGTTGAGATTTCATAGGTGGTAGTTTGATCCCCTTTGGTAATGACAATATATTTCTTTGGGGACTCTACAACTGGTGGAGGTTTTTCTGCCTTGACTTCACTGGAACTCGCTTCTTCCTCGCCAGTGTTTTCTGTTAAGACAACTGGCTTTTCAAAGGAGAGCTTAGTCTTGACATCCTCAACATTTAATGACTTTTTAATGCTTGACGCATTATTCATTATCTTGGGAGACTGACTTTTGGAATCGACAACTTGGACGTAACTTTTTCTCTTAGGAACAGGAGATGTCATTTCATCCATTGCAGCCTTCCTCAAAGTAGCTGCCATGGCCATGCCGAAACGTTTACGAGGCACCTTGACCTTATCCTCATCATCTGAGCCTTCTTGGTGATCTTCATCTGAAGAGGCTTCACCAGGATACTTAAGCCATTTGCCAAGTTTACCCAAACCTCTAAGAGACCTGGTACTTCGCCTTGGACGATTCCCATCGGTGTGAGGTGTTTCTAGGTCTAAAGAAATGTCTGGAGATTTCTGAGGAGTTGAGACAACTGTTTCACTTGAGCTCTCAACGGGTATCTTCCGTGGCCTTCCTCGTTTCTTCTTCTCAACAACAGCAATTTCTTCCACTTTTATTGACTGAGCAGAGTCGCCAAAGCTATTTTGAGTAACATCAGTATTGCTTCCTTCTGAATTATTCACAAAACTATTCTGGTTATCGTCTAGTGTCTCACTCTCGTGGCCCTCATCTTCTTCTCCGCTCAGTTTTTGTCTTTTACTATTGGAGTCTTCAGTTTCACTTTCTGCAGAAACTATTGGAGAGCGCCTGGGTCTCCCCGGCCTCCTTCCTGTTCCAGTTCTTAGTATTCGAGCACCACTACCTCTGGGTCTGCCTCTTCCTCTCCCCCTACCTCTTCCCCTGCCTCTGAGTAGTGAGTAATTCTTATACTCTCCCACTTTTAGAGGTACAGGTCGTCTACCACGCCTGGGTGGACCCTCACTGTAATTGTAAACAGGAAAAAGATGATCGCGGATGTGTTTGGCAAATAAAAACTGTGATGTGAATTTGTCTTCACAATGTTTGCATGTATAATCCCCTTCAACATCATCCGGGTGGATCTCTGCGGAGTCTCTGCTGGCATCGGCGTCTTTAGACTCCTCACCGTCTGTTCCTTCATGAGTCTCATGCTCATCTTCTGCATCAGTAAATAGTATCTCTCCAAGCATTGCTGGAATTTAAAAAAAAAAAGAAATGAGTAATTACTTTTCAGAAACACAAAAACTTGGAAAGCAACTAACAAGCACGGTAATAGAAACGAATGCTTACATTTTGTTTTGCCATCTGGAACTAGTGACTTGTTCAGTTTTTTAGCGTACTGGGGAGCATACCACACTTTGAGCTCATCCCCAATGAAAACATCTCTTGTGGTGTTGAAGAAGATATTGATTCCAAGCTGGTAGGCCATACAGTTCTGCTCTTCTTCATTTTTGGCCACCTGCACCAGTGCCATCCAGTTACAATCTGCTTCACTGCTAGCATCAAGGCTAATAGAACTGCCATCTTTAGATAAGATCTGATGTTGAAAAAAAAAATTAGAGCAATTTTTTAAAAGCAAATTTTAAAGAAATTAGTTGCCATTAGACCAACAATTTTTTTTATAAAGAACATTCAACTTTTTTACCCTGTTAGTTGATGTCAATTGTACCAATCATTTATTAAAAACAGAGAAGAACATGTTAATCTTTATCCTTTTTGCCCAGTTAACAATACCTTTTGTTCTTACTTTGAAAAGAATAAATTATAAACTAACTGATATGATATAAATTGACATAAAATCAAGAGGACGTACAAATCTGTTCATATTAATTTAGAACTACAGTTGGAGTTGGTAACACCATTGTTTTGGATGTCATGGTTATCAAAAGAATTTATTTTAAGTTTAACAACATAAAATTTTATGATTTATAGCTCAAAATTCAGTAAGATGGTCTCCGAGGTATATCATGGTAAAGGTGGTGTTCAGGTACGGCGTGTCAACTGTTTGTTATTAGATAACCTCCATAACAAGCTCAGTCATAAAAAGTTAACCATATGGTCAATACGAGGCAGCAAGCTTGATTATTTGTTTTATAAGATGCAAAAACTTTTCGTGCTAAGCCTTTTTTTTTTTCATTTAAATATGCATATGCGTGATGGCCACTGTATTCATAACATACCTTGAGAACAAAAAGATCTTCTCTGTCGATATTGTTCATAGTTTTCTTGGCCTCAAATGGACCAAGTTGTGTTTTATTACTGATTGTCTCCAGTGCTAAAATGCCAACCCCACCATCTGGAAACTCCACTGCATTTAAATAATGGGGCACTGTCAACCTGGCTCTATAAAAATAAGATAAATTTGTGTAAGAGTGTATCAATATTATTACAATAACTGGGTGGAGGGGAAAAAATGTAGTGCTGCTCTCATTCCTTAATGTTTGAACCTTTGCAGCTAAAACTGTCAAGTTCTGTTTAATTCACCAAGGACATGGCTAGAAGAGTGCCACTGTAGACTATATCGCTAATATCAAGTGTCAATGCACTAGCTGAGGTGTGAAACAGTGCCAGGGAAGATGTCAGAAATAAACATGTTTTTGAGAGGACATAATTTGAATGTGTTTTAAATATTCATTTCATGGATGAAAAAAAGGATTAGAACTTTAAAAAAAATTATCCTTCTCTCGTAATTTCTCAGTCACGATTAAGGGTGAGTGGCATCAATACACACTTTTCTTTAACTTTAATCAAAAGTCTTGGCAACTCCCTAAGTCTGGATCACTTGATTGAATTACACAGGCAATTTTAAGTCAATGCATGATACACAAGCAATTTAAAATAAAAAAAAATAAAAAAAAATAAAAAAAATAATATATGGCAAAAAAAGTATAAATCATGGCTAGAACATAAAAAGCAGAACCAGAATGAAATATTTATATCAACAACTTTGCATTATTCACAAAACAAAAAGTTGAATATTAAGCTGGTCTTTGCGTAAACAATGACCACATATCAGTAAGAGTGGAGGGAAAATTATGATAGCATGTTTTGAATCATTCCTTATCATATTTTGGCAAATATTTATAAAATCCCAAAACAATTAAAAAACATCTAGATTTACATCTGGAAAGAACATTTTTACACTAAAATCTGCTGATTTATTGATCAGAAAAAGTAAGGAAAAAAATGTATATTTAGTTAATTTAGGTTGATTTTTTCCTCATAAATTTTTGGTAGAAGGTTAAAAATTGAATGTGGCTAGATTTACCTAGATATCTGTGGTATAAATTTTGTAGTAGAAAGTCCAAGTTCTGGACATTCCTCTGTAGCATGCTCCTGGCCACAAACATCACATTCCAAATCTGCTGCAGAAATTAATTCAAAGTAAATTAAGGAAAAATTAAAGTATGCCACCATTTTTTAAACTAAGATTATATGAACTTTAAAAATAACCTTGTCAGTGTTTGAATTGATACACATTTTTTTTAAATTTTAATTTGTCAGTTTCTCTTTTATCTACATGTTAATAACAAAATATTTTACTTCCTTATCCACATTTTCCCCAATTTATAAAATTGGAAATTCAGAATGCTTTATTCTGTATACATTATTGCTTAATGCCAGTTAATGGGTTGTGTACTTTAGTATTTAAAAAATGGCTCGTAAATCGGATATCAAACATAAAAAATATTTGTTGATACACAAGGTTAACCATTTTATGATTTTCTTATCCCAAGTTTGGCGATATGTCATAGAGAAATAACAGGCACTTTTATATCAAGAAAAAGCTACCCTCTGTTTCTGTATTTTTAGAATCAGAAATTCAAATCTGCTGATGATATGCATGTGTCATATTAACCCTCTTGAGACGGCTGGGCCGGTCTATCGGCTCAGAGGGTTATGGCAAAAAAAGACAAAAGGCTGATCCATCCGACCTAATAATAAAAGCCTCAAGATTGGCTGGCTTATCTTCGTACCAGCTAATCAGATTGCTTCCCCCATTTCTTGCTCACCTCACCATTTTAATGATGGTTTCAATTAATAGTTTACTGTGATCTGTCATTTTATATATTAAAAATGTGTAACCTAAAAATGCTTTCAAAATATGTGACCTTGAAATATGCCAAAATGCATTAGCAGCCATAAGGGAATATTTTATGCAGTTTTTCCACACTGAATCTCATTTAAATATGGGCAAGGGCTTATTTAGGCTTCAAAAACATCATAAAATTTAACTAAATTTTGCAAATCAGGATATCTCATTTGCATAAATGTTGAAATTTCAGTTTGATTTAAGAAAATCATATTAGTTCATTCAATTTTCTACAAGAATACATATAATTTTATATTTTTAAAGTAATTAGTTTATAAATCCTTTTTTTCTAAAGTAAGTGCAGGGCGTGTGAAAAGGGCATTGACAGCCAAAAAAGGCTCCTTCTCAGAGGCTTAATATTTCAATTTTTTAACTTATTAAATTCTTTAAATTTGACTCAAGTTGGAATCCTAGAAACAATTAGGAATGCAAATTTTATATCTTGTCCTCACAAAAAAAACATAGCCCGGAGCTTTTTAAAACTAATAAAAAATTAGCGCTGGCTAAACTAAAAAATCTACAATGATATAAAAAACAAGGTATTGGAAAACCCTTTATTATCATATCAAAAACAGAAGGACATGGACCCACTTCAACAAGATCATGGAAGCCATGGTATTTCTAGATTGGGTTGTAGGAAACTCATCAATATAGCAGGTTATTTCAACTCATGATGACTTCTAGATCTTACATGTATATTTGGAAAATAATTCACCATGAACTTACACATTTATCAAAAAATCAATAGTTTATTCTTAATTTAACATAAAAGGTTTAGTATATTTTGAATATTATTTGAAGACAAATTTATAATTTTTGAATTTAAATTGCTCTCCTACACAAAAAATTAGTAATTACCATTTTTCTTTGCCTTTTCTTCCAGTGTTGGACTACTAGATGTAGCACTTCCATTGATATTAATTGTTTCTTTCTCCATGACTGATGGATTCATGCTGTTCAGAGCTAAAATAGAAAACAGACTTGTTTTTATTTCAAAATAATTTTTTTTTCACTTTAACAAATCAAAATATGGTTATTGGTTAAAAGCTCAGCATGGTTATGACAGTATTTACAGACTTAATTTGAGTAAAGGGAGACATTAGGTATGTTTTAAATTTTAAGTTGTAACATAAATTGTTAATTTACAATGTGCCACCTTTAATAAATACGGTACCACAGTCAATCAAGTATATTTCACCACCTAAGCCTTAAGCCATGAATAATGAATTAGGAAATAACAGTAACACCATGGAACATACTGAATAGGTTGTAGAGTAGGGCATAACTTTTATTTTTTTAGATTTTAAATTAAAAATGTATTGTTCCAATGGGCCTACTTGAATTAGCATTCAGATTTGTTTAAAGCAAAGTTGTGTTAAATTTAGTTGTTAGCAGACCTGTTTACCCTCAAACTCTTAAACTCGTATAATATCATCACAAAATCGTTCAATACATTATCTTAATAGTAAAACTTAATCATACAGTATATAAAATACAACTCAAAATCGTACATTGTACGCCCAAATCATAAGAGTAAACAGGTCTTTGTTAGTATCTTAGAATAAGAATTCAACGTTGATATTTGAAACAAAACTGAGAAATATTGAAATATTTTGAAAGAATAAATGATAAATTAAAGGTGGTTTATTTTAAATTTGATTGACACATGCTACCACTACCGGTACATTGAATATGACAACATTTTTTTTGAAAATTAACAGTAATCTGGGGAAACATTAACATGCTAATTGTTATAATATTAATTTTGTTATTTAATTGAAATTTGTACTATAGAAAATTGTGCAATGGAAATTTGTTAGAACAGAGGTTTGTTCATGTTGATGATCCTGCTGTATAGACTGGTTGACTTGAGTAGTTGTGAACGGAATGTTCAATACTATAGATAGGTTAAGCTAAAGAAGTACAATAAATACACCTATCTGATCTGTAATATATTTGTGTCATTTTGTGTGTGTGTGACATAACAAAAATTAGTGATTTTTTAAACCAACTTAAAGACTCAGCCACATAAAGATGTTCTAGATATCACGGTCAGCCCCCTTGAGTGACGGTGTGACATTCACATTGTGTGTTAATATATTGAAGTTTTAATTTTAAATAGGTCTACAAAGTTTTAAAAATATAGTTTTGACTTAAGACTGTTACACTTGTGCTTTTTATAGGCTACTAAATTCTTTCTTATATGATACATTAGGTAATGGCATCAGCTGGCCGCCGATCTCGTACGAAGCTTTTTAATTCCCTCCCCAAAGCACCTCCCCCAGCTCGAATATCGGTTCCCCTTGCCACGAAGAGGCACATTGGAGATCTCCCTTTGTCAGGAAAGCCCCCACCCGCTCAGTTATGTTTACCAATGTGAGCTGTTCTAGCCAAGGAACATCCGGTCTACCGGACACTGCTCTCGCAGTGCCAACGGACGACTTCCCTACAGGGGTCGGGTTGGTACATTTATGTCCTAATATCTTCCCCCTCCCACCCCGGGGAATTCTGTCTTAGATTTGAGCAAATTACTATAACCAGTAGTCCAATTATTATTATTATTATTAGGGCAACTTAACTTTTGAATAAGCCTGGCTTATAATTTAAATTAAATTAATTTGCGAGAAATGACCCTAAATAGTATAGGCCCAGGCCATTTAATTTGTTAGTGATTCTATTCTATACATTGTCATCGCTAATCATTACCCACCAACATACAGGAGTAGGAAATGGGGATCACAAATTTTTTATACAATGATAATTTTATTGATAACGTGAATGTGTGATGAGAGTTTTTTTTTAAGTTTTGTTATGATGGGGGAAGGGAGTAGAAAATCTGCTCATGATGCAGGAATGGATGGTGATTTTATGTAGAGTAGGCATATTTCAATTTGTCTTATATAAATAGTGCACTAGAATGTTGGCTCATGATGATTTCTAGGCCTAAATTTAATTCAGACTAAATCTAAACCTGAATGATCCTAAATTTTAAAGTAAAAGATTCATTTAATTAAAAATTGTATGTACTAAATATACTGATTAAAAGAAAATGCCTAGGCCTAAATAATAAGCCTTTATTTTTATTAATTATGATTCATCCAGATTTAAAAGTACAATCTGAGAACCTCAATGAATCTGCCATGCCATGCCAATAATACTCAATATTGTAGGCTTTGTGACTTGTTAAACTGACTCATTAATGAATGCCTAACTCTATTTTAATTTTAAAATATTAGTATAGTAGTAGTAGTAGTCCTAAAGTCTAAGCAGTAGGCCTACGCCTATACACTAACACTTAATTCACTCTGCATTTCCAGCAAGGAAAACTACTCTAGTACTGGTCTAAAGTCTAAACTAGGCCTTCTTTCTAACCTCCTTAGTATTTAACTTCTAGGCACTAGGTCTATAAAAAATTAAATAGGCGTAAAATAAAATTATTTGGGGTTAAGTTAGTATTAGTCGTTTGTGAAGTTAGTGTTAGCTAAGTAAGTTAGTTAGGCTTCTATTTCTACTTCTGACAGAGAAGTTCCACTAAATTTACTTCTACTGGAAGTTAGTTTATCATCATGGCATGATGAGGAGGTGGGATTCGTGGATATTGAAAGGGGGGTACCATTC
Organism: Omphiscola glabra; assembly: GCA_964017045.1. Taxonomy (NCBI): domain Eukaryota; kingdom Metazoa; phylum Mollusca; class Gastropoda; family Lymnaeidae; genus Omphiscola; species Omphiscola glabra. The sequence continues at coordinate 9,143,375 of OZ024806.1, read as the reverse complement.
CATAATATTTTAAACAATGATTATGGCGTTATTTAATCCAGTTTAAATTTAAACTTAATCGTGTGTAAAAATGAAAATTATAACTTTTCGTTTCAATAACAACAAAAAATGCGGGTTTTTGACCCGGTTAAATTCTTACATTTGCTCAAATTTGATTGAACAACTCAACGGGCAAAAATGGCGGAAACGAAAACAGCTTGCAAGTGAAATAATTTATGGTTTCAGCCTATGTAATATACTAAAGGGTCCTATGGGAGTAAAGTTAATACTTACATTCATAATAATAATTATCATAGTTGTTTTAATGTACAGCATTATTTGGGCATACGTATTATTCAAATATATTATAAAATTTCATTTATTTCCGTTGAAACGAAATTCCACAATCAAGGTCGGGAAACATGGACGCGTTTTTAGTATTTGAAAGCTCTGCGCATGCGCAAACCGAGATACGTCATACATCTCAATTTTTCTAACGTGTTGGGGGGGAAATTAGGTACTTTGTGCCAGTTCCATTTATGCAATATCAACAATAGCGTACAGAAGGGCAGACCGATTGTGCACTAGACCCGGGCATCCAATAAAGAGTGAAATATATATCCATAACACCAACAAGCAGAGGCGTAGCTAGGATGTCCCCTGGCGCCAGACTAGTTGGGGCGCAAAATTTGGGTTTGATGGTATTTTATTGACTAATACTAGTGAATATAATAATGGTTTCAGAGTTGAAGGGGCGTAAACATTAATCTTGTCCCTCGGCGCCAAACATTCTAGCAACGGCCAACGCCTCAGTCAACAAAATAGGGGAGAGTAAAAGGGTGGACATATGATGTCTTCTAAAATTAAAATACCTTTTATTTTCGATGTTTGATTTAATTTTTTTCTCGCCCCCAAAAGTACTGCACGCAGAGAAAATACCGCTACAGTTAAACATATGAACATTGAACTTGGAAAAGCGCTGTACCTGGCAAATGCATTAGCTCATACCCCGGTACGGATCGATTTCTTAACAAAAATCACTTGAAATAGCGCAAATCCTGTCAAATGCTCAATGCCCAAGGGTTCTCTGGGAAGACAGCTCGCTTTGCCCAGCTGGCGCTGAATTATATCATGAAAAGGGTGTTACGAAGATCAGCGTTTCCCAAACTTTCAAGTTTGGTGGACCTGTGGACACGTTTTTGAAATTGCATCGGGGACCAGTGCCAGATTTATTACATTTTCTGTTTACTCGACCATAAATATTAATCTGGTGCGGGCGGTCCGCGGACCACCATTTGAGAAACACTGACGTGGATCATTTGTTTCGCTGATGAGTCTGCAACCGGGCTGTGTGCCTCTAAAACCATAATAAAAACGCGCGTTGGCAGAGTAGTATACGGAGCCTTGGTGTTGTGAATGAACCGTGGGTATTACGTGTAAATGTCGCCAACGCATAATTAAAGCTAGACTATCTAAATGGTGGCAATGCACATGCGCATATATTTTGTTTTAACGCTGTTGACAGCTTAGTCAAAAATTATAGGATACATAAACATGCAGATGTAAATCACTGATTCCCAAATTGGTCTATATCGACCCCCAGGGGTCGACGACAACTTGCAAGGGGTTCATGTCCGCGAAAAAAAAATTGGGGGTCAATGAATGATAGTGGATCTCATGTAAGCAGGTGCTGGCTTCTAAATGGAATAATCCACATACACAGATAGTACATATTTACTTACATAATATTGCCTTACAATATAAAGATATATATCTTCCTACATAAATTATAAAGGTACATATGAAGTAAAAATTTAAAAAACATAAATGTTCATGAATCGTGAAGAAGAATCATATTAAAATTTAAGTTATTGGGTTTATTTTCTGATACATGAACATAAATTTAAATCTTTCAAATTGAGTAGCACTATACCGGCTGTCAAAAATACATTTGAAGTTAATGAATTTGAAGAAAAAAAAATCAATATCAGGTAAGCAGGGGCTCAACCCAAAACCGAAAAACATGGCAAGTGGTCTACGAGACAAAAAAAGTTTGGGGACCTCTGATGTAAATGACGTAATTGCGTGATCAATGTTCTTGACAGTAAAATTCTCACTGGTTTTCATAATTGTCCCTTGGCTGTTACATATATATGTCATTGTATTATGTTCTTTTAAAAAATCCTTTATCTTAACTTCGCTTTTGTTCGTGACTGGTAAAATCTTCGGACGGCTAATTGACCCACTTCCCTCCAATCTATCGAGCCGACAACTCATTCTATCGTATTTTCTACCCTAAACCGCAAAAAATACGGTTTTCCTGTTTTTTTCAAGGGAAAGATGAAGGAAATATGATGTCACTGATTTAGAAAGAAAAAAAATTCCCAATAACTGCGCTAAATGAGATTTTTTTTTTTTATTATCGCAAGTGTGTTTGGTGCGTAATATTGTTTTTTTTTTCTGAAATCGTTGGTGAAATAGATCTGCGTTGTAAAGGCAGGTGGGTTATTAGCATATTAATATCGAAGTGCCTATTCGCACCCGGGTATCACAAGTGAGAGGTTGGGATGAAAAAAAAACATTTTAAATATTATTGTTGGGTTTTTACAACAAAATGAGGTATCAACTGAAAGATAATTCAATGGGCTTTATGTTTGTAAACTTACTTCTTCCGTTTAACTAAAATAAACTACCACAAATGACATCCGATTGGGATTTACTCTAAAGGGACCCGTGGTAAGAATAGCGGCTATGCGTAGATCTTTTTCCTCATTATCCATACATCTAAGCCTTGGTCTGCCTTTGAGCCGTTTTCCTTTTGGGTTTCGGTGATGCACCCTCTTCACTCCTCTGTCATTTGGCATTCTCTCTAAGTGTCCTGCCCAGCGTAGCCTGTCCTTTTGTTAATTCTGCTACTATCGTGGAATCATGATATAGGCTGTACAATTCATGGTTGGCTCGTATTCTCCATCCATATTCATACTTTGTTGGTCCATATATTTTCCTAAGAACTTTTATCTCCCATGAGTTTAATGGGTTTTCTGCCGTTTTTTTTGAGGGTCCAAGTTTCACTTGCACAATTTTTATGTTACAACTGGTCTGATTACACGTTCTATAAATAGTTAGCTTTGTGTCTCTTAAATTCTGACAGCTCATGTCACGCTATTGTAGTCAAGTTGTATCATCTGCATATTATTATGATGTTCCCTTGGGTTATCCAGGTGCGTGGAGGAAGGCGATTTGCTGTCAAGGAACCAGCTTATTTAAACTTCTTTAAAAAAAAAGAAAATCCCAGTCTTGTGATTTCGACCTGCGAAGTCTCACACCATCGTCACCATCGTCACAGACGAATGCCAGAAGAGAAAAATTCCTGGATATAACGAACATTGAAACATAAAAGTGTGTTTTAATTTTTCATCTTTTATGTTGAATTTTTTTTGTTCCTGTTATGATGACAAAGACTAATCCACTAATTTGTTACTTGGGATTGCGATCTTGTAATGTAATGCAGGAGTGGTGTTGACTTTATTTTTTTTTTTTTTTTTTTTTTGGGTAGGGGTGTGGGGCAAAGGTTAGCCCAATAATTTTTTTTTCCTTTCAGGAATATATCTCGTTCAGGTCCGGGGACGTCATTTGCTTACTGCAAGGTGGGGCATTTGCCCCCCCTCTCACTCCTCTTGAATTTACAGGTTTTATTTAAACTGCTGTGTACTGTGTCGCCTCCAGCAGTTCCAGTAATAAACAACTTAACAAGCCTATCAAAGGTTTGGTTTTGACCCCCCCCCCTTCCCAACTCAAAAAACCCTGAGATGACGCCTCTGTTCAGGTCACTTAGCAACTCTCATTCATCATGTCAGCTCAAGTTTGCAATTTAATTTTTAAAAATACTTAGATATCGGGTACAAGATTTGAGTTACAAACTGTCACGTTGAATATTCACTGAACATATTCCCATATCAAATGCTGGCAATGTAGAGTATTCTGTTGGCTGCTGCTTTTGTGCAGTGGTTCCCAACCCTTTTCACCACAAGATTCCTTTTTATATTCATTTTCTATGGGCTATGGGGCCCGTCAAGCCTACTCGATGTGTTATAATTAATGGTGTTTAGCTGTGGTTTAGGGGAAAGGGATTAGCAGAGACCCCTGCTACGTGCATGCGGAGCCCGTAGGCCTCGGCAGGTCGGCAGCCATTACTCTAGTAATGCTTTAATATCAAAATATGTAAATAAAAGTTAATAAACATAAATAAATCCCTTAAGTTACATTTTCAAAGTATAGAGATGCCAGTAATACTGTCAGTAGGTCTTTTGTTCAGACGACAGATCAGTTCACGTGATCACATTTTTGTATGGTCGCACTATTTTGTGTTTTGTTTCTTTATAACTTCTTTATACTTACTTCGCTCTTGTGTGTTTTTGGTAAAATTTTCGCGTGGCTAATTGACCCACTTCCTGTCACCTATCGAGCTGAAACTTGGAACATAGACTCTTTGCCGATGACTAAGGGAATATGATGAAAATGATTTCATGAATAAAATTCCAGATAACTAGATCTAAAGATCATCATCATCATCATCAGGTCCCGTAGTCCTTCGACCGTTGGGGTGCCACAGATGACATGTACACTATTCTTCTCCATTCCTCTCGGTCTTCTGCCCTACGCATAGCATCGCCTAGTTTTAATCCCGTCCATTCTTTGATATTATCTACCCATATTTTTATTTGTCTTCCTCTTCTTCTCCCTCCTCTAGTATTGCCCTGCAAGATCTCTTTGGCTAGCCCTTGTTTTCTGGTATCTAAAGATACTTTAAATTAAAAAATAAATTTAAAATATTGCAAGTGCGTAGCCTAATTTTTTAATTTTCTGAAATAGTTGGGGAAGTAAATCTGCGGTGTAAAAGCGGGTGGGTCATTAGTATATTAATATAAAATAAAATAATTTAAAAAATGCATTTAAAGAATTTTTATGAAAACTTTGTTTTTAAAGGCTTAACTTATTGTATTTTGGACAAAAATGAGAATTTGATCAAATACTAAGGCCAAGTGGGATAGAATAACCAATTGCAGCTTTGCTTTTTTTTCACGTGACTTTACAGCTGTTAAAATCAAAATGGCAGCCATAAATCGCATTACGATTAAAATATCTGAAAAACACCACATGGTAAAATTTCTCGCACCTTTGAATAATAAACATTATTATTTCTGATACCCAAAAAAACTTGGCACAATTTAAATTTCACTACCAGAAGCATGACTGCTAAGGATTGTTCAGACGACAGATCCTGAGAATTTAAATTGTGAGAAAATACCCGCCGGCTGGGTCCAACCAACAAGTCCAAGCAAGGAAGTGTTACAAAACAAGTTAACTTTTCATTTTCTATAAACAATAGGCCTATCCTACACCCTCCCCAGCGTCTGGTATTTAAAAAATAGTCCTACAGACAATCCTACACCCTACTTGTTGGCATTTAAACAATCTGTCACACTACCGTAGTCTGGTAGTCCCAGCTTTTTAAACAATACTAACACATTTAATTTTTAATACAGGCCTACTGAAACTGACAATAGTATAGTAATATAAGGAAGAAATGACATCCGAATGCATTGAGTCTAATACCACCCGGGTGCGAATGGCGGCGCTGCGTGTCCAGGTCCATTTTGACAAAATGCAATTCCGATGTCATTTGTGGTAGTTTATTTTAGCTAAACTGAAGAATTAAGTTTACAAGCGTAATAGTCCATTCAATTATAATTATCTTTCATTTGATACCTCATTTTGGCTTACAAACCCAACAATAATATTTTAAATAGTTTTTTAATCCCAACCTCTCACTTCTGGTACCCGGGTGTGAATAGCCACTTCGGTTGAAGAAAGCCAAAGCTACCAACAACTGGACCATGTGCCGCTATATCCAGAAAAACTGCTGTAGGGAACTATTAAGAGGAGAGGGATTCTCAACAGAAACTCAATTAATCATCACCACCAAGGGCCTCCTTGCCTCCTATGACAAAGGTAACTAGGTCAAAAAGACAATTCTCGACATCTACAAGGCCTTCGACACTGTTCCACACAGCCTTCTTCTACACAAGTTCCACTACTACAGCATTACCGGCAACCTTCATTCCTGGCTCTCTACATTCCTAACACAACGGACCATGCAAGTAGTGGTAAATGGTGTCCGATCATGCAAAGCCACCATAGACTCAGGGGTTCCTCAAAGGCACAGTGCTGGGCCCCATTCTTTTTCTCTGTCACATAAACAACCTCCCTGACACTGTAAAATCTCAAGTAAACTATTTACAGATGACTGCCTTGTCTGCAGAGAGATAAACGGCTACGATGACCACAACCACCTACAAGCAGATTTGAAGTACCTTATGAATTGGGCGAACAAATGGGGCATGAAATTTAAAGAAACCACATGCTACACAATGAGCGTCTCAAGAAAAAAAACATAGCCTATATGTACTCCCTAAACAACACAATTCTCCAACAAGTATCAAATAATCCATACCGTGGAATTCTATTCTCGAATAACCTAAAATAGTCACCCCAAATAAACAAAATGTAAAAAAAAAGCCAACACCACACTAAGTTTCATTCGAAGAAATCTGCGGCACTGCCCAACATCCTGCAAACGAAATGCCTATTTTTGCACTCGTCCGTCCACTACTAAAATATGGTGTGATCATTTGGGACCCTTACCTAAAGCAAGACATGATGGACAAGATGGAGCAAATCCACTGTAACGCAGTGCGCTTGATCGCACGTGACCACAAATACACCACTCCTGGTTTCGTCACTGGCGTCTTAAAAAGATTTGACTCACCACCCCACCCCTCCCCCTAAAGACAGACGAGAAAAGCTCCTAACATTCCTTGCATGACCTGGCGCCGTCCTATCTCATAGCGCTCATGACGCCTTATGTACCCACTAGACAACTCCACTTGTCTGATAGTGGCAAACTCTCAATAACGCGTGTTCGCCTTGAGACGTACGGAAGGCGCACTTTTGCATTAGCTGGCCCAACAATTTGGAACACCCTTCCTGTCGCTCTCAGAAACAGCCAGACACTGGAGTCCTTCAAAACCGATTTGAAAACACATCTATTTCGCAAACACCTGCCGGGGTGATGTTGTCTACCATCTTATCCAGCTAGCCATTATCTCCTAGATGTATATTGGCTTGTGTTGTTTATGGCTGCAAGGTGATGTTATACATTGAATGGGTTATGCTCGTATGTAGTTTTGTATTGTTGCATTTTGTATTTAATTGTGGTAAAATACAGATTGTTTTTCATTTCTCTTTTAATGTGGTTGACTTTATACCACGCTTTGAGCTTTTGGGGATGAAACGTGATTTTCAAATAAACGTTTATTATTACTTCATTATTATATAAAGTGGTCATGGGGCTAGTGCCGGCCATCCCAGCAAACACGTATCTCACCCCACAAATAGCTTAGATCTCATTATTTTTTTTTTTCAAATGAACAAAACTAAATGAATTTTAAAATGATTGAAAAATCAGAATTAAAAACTGTTTTTAATCCAGAATAAATTATGGACTGAAAAGTCATTGCCTCTTCTTAGCGCATTTAATGTAAACAAGAAATTTTAAACAACCATGCCTGTGAAAAAAAATAATAAAATTGAAAATATACACAAGAAATTAATATCAGTGAGCTTAAATACATATTTTCAATATTTATGAAGTCCACTATTATAGTAGATCAGTGTGATTGAAAAGTCAACATAACATACTTTGAGAGTTAAGTAAAAAAATTTCAAAGTTCTTATATTTATATATATTAATAACATATAATATATTAATAATATCACCAATAAAACCTCATAATTTGTTTTCCATTGATTCCAATTTTATAAAATCACTAATATTGCAATAACTTTTTTTCTGCCTAAATATAAAAATAATATATATAATGTTTTAATTTTAGTGGTGAAACTTTGTCCATATAAACTGATCCATTAGGCACTTTACCATCCAAAATCATCAAACTGATCCATCAGGCACTTTACCATCCAACATCATCAAACTGATCCATCAGCACTTTACCATCCAACAGGCACTTTACCATCCAACATCATCGAACTGATCCATCAGCACTTTACCACATAACATCATCAAACTGATCCATCAGCACTTTACTACATAACATCATCAAACTGATCCATCAGCACTTTACTACCTAACATCATCAAACTGATCCATCAGGCACTTTACCACACAAAATTTACACTAAAAAAAAGCTAGCAACAGCATCAAGTAAACCTGGCAAAAAATATTATAAATTATATTATAAGTGAAATGCCATGATACAAATCTGGGAGGCCTCTTAATTAGTGATATGCTCTCCACCAAAAGCCTGAATAAAATTAGAAAAAATCCAGCTTCAATTCTTTTATGTTATGCATTATTCATCAAGTAACATATATGTGGTGTATGTTACCTGGGAAATATAAACATATATACTTGAAAATAAGTGGTTGTGTGAGCATGCCTTTATAATATTTTTATGAGTAATAAATAAAATTAAAATGTTTTCCTTTCTTTTTTTGTTTGTTTCAGAAATGATTAAACACAAAATTGACACATTCACAATCCTCTAACTTGAAAGAAAATGAAATGATCTTTATAGTCAAAGATGATTGTGAAAGAAATGCGTTAGTTAGGTCTGAGTGGAAGGAAGTAATGATGCAGGTCGAAGCCCCACACAGGCTGTAGTACCACAGGGATGGATGGACCACAAATGGTAGTGCTTACTGATAACTTACTGATAAATTAATGGATTAAAAAAATTAAAAATACTAAAAGTTTAATTTGCAATTTTTAATTTTAAAATTATTTTTTTGAAATATATGCCCTAATATTCTACAGCTTTATTGCCCCTCTCTTATACATCTCTGTTGCCCCACTCTTAGTCTTATACATCTCTGTTGCCCCACTCTTAGTCTTATACATCTCTGTTGCCCCACTCTTAGTCTTTTACATCTCTCTTGCCCCACTCTTAGTCTTATACATCTCTGTTGCCCCACTCTTAGTCTTATACATCTCTGTTGCCACACTCTTAGTCTTATACATCTCTGTTGCCCCACTCTTAGTCTTATACATCTCTCTTGCCCCACTCTTAGTCTTATACATCTCTCTTGCCCCACTCTTAGTCTTATACATCTCTGTTGCCCCACTCTTAGTCTTATACATCTCTGTTGCCCCACTCTTAGTCTTTTACATCTCTTTTGCCCCACTCTTAGTCTTATACATCTCTGTTGCCCCACTCTTAGTCTTATACATCTCTCTTGCCCCACTCTTAGTCTTATACATCTCTGTTGCCCCACTCTTAGTCTTATACATCTCTGTTGCCCCACTCTTAGTCTTATACATCTCTCTTGCCCCACTCTTAGTCTTTTACATCTCTGTTGCCCCACTCTTAGTCTTTTACATCTCTGTTGCCCCACTCTTAGTCTTATACATCTCTGTTGCCCCACTCTTAGTCTTTTACATCTCTGTTGCCCCACTCTTAGTCTTATACATCTCTCTTGCCCCACTCTTAGTCTTATACATCTCTGTTGCCCCACTCTTAGTCTTATACATCTCTGTTGCCCCACTCTTAGTCTTATACATCTCTCTTGCCCCACTCTTAGTCTTATACATCTCTCTTGCCCCACTCTTAGTCTTTTACATCTCTGTTGCCCCACTCTTAGTCTTATACATCTCTGTTGCCCCACTCTTAGTCTTATACATCTCTGTTGCCCCACTCTTAGTCTTATACATCTCTCTTGCCCCACTCTTAGTCTTATACATCTCTGTTGTCCCACACTTAGTCTTATATATCTCTGTTGCCCCACTCTTAGTCTTATACATCTCTCTTGCCCCACTCTTAGTCTTATACATCTCTCTTGCCCCACTCTTAGTCTTATACATCTCTCTTGCCCCACTCTTAGTCTTATACATCTCTCTTGCCCAACTCTTAGTCTTATACATCTCTCTTGCCCCACTCTTAGTCTTATACATCTCTCTTGCCCCACTCTTAGTCTTTTACATCTCTCTTGCCCCACTCTTAGTCTTATACTTCTCTCTTGCCCCACTCTTAGTCTTATACATCTCTCTTGCCCCACTCTTAGTCTTTTACATCTCTCTTGCCCCACTCTTAGTCTTATACATCTCTCTTACCCCACTCTTAGTCTTTTACATCTCTCTTGCCCCACTCTTAGTCTTATACATCTCTCTTGCCCCACTCTTAGTCTTATACTTCTCTCTTGCCCCACTCTTAGTCTTATACATCTCTCTTGCCCCACTCTTAGTCTTATACATCTCTCTTGCCCCACTCTTAGTCTTATACATCTCTCTTGCCCCACTCTTAGTCTTTTACATCTCTCTTGCCCCACTCTTAGTCTTATACATCTCTCTTGCCCCACTCTTAGTCTTATACATCTCTGTTGCCCCACTCTTAGTCTTATACATCTCTGTTGCCCCACTCTTAGTCTTATACATCTCTCTTGCCCCACTCTTAGTCTTATACATCTCTCTTGCCCCACTCTTAGTCTTATACATCTCTGTTGCCCCACTCTTAGTCTTATACATCTCTGTTGCCCCACTCTTAGTCTTTTACATCTCTCCTGCCCCACTCTTAGTCTTATACATCTCTCCTGCCCCACTCTTAGTCTTATACATCTCTCTTGCCCCACTCTTAGTCTTATACATCTCTCTTGCCCCACTCTTAGTCTTATACATCTCTCTTGCCCCACTCTTAGTCTTATACATCTCTCTTGCCCCACTCTTAGTCTTATACATCTCTCTTGCCCCACTCTTAGTCTTTTACATCTCTCTTGCCCCACTCTTAGTCTTATACTTCTCTCTTGCCCCACTCTTAGTCTTATACATCTCTCTTGCCCCACTCTTAGTCTTTTACATCTCTGTTGTCCCACTCTTAGTCTTATACATCTCTCTTGCCCCACTCTTAGTCTTATACATCTCTCTTGCCCCACTCTTAGTCTTATACATCTCTGTTGTCCCACACTTAGTCTTATACATCTCTCTTGCCCCACTCTTAGTCTTATACATCTCTGTTGTCCCACACTTAGTCTTATATATCTCTCTTGTCCCACTCTTAGTCTTATACATCTCTCTTGCCCCACTCTTAGTCTTATACACCTCTCTTGCCCCACTCTTAGTCTTATACATCTCTCTTGCCCACTCTTAGTCTTATACATCTCTCTTGCCCACTCTTAGTCTTATACATCTCTCTTGCCCCACTCTTAGTCTTATACATCTCTCTTGCCCCACTCTTAGTCTTATACATCTCTCTTGCCCCACTCTTAGTCTTATACATCTCTCTTGCCACACTCTTAGTCTTTTACATCTCTCTTGCCCCACTCTTAGTCTTTTACATCTCTCTTGCCCCACTCTTAGTCTTATACATCTCTCTTGCCCAACTCTTAGTCTTATACATCTCTCTTGCCCCACTCTTAGTCTTATACATCTCTGTTGTCCCACTCTTAGTCTTATACATCTCTCTTGCCCCACTCTTAGTCTTATACATCTCTGTTGTCCCACTCTTAGTCTTATACATCTCTCTTGCCCCACTCTTAGTCTTATACATCTCTGTTGTCCCACTCTTAGTCTTATACATCTCTCTTGCCCCACTCTTAGTCTTATACATCTCTGTTGTCCCACTCTTAGTCTTATACATCTCTCTTGCCCCACTCTTAGTCTTATACATCTCTCTTGCCCCACTCTTAGTCTTATACATCTCTCTTGCCCCACTCTTAGTCTTATACATCTCTCTTGCCCCACTCTTAGTCTTATACATCTCTGTTGTCCCACACTTAGTCTTATATATCTCTGTTGCCCCACTCTTAGTCTTATACATCTCTCTTGCCCCACTCTTAGTCTTATACATCTCTCTTGCCCCACTCTTAGTCTTATACATCTCTGTTGTCCCACTCTTAGTCTTATATATCTCTGTTGTCCCACTCTTAGTCTTATACATCTCTCTTGCCCCACTCTTAGTCTTATACATCTCTGTTGTCCCACTCTTAGTCTTATACATCTCTCTTGCCCCACTCTTAGTCTTATATATCTCTGTTGTCCCACTCTTAGTCTTATACATCTCTCTTGCCCCACTCTTAGTCTTATACATCTCTCTTGCCCCACTCTTAGTCTAATACATCTCTCTTGCCCCACTCTTAGTCTTATACATCTCTCTTGCCCCACTCTTAGTCTTATACATCTCTGTTGTCCCACCATTCCCTCAGCTATGTTATGTATTAAGATTTCACTAAATATTTAATGATGCCAGTCTACAGCCCTCATCATCATTGTTTTATCTTACAGGTCCACGACATGACTAAACTTTCACTGGAGAGATCAAAGACGGTGGAGGGGGAGAGCAGCTCCCTCATGTGGGGAGAATAAACAGCAATGACAGCGGTAGGTGAAATGTCTTGATGAGATAGCCAATCAGGCGGTCCAGGCCTTGTTGGCTCACAAGGTAGCTATCTTAAAAATGTGGATTTCTGTACCTTATAGCTCTACTTGTCGATTTAATACATTTACGGTAATACAATATATGATCTATCTATTTATTGCTTATAATATTAATGTATTATTTTTCATTATATATTAACAATTTTAATTTCAATTTTTCGTTTAGCATTTCTATAACTTAATAAATACTGAACTTTCTCTATTCAAGATTTTATGGACCTTTCATGACTGCTCATAAAGGGCATTGAATTCACCCATTCTTGCCTCACTTGCCCTCCTGGAAAAGCAATGGGGCATAACTCAATTGTAAAAATTAAGGAAAAAAAAAGAAAATATAAAGTAAGCTATGTCATTGTTATTTAAATTTATATTAAATATAAAAATAAATTAATCATAATATCTGAAGTTGACTGTCGCATATTGAACACAGATTTGCACACTGTCTGGTGCACTTTTGGAGAATATTATTTTTAAACTTATTGAATGAGAGATCTAGTTTAGCTCCTTCTTTGCATATATGAAGAGATTGTATTTGCCATGGCTTTTTAACAATAGTTTTCTTGATTTAACTTGACACATATAAAAAGTTTGGGAAATATAATTGGTAATATTTTGGGCATTTTAAAACTTATTTATAAATTTATTATATTTGTTTTTTTATGAAGATTTTGTTCAATGGGCATTTAAATTTCTGATCATTTGATTCGAGAGGTTTGTTTCAATAATATTTTTAATAACTAAAAAAAATAAAAATAATAATTCGGTGACCTCTTTGGCCGATTCATTCATTTAACTTTATGAGGAAATATCTTCCATTTCATTGCACATTGGGACAAAACTAAGAAATCATTTCTTTTAAGGAAGCACTCCGCCCTAACTGCCCATGAGCACAACCAAATATCATAACAGATTTTCAAAGAATACATTCTTGTCAAAATTATGTATTAGTAGCATAATCTTTTTATTTCATTCAATAATAGTTAATTCAACAAGAAGTTTAAAGAAGATATGCTTACAAGTCAAGTCTATTTATAGATTGCTTACATATCTGAAGTGGAGACTTGTCTGATGTAGCCTCTAATCTTGATCATGGACAAGCATGCATTGTGTTAGTTCATCTTAACATTCAACATATTTAAATAGAAAATGTGACATATATTTTAAGCTGTTATTTTAAAACCTTTATTAAAATCATGAAATTTTAATTGCTTTTAATTTATTCTGTAGATTTAACTATATAATGAACTTTAAGCGTACACAGCTACCCAAATTGGATGACCCAGCACCACTCACAGTTATCTATAACAACAGATCAAACAGCACCAACCATTGTTATCAAGAGATAAAACAACTCACCAGCTGCGGTTAGCTACAATTTTTTATATTTTGAATAACTTTCAAGGTTTATAGTGAATATAAATCTGTACCCTTAAAAAAAAACAAATTTCAAGTGTAAAAATAAATTATAAAAAGTTAAACATTAATGCTCTCTCCAAAAAAATTTCATATAGCCTTCTATCTAAGCATGTTTACCCTATAACATTTGCTGTGCTGCTTATAGAATTCAATTATTGTAAAATAAACAATCAAAATTTAGTTATAGTTATAAAAAGGCTGAACACATGTTGTTGTAATTGCGTTCTGTGATCCAAAATTTAAATTTTTTGTGTTTAAACCTGCAGAATGTCTAAATCAGAAAGATTAAGTACATAATCATTGGAGGGACTGACTAGATGCTGAGGTACTCATTGGACTCCGAGGGACTAAGTACATGATCATTGGAGGAACTCATTGGACTCTGAGGGACTAAGTATATGATAACTGGAGGGACTCATTGGACTCTGAGGGACTAAGTACATGATAACTGGAGGGACTCATTGGACTCTGAGAGACTAAGTACATCTTGGAGTCAAGATTAGGCCCTCAATAAAACTAAATAATTCCATTCATTACATTTGACAGATATATATATAAATAATATTAAAGTATGACTATTACACTAATTCAGTGGTTCTCAACATGTGAGTTGGGACACCCTAGGGCATTGGTTGGCAAACTCATTAGTCAAAAGAGCCAAAAATTGTTTAAGATATTTAGCCCTTCATTCATATTGCTGAGAGTGAAGAATTTGTATTGAAAAATCAAATTAAATTTTATGATGTTATGTGTAGAAATTATATTTTTATGATATTTGTGCAGAAATAATAGTTTATATGATATATGTTTATATGTGTAGAAAAATTCCTTTCAAGATATTATATGTGCAGAAATAGATAGTTTAATATTATATTGTGTGTTTATAAGTATAGAATTTTTTGTATGTTGTCATATGATAGGTGCAGAAAAAAATAGTTTTTTAAAATGATTTTAAATGTGCAGAAAAAAATGCATACATTGCAAATACCCTCCTTTACTCTTCAACTTTAATGCTAAATATTCAATAAATCTGTATGTATATCTAAGTATAATGAAATTTCGAAATTATTTATATTTTGAAATTTGGTGTTTTTGTAAAATTTTCTATTAGATAAATGGTTTTCTCATATACATATGGCAATAAAATTGCATGTGTATTTAGCAAGTTACTTTGTTTGATTGCATCTGCTTTATTCCATTTAACATGTCATGTGATTTATTCCACTTAACATGTCATGTGATTTATTCCACTTAACATGTCATGTGATTTATTCCACTTAGCATGTCATGTGATTTATTCCACTTAGCATGTCATGTGATTTATTCAACTTAACATGTCATGTGATTTATTCCACTTAACATGTCATGTGATTTATTCCACTTAACATGTCATGTGATTTATTCCACTTAGCATGTCATGTGATTTATTCCACTTAACATGATTGTATTCTGTGTTTATTTCATTCCCTGCTTGGTCACACTCCATTTTCTTTGTGTTGTGTTCACTTTCTCATCTTATCTAGGCTTATTTTGTTGTATATATTTTAAGGCTGCGACTATTCATGCCCCTATTCATGCCCGGGTACCAGAAGTGAGAGGTTGGGATTAAAAAACTATTTAAAATATTTTTGTTGGGTTTGTAAGACAAAATTTGGTATCAAATGAAAGATAATTGAATGGACTATATGTTTGTACACTTGCTTCTTCTGTTTAACTAAAATAGACTACCACAAATGACATCTGAATAGCATGGGACACAGGGTAGAATGGCAGCACTGCGTGTCTGGGTCCAATTTCTCTTACAAATCCAACAATAATATTTTAAATGGTTTTTTATCCCAACCTCTCACTTCTAGTACCCGGGTGCGAGGGGCCACTTCGGTATTTTGATTGTTTCTTAATTTGGTATATGATGTTGAAATGTGATTTTGGTTATTTCAGGCAGCCATGGACTTGGGACAACCATGGTTTTGGTGCAGCCATGGTTTTCCAGCAGGCATTGCGATGGTCTTGTGGGTTTGTGTTCATCGATTGTTGGCTTGGGGGAGGGTGCGGGTTGGTGTGTGGGGGGGGGGGGTGATGGAGTTGGTGTTGTATTACAGTTTAATAATTTTTAATCTTTTTTTTAATTTTTGAGATGGAAAATAAAGAATAATAAGCTTGTTTTAAAAATTGAGGTTTGCCTTTTTCTTATGTTGTGGGTCTGTGGGTGGGTTGCTTCCCTTTGTTCTGCGGGATGGGTTGCCTCCCCTTTTGGTCTTTTTTCTTCGTGGTTGCTTGGGTCTTGCTGTCTGGGGGGTCGTCTTCCCCCCTTTGTCGCATTTTGTTTTGAGTGTGATGGTATTCGGGCAGGCTTTTTGGACTCCCGCTTTTTTTCCCACCTCAGACTGGCCTCCCCGACCTCCATCCCCCAGAATCGTTGAAGTTATGTTTAAACGTAGTCAATTCTAATAGGTCTTTATAAATTTACATATACCTTATTGAATTGCTAATATAAAATATACAAAAGCATATTTTTGAGGTAATATATATATTTATCGTTTAAACATATATCAGGTTGCAATAATATAGTCAGAATATGTTAATTGCATATGAATATCTAATATACATAGCATATAAGGATAATTATTTATACAGTTGTGTTATCTATCTTGTTCCATGCCTTTTTTATTTCCCCTGACTTTCGTCATCACAAAGTAGCAAGGCAAAGAAGTCCAACAAGTCACTGAAATAGAACGAAAACGTTTCATGACATGAACTTGGTCATGTTAACCACAACTGATGGAGCATCTAAGCGTTAATAGGTTTAAACAAACATTTACCGGGAATGTATTTTTTGCAAATAAGTTTAGTGGCCAGAAAGATCCATCATTTCGTTTAAACATTTACCAATATGACACCAAAAACAACCTTTTTTTTTCATTCGTACGGTAAAAGGTAGGCTGTTGTGTATTTTTTAAAATTTTAAATCTTCATATTTCATTTTTACGGTCTAAGGGAGAATACCGTGTATTTGTTACAACATATTTTAAGATTTCAAGAGTTGTTTCCCATTTAATTTTCTATCGCATTTTTTTAAGTTAATTTTTTTTGTTTGAAGTTATTTCCCTTAGACCGCAATTTTTTTATTGTACATATTCTTTTTTCTCGGTTATCTAACTTTGACCACACTTTTCAAAAATAATCTTCATATTTCATTTTTACGGTCTAAGGGAGAATACCGTGTATTTGTTACAACATATTTTAAGATTTCAAGAGTTTTTTCCCATTTAATTTTCTATCGCATTTTTTGAAGTTAATTTTTTTGTTTGAAGTTATTTCCCTTAGACCGCAATTTTTTTATTGTACATATTCTTTTTTCTCGGTTATCTAACTTTGACCACACTTTTCAAAAATAATCAAAGATATGAATTTATAGTTTTAAATGAACCTCAATTTAAATCAATGGTAAGGAGCGCAAATTAACTGCAATTATAATTTAATTAAGCTCTTATATTTAAAATCGGGAAAATTAATGGCAATAGAATTTTAGTTTTTCTGAATACTTTATATATTAATAGTTTTAACTATTTAAAGGTAACAGTAAAAATAAGTGTTTTTAAAAATCGTATCCTTGTATATTAGCAATAATATAAGGAATTTAGTAAATTAGTAAAACTTTATTGCTATTCAGCAATGAACTTGTACAAAATGTGTTTTGATATTTTGCTTATTTGTTAAATGATGGCTAATATTAGTTGCTCACCTGTGATTATTAGTAATTTTCCAAAAGTAAACTGAGATTATTTTGTTTGTCAGGGTTTATTTCCTTATCACTGATCTCACACAAGATGTTAATCTTCACAGATGGTCATAGCAGCAGGAATGAGCTTGACACAATTATTGCATTAGAAAACGCTACATATGTGAATTAATTAACGAGATCACAATTTTATCAAGTTGATTACGTCTTAGAATAAAAATGTATTAGCAATGACTTTATCCATCATAAGATATTGGCAGAGAACCACTGCTAAGTATATATATATATATATTTATTTATTTTTTATTAAGGGTTCCCCCAGAAGTACTGAAATTTTGGGGTAGTCCCTATTGAAAGCAAGCCCTTGCAGGTCACTTGGCCTTACGGCTATCACATTTGTTCTCCCAATTGTCCTGACCGGACTGAAAACCAAGTGAGATATTATGTACCTTCCACAGGTTAGGTAACCAGGCGGAATAAGAACAGACACTACATCCTGATCTTAGCCAAAAGGCAAAGAAGCTATCAGATTATTTCTGAGTTTATTCAGCCAACTGCTCAGTATTTTTTTCTATGGTGTGACTGAGAAGGATCTTAGTGTATATATATATATTTATATATAAAAGTAGCATTAAGGCTTGTGAATAATTAACCACCCAAATGTTCATTTTATTTGGGTTTTTTTATCTTAATTTAGTCTTAATCACACTACTTTGATTAATAAATGCAGAGTTTAAAATTATTCAATGCACACAAGCCTTGCTGCAAAAAAATAAAATAATTAAAATTATTATCGAAAAAAAAAGTTAATGAAATGAATGAAAAAAGTCTGAGCCTTATTTTCTCATTATGCCAACAAAGTTTTGATTGTTTAGACATCCAACATACCACAACTATTGACAACAAAGTAAATAAAAACAATCAAAGCAAATTGATTAGTAATCTGATTATTTTATTATATCATTCATGTCAATCATTCAAGAGAAACATTGGAAAACTCTTTACTTGTGAATTGCAATTATTCTACATCCCAATAAGAACTGATAAAATAAAATTAAAGTCGCTCTGTCATCTATAAATCAAAACCAGCATTGGCTACCTGAATACATTTTAAAAAATTTAGGTCCATTATAAATACTTATGTTGAAATACACAAATTTATATTATTTTGTACCTATTTTTGTCTTAAAATAGACTGGAATTTTTTGCACACATTCTGTATAATAAATAGATTTGATTTTTCCAAAATGCTTTGACTACATAAAAATAATTGCTAAATCAGGAGTTACTGAACCAGTTTAGTAAAATAAGAAATTTGGGTTATTGAATAAACTGTAAAAATAATATATTATTGGGCTGTTTACTTGAGATTTGTGCTCATAAAATAACAAGAAGCAAGATGAGAAAATATTCCACACAGCCCTGCAACGTCTTGAGTAAATTGACAGCATGTGGGAGATTTTCAGATGATCTCAAACCTAGAAGAATAGGGACAAAACCAGACATTAAAATACAGTCATTACCGAGTTTTTGACAAATATATGTTAAATATTAAGTTTTTGCCATGGAGGAATCTATGTTTAGGTTTTCAATAATTAAAAGAAAAAATTTAACAGTAACTAAATAAAAAAAAAAATAAACATATTTCTTAAAAACTGAGGAGAATTAGAATTAAAAATAGCAGATGGTGAGGGGTCATACATTGAATCTAACATTGGTGGTTGATGGGCCATCCAATATTGTAGCTGCCTGTGGTTGTTATTCATGTCATCTACAGATCAAGCTAGAAATAGAAAACAAATTTTTAAAATTACATTTTAAGATAGAAGTAAAAGTTTTTAAAAAGAAGAAAAATATATAAATATAATGTTTCCGTTATAGGTCACCTTGTACCCACATGGTTTGAATGTCATGTCTCTATTCACTGTTTGAACCTGGCTCCGCCCCTCCACGTCACGACCTATCGCAGTGGACTTACTTCTCCTCTTTTCTTTCCCTCTTCCCTATTTAACCTTTCTACCACTCACTCTCTGTCACTTATCTTTTGCTGCCCTCTTGGATACTATTTCTGAGCTATGTGCTATATTATATATTTTTTTATACATTTTTTAATTTTATTCGTGTTTCTGTTTTTTCGCTGATGAAGGCTTCCTGCCGACACGTTCGTTGTTTTGCTGCGTTCCTTTTATCAGGTTTAACCTTACTGTGTTTTACTAATTTCCTATTGTGCTAACCTGATTGCAGTCTCCCCCGTTATTACCTAGGAAAAAGTAGTAAAGACATATTAAAAGCCTTTATTGAATTAAAAGATGCATCACTACAACCATAAAACAAAATACATGACTTTGATAAGAGAAGAACAGACAGAACAGACAGCCATCTGTAACCATTAAAATTAGAAACCACCCTTTTAAAAAAAGTAAATCAATTTAAATATCTAGGATCTTTATTGAATGACGGACATGAATTACTAACAGAAGTAATAGAAAGAATATCGTCCAGAAACCGGCATACTTCAGTAGTCAGAAAATACTCAAAATTAAAAACATTACAAGAGAAACAAAGAAAACTATAAAACTGTAATCAGACCAGTTGCAACATATGCAAGTGAAACTTGGACCCTGACAAAAACAGCAGTAAACCTATTAAACACATGGGAGAGAAAAGTATGGACCAACAAAGGAGGAATATGAATGGAAAATACGAACCAACCAGGAACTCTACAGTCTCTACCATGATCCCACGCTAGTAGCAGAAAGAAAAAAAGGTCAGGCTTCGCTGGGCGGGACACTTTCAAAGAATGACAGAGGAGTGAAGAGGGTGCACCACCAAATCCCCAGAGGAAAAAAGCTCAAAGGCAGACCCCCGGCTTAGATGGATGGATGATGTGGAATAAGATCTACAGCAGCTGAGAATCCAAGCTTGGAAAAGAAAAGCATCAGTTAGGTCTGAGTGGAAGGAAGTGGTGAGGCGGGTCAATGCCCTACGTGGGCTGTAGCTCCACAGGGATGGGATGGATTTATATATATTGTTTAAATTAAAATCAAAACATGTTTTAAAAATTTGTTGTTATCAAAAACTGACCTAACATTACCATTTCTTGTCCATTGCCAAGCCAAGGGCTCACTTCAGACGCAGATATCTGCTAACATGTAGCATTCCATTGCCTTCTAAGAATAACTGTTTGATGAAAAAAAAGTAAGGATATATTTTTAAAATGTGTTTTTTGAAAACTACAGCTGAAAAGTTGTTAAAATGTTTGATCAAGCTCATTGGCAGTTAGTGTGGTCTTCTTCCTACCAAATAATAAGTAGAAATGATGTTTAGATTTCGGGACGAAAGTAGAGTTAACGATTTAGCCAAACAGATAATCTCTGACCCATATTTTGCTTCTGGTTTGTCGTGCTTTCTTTTCAAAACCCGCCCTTCCCTCAACCCCACATGTTTTATATTAATAATACTGAGTGAAAAAAAGGGCTGTCATGTGTGGTGTGTGAACATGGGTAAAAAAAATGTTGTTCAGGGTTAGGTGACTATTATTATATTAATCAATAAAGAGCCACGGGTATGGTGTAGGATGTCTGTATGACTGCCTGTAGGACTATTGTTTAAAGGCAGGTAGGATTGTCTGTAGGACTATTGATTAAAGGCAGACAGGTAGGGTGAAGGAGTGTCTGTGGGCCTGTTGTTTAAAGGTTGACATATATTATAGAAAATATGAATTTAACTTTTTTTTGTTTTTTTTAATGCTTAGACTCACTGGGTATTTTCTCAAAATACCTGGACCGTGTTAAAAAATTGCACCTGGTCAGGAACTTGTTAATTTTTATTTATTTATTTTGCTTATAAAAAAATATTCTATAAAGAAAAATCTCAAATCCCATGATCAGAAATATAAACATTTTTAACGACTGAAAACAATAAATTAAAAGATAACAGTTTTAAATACTTTTTGAAATCCCAAGAGTCATACAGATAATTTTCTGAAACTGTTTAACTTCAGCATCAAAATATAAAAAGTTGATAATTCTTATATCGGCTAAATGTAACCGCCCCAAAATATCCCAAATAATATCACACCCAACCATCAAAACTTGGCATGGTTCAATGGTTAGTAAAAAATTAAAATCATTCAGACCACTTACCATGATGGTTAACTTGACATAGTGGTTAGCTTGACATGATGGTTAACTTGACATAGTGGTTAGCTTGACATGATGGTTAACTCGTCACATCTAGATAAGACTCTGCTTCGACTCAAGTTCTGTGTTGACATCTTTACATCAATATCAACTACCTTCTGGAAGAAACAGTATCCCTGTAGAGATCACCCAAAAATAACACATGTATTTACAAAAAGTAAAGTTGAAAGAAGATAGAGGCAAAGAGATTTAAAGGGAATAATTGTATAATGTTTTGGTATAAGTCTACATCTTTATTATTTTTTAAAACCATCGAACTTTCTAAATTGCTTTGATTTTGCCACAATACGTTTTGCAGTTGAATAAAGAGAATAGACCAATATTTTCTGTGCAATGAAGAGAAGAAAGAACATTTACGGATTGTCTTAGTCTCAGCATACAAAGTAAATAGGTTAGCCATGCATTACTTTGTGCTGAGTGGCTTGCCATTTACAAGGGTTAATTTACTTATTAATATATAGTTTAATTACATGGTCACAGATTCCAAGGGTGAAACTAAGCTGTATTGAAACTAAGCTGTGGAGAAACTAAGCTGGGGTCAAAAGTAGACTCCATGTGCTCCAAAGGGAAATGAATTCAGTTTATGAAGTTGGGGGAGGTGGGGTGCCAGAGTCATTATGCCTAATTTTGGTGCTGATACTATCCTTGATAGATGCAATGTTCCCCTAAACCAACCACCTGAATACACCCCCCCCCCCCCCACACACACACCTAGGAAAATAGGAAACAATCTGAAAGATGCAGTGTGAGCCATGGATCTTGAATTTACCCCAAATACTTATATGTATATGTTAAGTGTATTTTTTATTGAACCAACAGTTACTAGTATCTATAGTGGTGGAGTAAATAGGTGCTCAGCAACTAACACTTTGGTCGGTTATGAAAACATCTTGTTGTTCCAAATTGTTCAGGTTAGGGTGAGGGATAGTTATTCTATTATTGATATCCGTTAATAGTACAGTGGAGATAGCCACTGTGTTTTTGGTGGCATAGAAAGAAAGAGTTGGCGCAGTTTTTGTTAAAAATTTCAGACGGGCATGTGATCACATTACTGGAGTGCACAGAGAGAGATATATATGCTTCCAGTCTCACTTATATTTTTTCAGACGGATGGGCGGCTTATGCCAATAATAAACGAGATCAGACACAGAATCTATGAAAACTTCATTGCTGTTCATCAACAAAATTGTTTCAATCCAAATGACGCTGGTGTCCACACACAGACTGTTGAAAATATGTGGATGCAATACTAACTAAAAAGTAAATTTAACACAAGGCGTGATCTCTTCCCTTTATATTTGCATGAGTTCATACCCTGTAATTGTTTTTGTGGAGATGATATAAACTCAAACACTATTTTCTTTTCATACATTACATTGTTTAAATCAGTGGTTCTCAACCTTCCAAATGCTGCTACCCTCTAATACAGTTCCTCATGTTGTGGTGACCCCAACCATAAAATTATTTTCTTTGCCACTTCATAAATGTGTTTTCCCAAAGCTTAGGCTTTTTCCCACTTATTTGGATCAATAAAATAATTTTATCTTATCCAAGCCATTTTAAAAGCATTTCAAACCAGAACAACATATTTTTTCATAACCTACGTTCAAAACACTCAAGGGATAGAATTATTGCCAGCACTTTTATCATAAATGGGAAGTAATCTATGAGCTTGTTCCCTAGGGACTTACATTTATTTGAACTAGACTCAGGCTGTTCAGCTGAGGCACGGCGAGAGAGCAGAGACTAACTACTAAAGCCATAAAGGCTTAAGACCAAAGGCCTATCCACTATCCACCGACAACCCAACACAAAGTATACAATAAAAATAATAACACAAAGTCTCAAAGACAAAATGTCAAAACAATAAGAATAAAAATTATCAATAATAGTATCATTAGTAATGGAAGTGGCTATTCGGACCCGGATACCAGAAGTGAGAGGTTGGGATTAAAAAAATATTTAAAATATCATTGTTGTGTTGTAAGACAAAATTTGGTATCAAATGAAAGATAATCGAATAGACTATAATATGTTTGTTAACATACTTCTTCAGTTTAAGAAAAATAAACTATCAAAAATGACATGCAAATAGCATTTAGTCTAAAATTCTAAAGTTAAGGGAACCGGGTCCGAATAGCGGCATTACCCGGGTACGCATAGACGCTATTCGCAGCCGGGTGCTTTACTTGAGAAATAGTGCGTTCATAGAACAAATTTTCGGTTACCGGAAATTTGATCGAAAGAAATTTCGTCGACGGAAAATTGATCGACAGTAATTTGATCGAACGGAAATTTGGTCGAATCTTTTCTTCAGTTCAGACGTTAAAAATTTTCGTCAAATTTCTTTTTGAACGCACTATACTATATAGTAAAACAAAATAATGCGTTCAAAAAGAAATTTGACGCAAAATTTTAACGTATAAATTAAAAAACCATTCGACCAAATTTCCGTTCGATCAAATTTCCGTCGATCAATTTTCCGTCGACCAAATTTCTTTCGATCAAATTTCCGGATACGCAAATTTTCGGATGGCTAATTGACCCACTTCCCATCAAGCTATCAAGCTGGAACTTGGCACATAGACTCGTTACCAATGACAACGCATTCTATCAAATTTTCAGTCCACCCCCAACCCTCAGAAATAAACTATTCCTGTTTTTCAAAGGGAACATGAAAGAAATACTATGACGCTGGTTTCATGAAATAAAATCACCAATAATTGCACTAAATGAGATTCTTTAAAATAAAATATAAAAAGTGCGTTTTGTGCGTGATGTTTTCTTTCGTATTTCTGAAATAGTTGTGTAATAAATAAGCTGTGTAAGAGCGGGTGGGTCATTAGAATATTAATATAGTTCAAGGGCGTGAATACAAGGTTAGGAGGCTTAATGAAAGGGGTGCACTAATTGGGATTCTTATAAAGTGTGTTACT
The DNA here is from genome assembly GCA_964017045.1 of Omphiscola glabra. Classification (NCBI taxonomy): domain Eukaryota; kingdom Metazoa; phylum Mollusca; class Gastropoda; family Lymnaeidae; genus Omphiscola; species Omphiscola glabra. The sequence goes on along the minus strand of OZ024806.1, from coordinate 9,118,595 downwards.
TGTATGCAAGTTTTATCAAATTTTCAGCCCAACCTCCATTGCTCGATATTACATTACATTTTACCTTGTTTTTCGGGGGTATTTAATTAATGCATGAAGAGAAAGACAACTTGCAGAATTGTTTAATTTTTAAAAATTTTTTAAAAACTCATCAAATTTTAATTTGTAGTAACTAAAAATCTACAGACAATTTTATATTAAACTGATAAGGTCGAAATATTATTGTTAGTATATTTTATTGCTTTTTTTTACCTTCACCATCTTAAGACAAATGTTCCTATTTTGCAATAGCGAAAAGTAACTGATGAAAATTTATCATTGCCATTTTGATATTAATAATTATTATGGACAGGCTCACATCATCCTTGTGTCTAACTATTCAGTGCTTAAATAAAATATGAAAGATTTCTCTTTGTGCAATATTTATAATTTATCATAGGTCCAATAAGAGTAATAAGATAAGACATTTGACATTGAAATTATAATAATTATAATTTTATATAAAAGGAAACTTAATTTTTTATACTTAAAATTATATCCCCCCCCCACTTTTTCAACCTTGTTAGTTAACAATTGATCCCCCCACTTGTTTTTTGTGTGTGTGTTGACGTATTTAATGGATGGCCTCTAAAGCAGATATAATAGTATAGTTCATTTTAAAATGTGGAATGAAATTTCCTGAGATGCATAAAATAATATAATTGTTAAATCTATTTCATGACATAGTTAATATATAGACTATAGACATATATTTGGTAACAAAGACAAATAGTGGCATAATTTATAGTCCTATAAGTAAGCCTTATTATTAGTAATTAATGAGTATAGTCTACTCTATAGTACTAAATTAGGTTAATGTGCTGTTGTGGTCCCTCTGTCGCTCACCCTAACCCGAACCCTAAATCTATCATAAACAAAGGGAAGTGACTCCCAATAAGGGGACCACAACAGCACATTAGCCCTAAATTACTATTGTCTATAGTAATTTAGGGTAAATTCGGATAGATCGTACCGCGTTTTTTTTACCATGGCCGCCAACTTGATTGCCTTGACCCGTAAAATTAAAACGTTAAAAAATAATGAAAAAATTTCCTAAATGTATCCCTCACCCTAAATCTACCCCTAAACCTAACGAAATGAAGTAAGATTAAGATCTATCTTAATTAGCCTAATTGAGTAATAGAACTTAATAGTAATAGTATTATTAATAGGCTAATAGTAATAGGCAATCATTTTTCTTAGTTTTTTTCGATCAGAATTCAGCGTGCTATTTTAAAAAAATTATTTGTTTGTTTGGGTAATAGACAAAGTTAACATTGAAAACACAGTACTAATTACAACACTCTACCTAAACACTAAACGATCTGGGTAATGAATTTTTCATGGTACCGTACGTTAAACTCATATTTGAAAGGAAGTCTTTGAAAAAAAAAAGTAATTAATTCGCGTATCGTATAATCATAATATTGCTTAAATCATGTCGCCTTAAAAGTATCGCTGTGTCTTTAGACATTAGCAAGATAGTTATGTTTTCAGAATTTAGTTGCTTGGGCTTGATTAGAGAAAAAAAGAAGATAAAATAAATGAAAAAATGTAATCTTATAACTTATATATTCTTCAAATATTGGACATTTGAGCTTATTTCATTTTTTTTTGGTTTGTTTCAATCGAAAATTTACACACTTTTAGGATAAAGGTATCGATATTACATCAAAATCTCACTTTGCTCGTAAGCAGAAAATACATAACAAGTATTTGTTGTAGTTGGAAGTGCACGAAATAAAACATTTTCCCGAGATAATCAGGTTAGTTACAATAATGTGTTTTACTAGTTTTAGATGTAAGTTGATGTTGTTGAATCGGTAACTTTTATTTAATTGCATGAAAATTAATTTATTGCGCTAATAAAAATTAGTAACCTTTAAGTACAAGTTAGTTGTTGAGTTTGAGAATTCTTTTTTAAATTTTCATGAATTAAATTAAAACAAACACCAGTGCCAGTACCAGTTGACTCTAACTCTGAGCAGTCTGAGTTGAGCCAGTTGAGGTTTTAAACCACATCAATTAATTCAACAATCTTAATTATTAATGTAATCTAATATAATCTAAATAAATGTATCCGAATTCTGATTCTCAAACTTCTACTTTTACCTACTAGCCCACACCTACAGCCTACCACCAGTCAGACCAGTCTATATAAATATTTACTGTACTTCAATTCATAGTTTGATAGATGCCTAAAAAAACTGGCTAATGTGCTGTTGTGGTCCCCTTATTGGGAGTCACTTCCCTTTGTTTATGATAGATTTAGGGTTCGGGTTAGGGTGAGCGACAGAGGGACCACAACAGCACATTAACCAAAAAACTGAAACAAGTCTTAGTCTCATATCAAAAGTCAGTAGACGTAGTAGTACTACTGTACCAGTAGACTAGAGTCAGAGTATTAGAGAGGGCTAATGCTGAGAGATTTCACCATATCATTTGCATGTTTTGTCCCTGGTTCCGATAGGGTCAAAACCCTGTTAGTGCAGTAGGGTGTAGTGTCACTAATCAGTAATCACTGTCACTGAGTCTAGTGTTAATTTATAAGTGTTGTCAGTTTGAAAAAGTGTTGACCATTGGGCCATTGTGATTGATAGTGATAGCCCTAGAATTAAAATGATTTCATTTAACTGACCCACTTAGCCAGACCCTAATTTAGTTATTATTAGTAATAGTAATATTAGGATTTAGGGGGCCTACTAGATGGCATAGGAATGGGGAGGGGGTGTGGAGGGGGGCAGTTACCCCAAGAAATCACTTTTATTCTGTATATCAAAATTATTATGACTAACATTACTCAATAGTAGTGTAGACCTTACTCCTTATTGTTAAAAGTAAAAGTCTTGTAATTGTAAATATAAGTAAGTTAATGTTAAAATGTAACAATTAATTAGTGTTAGCCTAATATTATTTTCATTTATTAGTCTTTTACAGCGGGAAACACACATTATTCATTAATAATTATAATGTATTAAAAATAGGCAAATACTAATAAGGCTACTAAATTTTATTAATGAGTGGAAAGTGGAAATGAGTAAAGTCATGAAAAGTATTAAGTAGAAGGTAAATATTAAATCTAACTCTTAAGTCTAAAAAAGTTAAATAAATTTCACTGATTCACTATTACAATTTCTTTTTTATATCTTTTTGAAGAATATTTGGCTGAAGTTTACTCCCTTAATCACTTCATAAATTAGCATAGTTATAGTTTCTTAGTGGATCTCTCAACTTTTCTGAATAGGAAATAAATGGGGGACTGTGGTCAAGCCGTGTGAAGTAAATAAATTGTTGAACAAGATAAGCTTAGACTTGACAAAAAGACAGAACAATAAATTTTTTTTTTACTTTCTGCTGCAGAAGGCATGTAGCTGGAATGTCCTTTTAATTGTTCTGTCTTTTTATCAAGCCTTACCATATCTTGTTCGGCTATTACTTTTTTCCAGAGTTTTCTAGTTGTCCACCACTTGGCCGGGTTATGGTGTTGCAAACCATTGTGACATGTCTTTATAACCCCTGACATTGTGTGCCGCAATCTTATTATTAATTACAAAGTTGTCAAAAAAAATTTTTTTCCTTTTTTTAAATTTCAGTCTGCTTATTCATGGGCTCGGCTTTCTCTTAAAATTTAAACGTTGGGTTAGCTTTTAACTTCCCTGTTTAAAAGCCTTTGCAACTCAAGCAGTGGATTACTATCAGCAAAGCTCACGACTTTAGTAACTGCTGCTAATCATGGGCAGGCCCCTGAATGATTTTTTTTTTAAAAATGAACACAAAAAAATCAAAGATCTGTTCAGATGTTATAGAAGCTCTGTTCAGATGTTATAGAAGCTCTGTGCAGATGTTATCAAAGCTCTGTTCAGATGTTACCAAAGCTCTGTTGTTCAGATGTTATCAAAGCTCTGTTCAGATGTTATCAAAGCTCTGTTCAGATGTTACAGAGTTAACTTAAAAATCATTGCATTTCTGTTTGATGAATTGTCCAGCCTTTATCTTCATTATTTGTACCCTTTTGTGTGTGTGTGTGTTTTGCATGTAGCCGGCTAGAGATCTTACTTGTACTTGTTGCCAGATCTATGAGAAACATAAGTCAATCTCGACTGTTTGTTATTCCAATTATTGTTGATTGCAGTGGGAAGTTTGGTGATTAGAAAGAGATCTTTTACGGGGTTAGCTTAAAAAAAGATGTGACCAGCTTATTTGGAGACTTATATGTGACCAACGTGAGATGACTGCTTATTTGACCAACATATTTGGGGACTTACATGTGACCAACATGAGATGACTGCTTACTTGACCAACATATTTGGTGACTTGTATGTGACCAACGTGAGATGACTGCTTACTTGACCAACATATTTGGTGACTTGTATGTGACCAACGTGAGATGACTCCTTACTTGACCAACATATTTGGTGACTTGTATGTGACCAACATATTTCGTGACTTGTATGTGACCAACATATTTGGTGACTTGTATGTGGCCAACGTAAGATGACTATTCATTTGACCGATGGCCAACATTTTGGATGATATACTGTGCCTCCCCGGGCGGTCGCCCCCTCCACACTCTCTTGGTTCGCCACTCTAGTGGCGACTAATTATATTACGACCAACATGAGATGAACACTGTTGAAAGTGGTGTGACCCTTACTTATGAAATCTCTCTGAACTGTTCGACTGATAAGATAGGGCTGCTACCTACTGGTCACTTGTTGCACTGGCCAGGTGATGGGGTGGGGGGGGGGGTAGGTGGCATTCACCTTGCCGACTCATTAGCTGAACGCATCTTCATTTAATCTTAAAGCCCATTGACTGTAATCTTCTGTATCCTCATTGTGATAATCCTGTTTAATGACTGAAGTGAACCATGGACCTGGTACAGCTTCGCAGGATCATTTGGGGGGTGGGGGGAAGGGGGGGCGTGTCTTTCGGAGTGCTGTGTCTTGGGAAAGATTTAGGTTGGGGTGTCATAGCTGGGGGTGCGGGCAAGGTTGGTTAGTGTCATAGCTGTGGGGCAAGGTTGGCCTTGTCATAGGCGGGGGAGAGGAGGGGGGGGGAAGTGGAATGAAATTGAAAATAGTTGCTCCAGGTCAGAGGTAGTAGATTAAAAGAGATCCTGTAAATGAAGGATGCTCACCCGAAAGCCAAGTGAGTTGGAAAAGAGGATAGGGGAGGGGGGTATCAACAAAAATGACGTGATCTAGTTACCATAACACTATTCAAGTATCTTTGTACGTTTATCTCTGGAACTCCGTACAGCTGGAGATAGTCTAAGTTCCTTTAAATTTTTATTTGTTTTGTTGTTTTGTGTGTGTGTCCTTTTTTGCTCTAGGTTTTTGCCGACGACGTATTCGTTGTTTAGTTTTAGTCGCCCCCCCCCCCCCAAGTTCCCCCATGCCATGTCATGTGTTTCGTATTTCCTATTGCTGTAACCCTAACGCAGTCTCCTCCCCTTATTGTTCTTAAATACGGTTTAAAAAAGTTATTATTTAATTAAATAAATTTCGTCTGCTCCTTTACCTACCCCATCACGTTCTTCCTGCCCCCACCCCCCTAAAATTATGATCCTACTCATGAAAATAATTGTCCCTGCGCGCCCCCCCCACCCACCAACTTTCACGATTTAATCTCCTACTATTATAGTTTTGTCGCGCCTTCAAATTTCGTACCTGGCCACCGGTCCTGTTTATAGGGACCATCGCGACATGACCTCTGGGTGACGTCACCTGCCCCCACGATAAAAGCTCTGACCATTCTTAGCCGAGCTTTCTTATTAATTTCCGGTCCGGTTTGGTAAGTCAGCGGATTTCTAATTAATAAGATAACTAGACCGTTAGCAGACGTTAGCGTGGCCTCTTGTGATAGATACAGTGCTGTCAGTTGTAGTTTATTTAATATAGTTTGTTTCGTGCTATTTTTTTTTCTATTTTTAACGTGAATGAAATGTATGGACAAGGTATATGCTAAACTTGAATTCATACATAGACAGGACAAAAGATTTTGACGTCTCTGCTTAGACTTAAAGCCTTCATCAGAAAACGAGACAAAACAAAGTATAACAAGTATCGGATCACAGTAAAAAAACAAACTTGAGAGGTCCACTAATGCGATATGCCCCCGGCCCCCCCCCCCCCCCGATAAAAGATATGACCATTCTTAGCAGAGCTTGCTTAGTAATTCCCGCCCGGTCTTAACCGGTAAGTCAGTGAGCTTAATAGACTGTTAGCAGAAGTTAGCGTGGTCGTGGCCTCATGGGATAGACACAGTGCTGTTAGATGAAAGTATCCGTCTTTTATTTATTATCTATAGTTTGTTTGGTGCTTTGTTTGTGTTTTTTTTCCTTCAAGACACATTTAAAAAAAAAACAACAACATTAAGTAGGATATGAATGTAGGCTAGCTAGCAGAGAAAACGTCATAATGGTAGTATTCAAAATTAAAAAAAAATAAAAAAATTTGAACTTAAATTGTTTTGTCGCTGGGCGAAGGTCAATGTCTCAGGCATTGGTCTGCTACCCACGGCTCCGGGTACAGAAGGAAAATCGCTTTCTTTTTTTTTCCCCCATTTCTTTTTAAGGATGTAAAATGAAATATGAAAAGGAGTCTTTTTTTTTGTCTTCTTCTTGCTATGGTTTTTCTATGACGTTTGCTTACTGTCTCAAGATTGTGCTCCAACTGCGAGATAGCCAGCCCAGCCAGCATGTGCACCCAAAGCAAGTGTTAACATTGAGTTCAGGTCGATGTCCGTGGAGTTGGGGGGTGGGGGGGGGATTTTTTTTTAATACACTTTAAAAAAAAAAGAAATTAAGACACACACACCGCCCACCAACTGTCCCCCCCCCCCCCTTTTCTCGAAAGTTCACCGTACTTTACACTTGTTTAGGCAGTGTGTTGTCGGGCAACATGACCTGTCCATCTGGTTTGTACTTTTTTTTTTCCTTTAGTTGTAAGAACACGTGGCTGCTGAGAAAGCCAGCCTGTTGTAAGGACTTCAGTATCAGGGACTTTGTCCGGCGACCACCGTATGTCCTGTGCTTGTTTTACGACATTTGTCACGGGAAGAGCCACATGCTCATCTCCAAAATCCAGTACCCTGGCCCGCACTCAGTCTCAGCGTGTCACTATGGTTTAAACAGCCACTAAAAAATATAAGAAAAGCAGAACGATGTAAGAATGACTGGCGCGGCACGTGACAATTACATCACGTAGTTAGCCCGTAGCGTGAAATAATTTTAAAATGCGAATGTGTTCAATCGCGCTGTCATTTTTGAAAATATTGTAACAAGTGAACGTTTATGCAAGATGTGTAAGAGGTCGTGGCAGTTGATAATGCAATTAGCGTCACGTGGTTGGCAGTGTTGCGACGCAGTGCCAGTAATGGGCGTCTGCTCGGGTCACCGTCATATACTTGGTAATTCTATCACGGCCACGCAGAGAGAGCGCGTTCTATTTCCTGCTGACTAGTAGAATTTTATACTGTTACTAAACTGTTAGCTCTACACTATAACTTCTCATAACTTGTATTCATTAGTTTGCGGTCAGTTGCAGGCTATCGCAGTCAGGGCCGGATTAACCTCTAGGCAAACAAGGCACGTGCCTTGGGCACCAAGCGCTTGGGGACACCACAAGTCCCCAAGAAATTTTTTTTGGAACAAATTTAAGCCCAGAAACAACTGAAAATTGAACATGTGCTCTGAAAATGAAGAAATACATTATAATAAAAATTCACATTCAAGTTTGGTACAATCTTGAATGCTTAAAAATTAAGCGCATAAAAAATTTAAAAAACTCCTGGTAAATGGTAATGAGCAAAATGTGGACCATGCGGACTCACTCGGCTTGTAAATAAATAATGCGGTCGTATTCGAATTTTAAAAATGTTTGGGAAGTTTTATAAAAAAAAATAAACCATTTTTATATTTTCAATAAATAATTTTAAAATAATATCATTAATTAATATTCGACCGGGAACCCCTTAGTAATAGACACAAAATGAGCATGTGAACATAAAAACGTGTGCTGATTCACTAGCAGATCACTTGCATAAATCTAGGAATGAATTTGAAAGATTTGAAGAAGCTGCAAAAATAATAAAACCAGATGTAGATTATAGGTCAACTTTGACTCGTAATCGTAAACAAACGACAGTGGTCATTGATGGTGATGCCCCTGAGGTATCTCTGAATGCCATAGACAAATTTCGTATATCTGCATTCTACGCCATTGTTGACAAACTTGAGACAGAAATGAGTAGACAAAGACAAGTATATAATGATGTAGCAGTTCGATTTTCTTGTTTGGTCGATGTATCACTATCACAAACATATCAGTGCTGTGAAGAACTAATAAATGCTTATCCTAAAGATCTGAACAATAATTAATGTACTGAACTACAACAGTTTCACTCATATATTCGTCACAAGTTTCCTGCATCAAAATCGGAAAACAACACGTTCAATCATGGCGAATTATACAAAGTAATAGTTAGAGACAACATCGAGTGTGCCTTTCCAAATGTTGAAATCGCCTTGCGCATAATTTTTAAATTAATGGTTACTAACTGTTCAACTGAGCGCTCTTTTTCTCCGTTGAAATGTACAAAAAATCCAAATAGATCAACAATGAAACAAGAAAGGCTCGATTCCTTATCTCTGCTTATGATCGAGGCAGATGTGCTGCGCAAAAATAACTTTGACGATATACTCAAAAACTTCGCTAGATGTAAATCTAGGAAAAAAAACTTGTAAATGACAATATCTTTTTGATTTTTTCATCTAATAAAAAATAAAGTATTTTCGTCTATTATTTCAAAATTTATTAACTATTAATTTTAATACAGAAATACTTTATGTAGGTTTTATATATAAGTGATAGTAGTACAAACTACAAACATATTTGTTAACAACTGTTTTCTTTGAATAATATTGAACATACCAGCGGTCACGGTCAATGAAAGATCAGGGGCCCCGGGCAGAAGAGGGCACCCATGTGGGTTTGTGCCTTGGGCACTAAAATGGCTTAATCGGCCCTGATTGCAGTCATCAATTGGTTTCGTAAGAACCCTACGCCCATTCACTAAAGACACAATTATTATTAATCAGGATGAAGTGCGTCACTAATATATGGGAGAGAAGTCCAGGCCTTCTCCATCTAAATCACTATTAGTTAGCTCCCCTGTATTAAAAAATGTATGTATCTATATATTATAAAAAATTAGTCCTATCATTTGTATAATTTGAGTTCATTATTTCAGACAGATTCAAGCAATTCACTCTTTACTCTGCGTATCTCATAATCTAATATCAGCTTCTATAATAAGTAAAATCCTAAGCCACAGTAGATATTTTGTAATCTAAATGAAAGTGACACTTGCTGTACAGTGTACGGAGTACGGTGTAATAGTATTTTTCATAAAAGCTCTACATTTCAAAGAAGTATCCTTTAAATTTATATTCTTATCAAAGTATTTTCAATGTATTTCTATGATGTATAAATAATATATTGACTAGATAAGAATCCAAGAGGACTTCTGTCAGTTACATCTCAGTGCCATTGCCATTGCTGCCTAATAATAATGCTATAAATATAAAGGAATTTTATTAATAATTTTAATTAATCGATACAATTAATGTTATCAGTCTTATTTTCAAATGCTTTGTTATTTTCTTCTTTAATTTCATACTCATATATATTATTATTATTTATTTTTTTTAAATACAGTTTCCAGGCAGAGGCATAAAAGGATTTATGAGTTAAGTGTATCATCCAATAACCAAAATGGCCACACACAGCCTCGTCTTGAGGTCATGTTTGCACAGGCTCACAGCTAACAATCCCATAAAGGGGTAAGTCATGTCATGTCACCTTTGACCTCTTCTCAGATCCAATTACCCTGCACTGCCCCCTGAAGATAGCAGCAGGGTGAACTTAGTTAAGTTGATTATACCTCAGGGCAAAATAAATAACAGCATAGGGTTAGCAATCTGCAACCTTTTCTCAATGTCAATAATGTAATGTATAAGATCTGGAAGTTTGAGCTTTACTAGTGGTGAAAGGGCTAACTTCCCAAGAACCACCCACGGCCTAGTTACACCACTGGGCAGACTGTTGTGTGAATTATTTATGATGGCTTCATCTACTGGTCTGAATACAAACAGTGACTTGACTGTCTGCTTCATCTAATGGTCTGAATACAAACAGTGACTTGACTGTCTGCTTCATCTAATGGTCTGAATACAAACAGTGACTTGACTGTCTGCCATTCAGAAACATGAATTCAGGTGTGAACGAATTGCTGGTTTCTGGTAGCTGTTTTTTTTTTGTTGAAAAAAAAAGGGGGGGGGGGGTAATTTTGTTATTGTGATGACCCAGCTGTGACAAGTTTAAGCTCTGCATCAAGTTTAAGCTCTGTATCTTTACTGTTCAAAATTAGTGGTAGCTTACTTATTATTTGATTAAGTGCACTGTTCTGGCATGAGAAGAATAAATTCTGTTTGTACTCTATGGGGCATGGGGCACGGCTGCTTTTGAAATTAAAAAGAAAAGAATAGTTTGTTTTTTTTTTTGTTTTTTTTGGTGTGGGGGCAAGAATAGGGCCATTGTGGTTGTTCTGTTTTCACATGATTAGGCACAGCCGTCATTTAGCTAGGTATCATAGATCAAAACATGGGACCATGGATTGGGTGATGATGTTATGAATTGAAAGGAAATGAATTGTTCAGATTGAGCGTAACCTACTTTAAATTTTTTTTATTTTGTTGGGTCTTTTTTTAATTACCCCTACTCAACTCACTGGAATTGAGTTTAGAAACAGTTAACAGTACCGGGGTAATTAGAAATTTGCTGGGAAGTGGATAAAGTGTAAGGTTTCCAAGGGCAAGCTACTCTGTTTTACAAAAAATTTGGACATGCCCCATGAACATATATAATAATTTTTAAAGACTTCCCCTTCAATTTTATTTTTTTAAAGTGTACCAATGCATTGCATGAATGTAATTGCTAATTCCATGTTAGAGTGAAACATGAAAATCCATCCAGCCTGAAGAAGACCAAGAGTACGATTGATTACAAGTGTATAAGGGTGGTTTGTTAAACTGCACTGCATTCATTTTCTGAGAGTTTTTATTCTCTTAAGTTGGTACTATTTTTAAAAAAAAATTAGTTAAGCTAAATGAAAATATAAAAGCAGATTTTAAATATTTTTTTTGTGAACCTGAAAACTGGGCCAAGTTTAATGAAAAGTCAAAGATTTCACTGACACTCTCTTATCTTCCTTTGTCCTATATCAAGGCCATTATAAGATAAAATTAGTTCATTTTACTTAATAATTTTTTTTAAATTTTTTTTTATTTACTTTCTTCAACTTATGAATGAGTTTGTTGCTAATGCTGTGTTTTGGAATAATGTTGATCCTAAATATTATTATTATTTTTTTTTAATTTAATATTTTTAGATTAACAAGTAGATTTCTCCACCCTCTTCTAACAAAATACATTTTTTGAAGGTGTTAAGAACCCTATTTGATTTATCATATGGCAGGTTATTTCTGTTCTCACTCAAGAACTAAACAGTTCTTCTTATTATTATTATTATGAGTGGTCTTATATAGCGCAGTACCTAGGCTGGGTTTACTGTGCTGTACATAAAAATAATAGCAAAAGAGACATAATCTGACATTAAAATAAAATACATTTATGTAATAAAAAGCAGCTGTATAACAACAAAATAAAAACAAATGTATATTCACCCCACCCACCCCAGAACTTTTACATGTCAAGCCATGGACGGCACCCAGCAGCATCATTTATCGCTCAGAGGTGGAATCAGTCAAGATAGTAGAGTTTAAAGAGATGTGTTTTGAGTACAGTTTTGAAGGCCTGGGTGGTTGGTACATTGCGGATGTTTAGTGGCAGAGAATTCCATTGTTTGGGAGCCCAGAAAGAGAAAGATCGTTCACCATGTGTTTTAGTGCATGTCTTGGGAACAGACAGAATAGGTACGTCTGTGGAGGAGCGAAGCTGTCAAAGGGGTGAATAGACAGAAAGAAGTTACTGCAAAATTACACGCCAAATATCTTTCTACGGACGAATTTTAAGGAACAAAGAAAAAACTCAAACAAGCATTTTCAGGACAAAATTTTTTTTATTTGGATCAATAAAAAATATTTTATATTATCTTATCAAGTTGTTGGAAGAGAATGGTGTCAGCGTAACCATCGGGTGGGCCCTGCAGCTCCAGGGGACCTAGGTTAGTCAATATTGAAAACAATTAAACTATCACATTTGATTGCAGGGGGGGGTTAGAGACAAAAAATACACATGATGAATAGCACTGGGAATAAAAATGCTCTCGCGACATGGGTATTTATTGAAGTGACTTCTCCCGACAAGTCTATCAAGAATTTTGAAGTAACTTAATAGAGTGGGGAAGGGTGTTTCCAGCATAGATCGTGCGATTGTTAGTCCCTGTCTTTCAAAGGCATATGCTACTCCCACATCACCCTGTATGGATGTAAAAGAACGGGCCCCATATGACAGAAGAGATCATCTCTCAGGGTCTCCTTATGAGGCAATAAAACTGAAGTGAGGTTGGTCATGAAAGCAAGCATTAGCACGAGAAAACAAAAGGAGATGATATTTTGTAGTGGTTGGTCAATAAATGCAAGTTCATTGCAATAGAACATTAATGTAATGAGATAATAAAAAATACACAAACTATACCCGTTATTCTTGCCTCTCGGTTTTGGTGTATAACTAGAGGCAGACTGTAACTAGGGATGCTTTGTGGCATTCTGACCTAGTTTCCTTTTTTTTTTAACACACCTAGCATCTCTTAAAGTGGCTAGTGGTGGTTCATCTGTTGGAACTAGAAACTATATGAACTATTTTAATTTCATTGCTGCCATGAACACATTAGTAGTTATCATGAACACGTTAGTAGTTATAGTGTAATTAGAGTTTGCACACAAAGTTTGTCACAGGATACATTATAAAATATTAGCTAGTCAGTCCCTAAAAGAACTTAGTCAGAGGTTCTTTCCCTTCCCGATTGACTTACCTACCCTGAAGTTGTGCTCCATAATTATTATTTTCTGAGACAGTCCCTAAAAGAACTTAGTCAGAGGTTCTTTCCTTTCCTCAATGACTTACCTACCTTGAAGTTGTGCTTCATAATTATTATTTTCTTTTTAAGCAGGGATTTGTGACAATTAGCCACATAGTCCTAATCTGTAATCATTTAATCCATAATCATTGCATGTACTTATTCACCTTTGACCTTCCAACCAATCAATTAAAATAATAAAGACTATAATAATGAGAAGATAATAATACCATTGACTTTCAGGTTTATCTTAATCTTCTCAACAGAAAATGCCTGGGCAGTGGTGGAATGGTCGCCCTCTCCTCTTCAAGTGAGTTACTTTTTCCTTAAACTTTCCCAATGACCTCCCTGAGGACATGCGCACACACAAAAATGTCATTCTGCTTTCGTTTAAAAAAATCCCACTATGATTCAGAATTCTGTTGCAATAATCAATTACATGACTTTATTTCAACATAGATGTTGACAACTAGATTTAGGGGTGTGAATGTTTTGTATGGAAAGTTGTGGATTGTGAGAGGTTTTCTGAAAAGATGTTTGGTGTGGAGCAGCGGTTCTCAATCTGTGGGTCGCCTAAGACCGTTGGACAACACATACACTCCACAGTTATGAAGCAGCAAAGAAAATAATTTTTGTGGTTGAGGGTCGCCACAACAAGAGAAACAGTATTAAAGGGTCGCGGCATTAAGAAGGTTGAGAACCACTGGTGTAGAGAGTATACGTGCAGCTGTATCTACATGCTGGGATCTTGTGATGTATTTGGGTAAGGGGAAATGTGCTAGCTGGTGGGTGTGGAGTGACTGCGGTGATGGAGTGTTTGACTTTTCTGAGTTGTATGTTTAGTCAAAGAGACGTTTGTTCTATAAAACATTGGTTTGTTAAGTGGTTAAATCACCCTGAAGAACAAAGGTAATGAACTGGCAATTCCTGGTTTGTAACAATAGAAAACTACAATGCTGAGCTGTGAAGTAATGAAGTAACTTGCTGGATTTTTTTATGAGTTTAGTAATGGGAATAAAATTAAGATGAAATTGAAATCCCGACCCTTTCAAAAAAAATTCCCCTGGGAAAATGCACGGAGAATAAGAGGTGGCTTTAAGGAAGGAATCTTTTATTCATCCATTCAAAAGTTCTGTTTTTTGTTCAACCTTTGAAAATCCCACTAGTAATTAGTAAGTTTGATTTTGTAATTTTAACCCTGATCAAAAGCCCACTATTAATACTATTCTTTAGGAAGATCCCGTTAATGTTCATAGAGTTTGATTGCAGTTTGTAATTTTGAAAAAAAAAATGTTATTGCAAGTTAAGTTGAAAAAAGATGGTGGGGGGGGGGGGGGGGGGGCATTGTTGTTATGATTTAACAAATTGTGAGTTGTAACAACACATTTTTTTGTATCTTCCTTCTTCTGAAACTATTTCCTGCCATTTGATTTCATTGCTCTCAATTAATCAGTTATCATTGCAACTGCTGGTGCCAGTGTACTTTGTTTACATGGTGGGCTATAAAATTGTACAGAAATTGCATGTTAAAGAAACTGTATGCACAAGTTAGAATGTACGCACAAGTTAGAATGTACGCACAAGTTAGGATGTATGCTCAAGTTAGGATGTACGCACAAGTTAGAATGTACGCACAAGGTAGGATGTACGCACAAGCTATGATGTACGCACAAGTTAGGATGTACGCACAAGTTAGAATGTACGCACAAGTTAGAATGTACACACAAGTTAGAATGTACACACAAGTTAGAATGTAAGCACAAGTTAGAATGTATGCACAAGTTAGAATGTATGCACAAGTTAGAATGTATGCACAAGTTAGAATGTATGCACAAGTTAGAATGTATGCACAAGTTAGGATGTATGCACAAGTTAGAATGTATGCACAAGTTAGAATGTATGCACAAGTTAGAATGTATGCACAAGTGATACAGACTCATGATTTTTCTCTCCACAGGATCTCTCTCCATGACACACTCATGTCAAGCTAAAGAATTTGCTTTTGAGGTAAGGAGAATTCCTTGTCTTCTTTCAGTGAAATAACTTACACCCCAGTTAAACCATTCATTACATCCAGGGCCGTGGCAGGTTAAAGCTGCGTCCTGGCAGGTTAAACCATTCATTACATCCAGGGCCGTGGGAGGCCAAATCTGCCCCCTGGCCAGTTAAACCATTCATTACATCCAGGACCGTGGCTGGCCAAAGCTGTGCCCTGGCCAGTTAAACCATTCATTACATCCAGGACTGTGGCAGGCCAAAGCTGTGCCCTGGCCAGTTAAACCATTGATTACATCCAGGGCCGTTGCTGGCCAAAGCTTGCCCAGGGCAGAGCCTAAATTTACGGGGGGGGGGGGGGGGGGAAGAGATATCACTACACAAATTTTGAATGAAAATTATGATTTTGTTTCACTTTGAATTTGGCCCCCTGGGAGGGTGCCCCCGATAACCCTTGCCCCCCCTCCCAACACAGCCCTGATTGCATCTAACCAGTTAGTCAAGACTTGACCACGTGATTCCCTCCCAGAAACTTAAAATGGCTGTTACATTGAACACATTGTACACATTTTTTTAGTGCCCCTATCAGCACTTTGGGAAGGCTAAATGACAAAAACACAAAAAACTATGCACAAGTGCATATTTTTGCTTGTCTCTTTCAAGTCATTTTCACAACTTACAACAATGCATTCATTTTATTATATAATTATAATGTTATTTTATTTCACCCTGGGAGCAGTATTTGCTGCCCTGCTTGTCTGAATGGCAAGTATTTGCCTTCATTTGTGTAAAAAAAAAAGTAAGCATGTTTTCATACAGGATGAAGCATGTTTTCGTACAAGATGAAGCAATGTTTTCATACAAGATAAAGCATGTTTTCAAACAAGATGAAGCATGTTTTCAAACAAGATGAAGCAATGTTTTCATACAAGATGAAGCAATGTTTTCATACAAGATGAAACATGTTTTCATGCAAGATGAAGCATGTTTTCATGCAAGATGAAGCAATGTTTTCATACAAGATGAAGCAATGTTTTCATACAAGATGAATCATGTTGGTCATACAAGATGAAGCAATGTTTTCATACAAGATGAAGCAATGTTTTCATACAAGATGAAGCAATGTTTTCATACAAGATGAAGCAATGTTTCATACAAGATGAAGCAATGTTTCATACAAGATGAAGCAATGTTTTCATACAAGATGAAGCAATGTTTTCATACAAGATGAAGCAATTTTTTCATACAAGATGAAGCAATGTTTTCATACAAGATGAAGCAATGTTTTCAAACAAGATGAAGCATGTTTTCAAACAAGATAAAGCAATGTAGTCATACAAGATGAAGCAATGTTTTCATACAAGATGAAGCAATGTTGTCATACAAGATGAAGCAATGTTGTCATACAAGATGAAGCAATTTTGTCATACAAGATGAAGCAATGTTGTCATACAAGATGAAGCATGTCATACAAGATGAAGCAATATTTCATACAAGATGAAGCAATGTTGTCATACAAGATGAAGCATGTCATACAAGATGAAGCAATGTTGTCATACAAGATGAAGCAATGTTTTCATACAAGATGAAGCAATGTTGTCATACAAGATGAATCATGTTTCCATATGGACTGCGTTACGATCTGATGATTTAATATCCGTTTTGTTTTCTCTTTCTCAGATGGCGTGCTCTAATATACGATACGGTGAAGGGGTCACCAAGGAGGTTGGACTGGTTAGTACTAGTGATGTTGTCAGGAGTTTAGTCCCCGTTATGTACGGCTTGTCTGTGATGTTCTAGTTAAGATATTCCAGGTTATCATGCTTTATTGAAAGAGAACGTTCTTTTGTTCCTTTCAGGACTGCAAAAATCTTGGTGGTAAGAATGTTTGTGTCATGACCGACCCTCACCTTGTCCAACTGCCACCGGTGAAGGCCACCCTGGAGTCCCTGGACAAATATGGTGTCAACTACAAACTTTATGACAAGATACGTGTGGAACCCTCCAACCAAAGGTGAGATGGAATTCGGCATTATACATACAATTATTACATACCATTATACATACCATTATTACATACCATTATTACATACTATTATTGTTTTTGTTGCTTCAAATGGAGTACTTACATTACTCATGTGTCATGATACAGTTAATAAAATATTTGTTTTTGGTTGAAGCCTGTGAGATGTATCCAACTTTACATTTCTTATATACAATATAAACAGATGTGTCATATGATACAGTTAATTGTATAATGTGTGTTGGTCTAAGCCTGTGTACACATTTACGGGGCAGGCCAAAGCTGTAGAAATTTCCTTCTAAATCCACTGGTAAGTCTTGTTGGCTGCCAAGCTTTTACCACCCCACGCACTGCTGACTTACTGACCGCACTGCTGACTTACTGACCGCACTGCTGACTTACTGACCGGGGACATTCAATGATAAAACCTCTGCTGAGAATCGGTTAAAACACACCATAGCTTTTATACCAAAGTATGTTTTTTCAAGCAGTATTTTTGTTTACTGATGCTCAGAACTCGACACGATTCGTGTGAGAACTGCGACGAGGGAGGTCCGCTCTCGATTCATCTCGGGGCTTACTCATAGTTCTATTTGTTTTACAGTCTGAAAGAAGCCATCGACTTCTGCCTGGCCAACAAATTTGATGTGTTTGTGGCGGTGGGCGGCGGCTCTGTTATGGACACCTGCAAAGCAGCGAATCTGTACAGCAGTAAACCAGACGCCGAGTTCCTGGACTACGTCAACGCTCCGATCGGCAAAGGGTTGCCTGTGAAGCACGCACTGAAGCCTCTCATAGCAAGTAAGTTGGTGAATGTTGGATCCACTGATGTACTACACTGTTGTAATGTACATATCTTTTTTTGGGGCTTTCATGCTTGTACTTTGAGTTTTGGTGGTCACTTTGATTAGTCCCTGATGACCTCTAGGGGATGTAGCTTTATAGTCCACACTGCCTTAAGGTTTGGGTTAGGGATTGGGTTAGCGTTTGGGTTAGGGTTTGGGTTAGGGTTAGAGTTAAGGATTGTGTTAGCGGTTGGGTTAGGGATTGAGTTAGAGTTAGGGATTTGGTTAGCGGTTGGGTTAGGGTTAGAGTTAAGGATTGGGTTAGTGGTTGGGTTAGGGATTGAGTTAGAGTTAGGTATTGGGTTAGGGTTTGGGTTTGCTGCAAAAATCCTGTCTGGTGCTGTGCCAGTCTAAGCCTGGCAACTGTGCCAGGTGTTTTCATCAAATCATTCTTGTATGTTACACTGGATTCCTCTGGTGTCTACAGTTGTGGTTTTTTTTTTAAATTAAAAATTAACTTCTCATGTTTCAGTTGCCACAACAGCAGGCACAGGCAGTGAAACAACTGGAACTGCTGTTTTTGACTTTAAGGAAATGAAAGCCAAAACAGGTAGGAGGAACCAATTTAATCAAATTAGTTATTCTATGCAAATTAGCTATTCGGGGGGGGGGGGGGGGGTGTTTAATGTATTACTGTAATCTCAATTTGTAGTGAATTTCCATTGGGCCAAAATTTATAATAATATTTTTTTTCTCCAAATAATGAGTTCCTTGATTAGCTGATGTTGATCAGAAGTTGTATAATTTTCAGACTAATTCCAGCCTAAGTTGTATAATTTTTAGACTCATTCCAGCCAAAGTTGTATAAATTATAGACTAATTCCAGCCGAAGTTGTATAATTTTTATACCAATTCCAGCCGAAGTTGTATAATTTTTAGTCTTATTCCAGCCGAAGTTGTATAATTTTCAGACTAATTCAAGCCGAAGTTGCGAGTGTATTTATTTTGTTGTCCAGGTATTTCCAACAGAAGTCTAAGACCAACGCTTGGTATACTAGACCCCCTTCACCTGCTCACAATGCCAGAAAGAGTAGCAGCCTATTCAGGGATTGATGTCTTATGGTAAGTTAAGGTGTTTTTGATTACATTCCTTTTTATCAATCGAGGCAGCAAAGCATAAGTGCAACCGAATAGCCCGGGGGGGGGGGGGGGGGGGGAGGAGTTTTTTTTACAAAGAAAATTACTTTTGTCAAAATACTTAAAGCAGATGTCAGTTATCTATATGGGTAACTAGACAAATGCACACATGACAAACAGATGCACACATGGCTGACAGATGTACACATGACAGAAAAGCACACAATAATCAAGCACAGATAACTCAGCACACACAGTCATGTAGCTTAGCAGCTCTCTTTCCTGCTCATCACCGTAAAGAATTGGACAAAACTAAAAACTTTGATCAACCCTTGATCTTTGTTAGTCATAGACAGTTGTGTAGGATGGGGAGGGAGGGAGGGCAATCCGCCCCTGATGAAATGTTTCTTTTAAATACTTTCATGGAGTGGGTGCACTTTTGGGCAGAGTTTTTCTAGGTGGGGGGGCGGCAAAATTCTTGGCCAAAACCCTTGGAGGCACTAACCCTAGCTACATCATTGGGATGGAACACACTCTCCACTAAGGTGAATAATTTTAAGCATTGGTCTGATTCTTAACTTTTCAAGTTAAATTTGTTAGTGTAAATATTGTCAGATGATCCATAGAATAAAAAAATGTATTAACAAATGCGTAACAGACATTCATAGAAATGGTAAAATCTTGGGGTACGTTTCTCTCTTTCAGGATGGTTTAAAAAAAAAAAAAGAGTGATACCAGAGTTAACTCCTAAAAAGTATTGTTTTCATCGATCCTAGTTTTTCTTTATCCCCAGCCACGCCATAGAGTCCTACACTGCAATGCCTTACTATGAACGCCAGGGTCAAGAAGACCCCAGCCTTAGACCAGCCTACCAGGGCAACAACCCCATCAGTGATATCTGGTCACTCCATGCCCTCAGGGTAACAGCCAAATACATCAAAAGGTCAGCCGCGTTTAACGCGTTGTTTATAGATTGTAAATAAATAAATAAATAGAAATTACCCACTGTAGCACTATACAATGTACCATCAATAAAAAGTTTTAGCACAAGCGTCAGTTTCCCACCACTCATCTGGTTTCATATTATTTTTTTGTGTTATTGGCTTAATATAATTTTGCTTTACCATTTAAAAAAAAATTAATTTTATAACTATTAATTTTACTGCCATCAGATTTTTTAACTTAGTAATCTCTTGACCCTTTTTTTTCCTTGAACTGCACATGTTACAATAATTGAAAAACTATTCATGAATGATTATTTCCCACCAACTTAATCTGTTATCTGTTTAATGTAATCATACAATATTATATTACTTTTAAAAGAAAATTAAAAAATCAAATTGATAATTTTAGTGGTGGCAATTGTAGGCTATGTATTTTTAAACATTAAAGAAAGTAAATATAGACGGTTGCATTTTTTTGCTCTTTGGTTTTGTTAAACTGACTCATGGTCATCCTGAACTTGAAATTTAATGTGGACACGGGTTTTGCTTTACACTGCCAGCGTCTCAACAGAAATCTGGCCACACAACCCAAGCCATAAAATTAAACTAAAGCCAAAACACTGCAGAAACAATGCATTAGTAATCTGTGCTAAAATATGTTATATCAGTAACACCCAGTTCAAACAGTGCTATTTTTAAAAACTGCTTTACTTGTTTATTGTTAAACATAGCTGTCTTGCACTTTGTGTGGCTTCTTAAAGTCATATGATTTATATTTTTTCCATTAATCCCCTGCTGCAATGCATGCATGTAGCTTGGTTTCTCATCAGCACAGCAGCCCCCCCCCCCCCCCCCCAAAAAAAAAACAAAACCCAACTCATTTAGTCTATTAAACTCAAAGAATTTTTTTTTTCCCTTTCTTTAAAACCTACCATCCATTGCAAAGGTCAGGCTAAAAATACTAAAATCAAAGCTTTGTCCCCTTTGTAAGTGATGCATGCTTGCCTTTCACATTTCTTTTAAAACTTCAATGTTACTTCATTTTTTTCAATAATAAAAATAAAAGTGTTTTGCATGTGTCTTCTTTACTCTATGGACATTGTTAATTGTGTTATCTCAAGTGAAGGCATGACAAGTGAGACTGAAAACTGTTAGGCACCATGACAAATTAAAGAACAATGAGAATGGTGTTAACTATTGTTATAAGATAACTATGGTTCTATGGCCTAGATATCCAAGGCCATGGATTGTTTTGTTCTGAAACTTCATTAAAACCTGAAAATCTATTTCTATTATTTTGGGCCATCTTAATCTTTTTAAAATATCGAACAATTGAAATTAATGTTATGAAATTAAAAGGGAAAAATTATGTTGCTATTTAAATATTTTTCTAACAAATTATTTGAACAAAAATAATTCATACTTTTAAACTTGATTGCTCAATAGAGTCTTATATTCATTTGTCAATAATTTACCACTGCTTGCTATGTGTTTGAGCACTGCCCCCCCCCCCCCGCTCTCTTGTATTTACCTCCCCTTGCTTGACACTTCCAGGGCTGTTTACAATGTAGATGATAAAGAGGCTCGATCTTCTATGTTGTTGGCTAGCTGCTTCGCTGGGATCGGCTTTGGTAACGCAGGCACTCACCTATGGTAAGGACTTGTTTTTTGGTTGTTTTTTTACTGTTTGGTGTCGGTCATTGCAGGGCAGTCAAGAATAACGGAGACCTTGAGGCAAGGTCAGCCATGCTTTTGGCAAGCTCATCAGCTGGCATTGGATTTGGTAATGCAGGTGTCCATCTCTGGTAAGCTGTCTTGCTAGGGTAAGGGTGTCTCGTTGTGGTAAGTTGTCTCATGGTAAGCTGTCTCATAGGCGTATGATGTCCTTTGTGAGCAGTGCAGACTGATGGGAGCATCAGAAATTTTACACCACATTTAGTATAGAGAAAATCTTGAGATATTTGGTGCTCTTTGCTTTCAATAAGAGCTGAAATCATCCTTACAATATGTGGCTCTTAAAAATTATTGGATTTTACTTTTTGAGAAAATCTGGCATTAAAAAATATACAACCGTAGACGCAATTTCTTTTTCTTATAAAAAGAATCTCCTTGCCTCAGTTTTAATCTGTGTATTTGTGTCATTTTCCCCGCAGCCATGGAATGTCTTACCCCATTTCTGGACTTGTCAAGAATTACAAGTCCCAGGGTTACAGTGATGATCACCCACTTGTGGTATATAGCATCCTTTTTTTAAAAATAATTTGTAGCCCCTTTAAAAAAAAAATCCTTTAGTATGAAAGTTTTAATATATAATGACAACAATTGGACTAACATGATCATGATAATTGAAATTTAATGTTAAGATAGATTTCTTGAATTTTTACTTGTAAAAATATAGTTGTTACTCTGGCTATTGGTATGCACACTGGCTATTGGTATGAACTCTGGCTATTGGTATACACTCTGGCTAATGGTCTACTAGTTTTCACTTAATCAACAGTTAAGATAATCGCAAAATGCGACAATTGTATTTATTTCTATGCTTAAGAGTTAAAATTTATATTTCAGCCTCATGGTTTATCTGTTGTTATAACTGCTCCTGCTGTGTTTGAGTTCACTGCCCCTGCCTGTCCTGAGCGCCATCTTCAAGCAGCAGAAGCCTTGGGTTTGTTGATTATTCTAATCTTGTATCATCAGGCATTATCTATGTTACTTAGACCTTGTTTTAGTCCACCAACATTGATTTGATTATTGATGAAGTTATTCTAAATGAAAATTTCATAAGGAAATTTTAAAAATTCAACTATTACCCTAAATAGACGTTGGCTTAATCATAACAGAACCACCAATTTTGATTCTCTATCACCAATTTTAAGAAAGTTACACATTTTTAAAAACTCTGGAACAATGTCAAATTTTAATAATTCATGAGTGTAGTTGTGAGCATACATTTTTATTTTACACCTTGCAAAAATATACCAGAAAAAGATCAGCATCATTACTTTTTAAATCGGTTGCTTCCATTCCAAAAAATATGATAGCGCAATACCCCTGGCGGTTGGCGCGACCCAAATAAAAATTAGGCTCATTTAGAATACCCAGTACCTAAATTTGATGTGAAAAGTTTTTTTAAAAGCTTTTTTTGTACAACATTATGAATCAATTATTTATAAATTGTTAACCATATAAGGAGAGATCGGAATAAATGATATTTTTATCATAGTTATTTTCTGGTTATTCAAAATAACTTTGCTTGGGGAAAGTTGAGGAAGTGCCAGAGAAATGTTTAATCTGCAAATTAAGTTTATTAAGGAAATGGAATTAAAAAAACTATTCATTCAGTTAAAATTAAGAAGAGGGAAAAAAAAGCAATACATGCAGTTTTAGAGATGTCTTGCAACAAAACCATTCATTGTTACTGGTTGGCTTTTCAAACAGAATTGTATTTATTAAACTCATACTCATAGTCTGTACCAGTGTTTTGTTTGTTTTTGTGTTCATGATCAAATCATTTGTTGAATTATCTATTATCTGAGTCAGCCTAAAAAGTTCATTGGTTTTTTATTTAATTTACTTTGCTTGTTAACACCATAGGTGTTGATGTCCGTAATGTCAAGAAGGCTGATGCCGGAAAAGTGCTTCGCGAAGTGTTGTTGAGGATCATGAAAGATATTGAGTGCCCAGATGGCATTGAGTCCCTGGGCTACACTAAAGAAGATATTCCTGCCTTAGTGAAGGGAACACTGCCACAGGTAACAACAATATGAGCTTCTTTCTCTCCCCCCCTCTCCCCTGAGAGGAAAACTTGATAGATTTCTTCTTTAAGTGTAAAGCAGTACCTTGCAATAATTGGTGTACTTGGAACCAGACCCTTGCCATTAAGTGAAAAACTACGGTTATTGAATTGAGGCTTTTTTGTGCCTTAAGAGTGCCTGCAGCCAAAACTACATACTATGTGCTAATACTAATATATCAAGTGTGCAATAACACTAACTATAAAACAATGATAGAAAAGGAAATTTACACAATGTTACCTTTAAATATATATATAGTACATACATTACATGATTTACAACTGAAAAAGAAATAGAAATAGAAAATTTACATACTAGTGTATTTATTTTGAGGATGCCACTGCTTTGTCTGACCGTACAGTGGATGTTAGCACGTCTGTTCATTCACGCTTGCATTTCCTTCCGCACAACACTGTAGTGAGTGTGGCGAAAAGTACGTTGTCTAGGAGATTAGGTCCCTCCTGTAGCCACAGACAATAGTTTCAGAGTCTACAACTCCGTTTCTTCAGCTTCTGGAAAGCTGGTACTTGTACATTTTCCTGGCTCCTATAAAGCCGATAGTTTAAAAGGAAAAACCACGCAACATCGTTTAAGAGTCATCAAATATGTTTATTCCTTGTTGAAAATATAAGTGCTCAAACACAGCACCTTCTACTGAATAGTCATGTGAAGTGACTAACAAATCCAATCAATACACAAAAAGAATTACTAAGTTACACTACGTCCAACTCAAAACACACTCTGCTCGAATCCCCTCTCAATAATAAATCTCTCCCTCTTATACCCTCACAGACCATGCACTCGTGATATCAACAAAAATAGCTAACATTCGTTCATTTCAATATTCCCAAACTCACAACACTCACTTCCTCACTTGGGTTTCCCCTCCCCCCCTTTTCCCAAACATACACAGAAAAGGTAAACACCCGATCTCACCGTGACAGTGAGTATCGCGGACAGAGATTTAAGAGCGCCATTATTATGAAACGCTGTTAAGTGAGTAGCCGTTATTGCCAGGTGCTGCTGTGGAAGTAATAGTTGGTTGTATTACAAAATCCTTTGTTGTTATTTTTTTGTTTCTTTATAAAACACAGAAATATGAACATATAAATACCATCAGATAAGTACAATGAAAATGAGACGATAAAAGAACACTAATTGTCTGTTTTTATCTCCGCAGAATAATAGCTTAAACATTATTTTTTTAAAAACAACACAATTTATTTCAAAAAACTGTTCCTCAAAAAGAGATATATGTATCGTCCACAGCATCGAGTCACGAAGCTCTCCCCAAGGCCCGCTGGTGCAGAGGAACTGACTGAGATATTGACAAAGTCCTTGAGAAATTACTAAATTGCGTAAACCTTGTAATGCAAAGTTAAATCAGTTTGTTTTTTTACAGACTTTTTGGCAACTAAACTGTGGGTAATAAAATGTGTTCTGTCAGTTGTGCTATATGCTGGAGCCAGTGTGGTCTTACTTGTTGTCAGTGCTGTCCATGCGTCATCAGTGTGGTCTATGTGTTCTCATTGTAGTCTGCCTGTTGTCTGTTTTCTTTGTGTGGTCTGCTTGTTCTCAAAGTTGTCTACCTGTCATCAGTTGTGTTATGCTTGTTGTCAGTTACATAAGAATGGTAAGACTCTTGTGGAAATAAATTGTAAATAAAAACTCTTTGTAAATATCAGGGTACACAAAATTGTTTCCAAATAAAATTAAATGTTTATCACTTGATGTCTTCGTCAGCAAGAGGTATTTATTGGTTGTTGATGATAAACATCCTACTTAGAAGCACCGGGTTAAAAACATTCTAAACCTGGCTAATTGTCTCCCATATTAAAGCTTTACAAGGAATAGTCTCCCATGTTTTCCCTCTACATGGGATTCCTTTTTAAGATTATATTGTTAGGTATTACTTTAAAAATTATTTTTAAATCAAATAAAATATAGTTTTTAGCATATTATATACCCAAGCAAGGCTGGAACTAGCCCAGTAGCCTTTCTATGGGAAACTAAATTTGAGTAATTTTAGTTTATACTTATTCCTGTTACACGGATTTTTTACATTTGTTGAGATTTATATTTTCATATTTTGTCCCCTACAATATTATTGAATATTTAATAGAAATTTATCATCTGTAAAGAATCAAAGTTCAATGTATTAGCCACATGTGATAACTGAAATGTACAGTATGTTTTTGTACATACAGAGATCTCTTACTATTTCCTGAATCAAACGTTCGCAACTCGTTCATAAAGTTTGTAAATGAAGAGCCTCAACTTACTAATTGCAATTTTCTACCGAGCTATGCATCAGTTTTTCTAGCAAGTTTCCATTATAGATTTGTCTGTAGATTGACATCTTGTTGGTTGGTGTCTTTTTCACTTGTGTTTATGATACGGTATATTAATCACCAAAGTGCCTTTACAAAATCACCATGAAATGCTTTTCAAAGTGACTTTCTTCCACATAATCATTTTATGAATGGAAAAATTACTTTTAAACTACTCGTAATGTAATGTTAAATTGTATATTTTTCTCAGGTCAACAATTTTTCCCATATTTTTAAGGGATTTTTTTTTTTTTCAAAGTACCTTCTCAGCTTGTGATTATACGTGTAACAGTAACAGATAAAAATAATTTGCACTAAAGTGTTGATGCCACCACTGCGGTGTATTGATCATTTAATGTTGTTGCCAAACATATCAAACTTGATGCAGCTGCTGTTTGCAATTTAGGATTGTGTTCTCTACTCACTGTTCCAGGGGGACTATTTATTGTATTGTTTACTTTTTCCATAACTTTCATTGTGTATCTTTGATATAAGTTTACAGGAATTAAAAATGTATGTATTTATTGGGCTTGGTGTATTTTTTACTTCTATTTATATCTTTAAGGGTTTTCCCACGCAATTTAAAATATTTTACTGCATAACATAAATTTATTTTGTGTCTTCATGTCCACCAACAATGATAAATGGTTCTTTAAATTTGAATAAAATTTATAAAATTGTTTCTTTTTTTCTTTAAATTGATGCATTTACATATTGAACTACGATGTCTTGTCTTTGTTATCATCATCTTAATTATAAACATAAGTCTAAGAATGCACCCAAAATAAAATATTTCCTTGCTTTGTCATATTAGTTAATTAAGTCTCCATATATACTTGCTTCATTATAATAATGATACAGATAATATTGTTTTGCCCCTTACACACTACATATCACCTTACTTCATCATATTACATAGTCTGGGTTTAATTTCAGAGTTTGCCTTCTCTTAGATGAGTTGCCATCCTAGGTTAACGAGTCCCATCCTTTATGAAGTAAGCTATTTCATAGAGGGAGGAAAAAAAAAGGGGGGGGGGGTGTAGCCATGTCTTAGCTTGGGTCTCCAATTTACACATACATTTAAAAAAAAAAAAAACAGCTGATGAAACACAATTTCAAAGAAAAATTACATCTTAACCAGTTGCACACTTTTAAATGAAAATCCTTTTACTTCCATGTGATACAATAAAAAAAAAGTTAACATTGCAATTTTTTTTTAAAAAAAGAAGATAATATAAAAATTTATATAATTGGGGGCTCAAAATTGTAGGCTTATGTTGAAGTCACAATCATATGGTTAGTGAAAACTTAATAAACAACACAAAACAATTTGTGAACCGGCCAAAGGCCTGCTTCAGCAAATAAATAAAAATGACACAACAAAACTAAATATAAAAATTAACAAATTATGAAAAATGGACTATACTAAGTTCATAAAAGGTGCTGGTTGTAGTCTGAGCTAGGAAACAATTTTATTTGAGAGCTCCGGTTCTTCCCTATTTTTTGCAAATATTGGTCATCAATACCTTCTCAGAATCTATTGAACGATTTACGGTAAGCAAACACTTAAAGATTAAATTTATAATTAGTATAAACGCACTTAGTTTACATATATCAAAAGTTCATTTTCATTTATAAGGTAAAAATTTAATAATTTGATTTCACCAAAATCCAATCTGGCATGCTTAAAAAATATTCCGGAAGTCTCGTAACTCGAAGAAAAAAAAACAACAAAAGAAAAGTTTTCTTTCCAATAATTTAGCTATCTTGAAACTTATGTAAGACTACGTTATTTTAAGTTATGCTTGTATGCCTAGACTTAAAATTCCATTGAGTTTAAGCTTCCATTAACACCATCTTACTTCTGACATTATTAATTAATGTGTTTCTTTCAATTTTCGTGGAATACCACACTTAGTCCCTTAGGTCTTGGTCTACGCTGCATGTAAATAATACGCTGCATGTAAATGCAAACTTATCACTATCACTGATGAGTAATGAGTCTAATGCAGTAAGTGTAAGGACCTGACTAGGTAAACAGAATCACAGAGTGTGAGCGCTGCGTTGAAGCTTGAAAGCTAATTGGAAATCTAAACAAAACTTAATTTCTTAGTGAAGTTAATACTTGGTCTGAATAAATATTTATTATTTAAGAAGTCATATTTAACATATTAATAATTAATATGAACCTATGCCTACACTTACACCCAAAAATTTCAATCTGAACAAGTAATTGTTCCCAGACAAAAAACTGTACCCAGATCAGCCTTATTAGATTGACAGTAATTTTGAGTCTCAATCCAATTGTTAAGAAGGGCAACAGGATTTAATAATAATTATAATTCATTTCAGTAGACTTAAAAATCAAATGAAATGGCTTGAAATGGTTTTACACTTTTTTCCTCCACAACTCTTAATTCATTTTAAGCCTAAATCTTAAAAAATAAATTTAGTTTTATCATTTATAAATGATGATAAAATTAAAAGAATCCTTGTTACTGTTTAAAATTGAGGTTTATATATGACCTGACCTCTGGGCATGTAATTTGCCAAGCATACACAGTATTAATTTAAGATTTGGCCTACATATAGTACTTTTACGAAAATGTTATCATACTCAGAAATAAGTTATAAGTAAGTTTATGGGTGGCATTTTGTATGGCCTTTTATTTGTATTTAAGTTGTAAAATATTAATCATTGGTATTCAAATTGAAGTATTAGCCGTTAAAGTTTTAAAAATGATTTGTGATTTATAAGGCAGATGATTAATAATTTAAATTAAGTCAATTATAATGAATTGATTGTTTGTAGATGAACTAAAACGTCAATGAAAGAAAAAGATTGCATTTCCATCGGCTTTAATGCACTGTAAGCCACTGCATAAATTAAAAACGGAGTCATTATTCACAGGCGACTGGGAATAATGTTGAGCTAGCGGTAGTAAACCATTTATCTGCCTGGAAATAACTCTGAGCCTTATACACATGATGTTGAGCGTTATCCCCTGCCCACTGTGTATAAAGCCTCGCTATTACAAATGAGGTGCATTGATTACTTTAATAGCTGGCTCTTTTTTTTTCTTTTTAGATATTGCAAGATGGCCAAGTTGTTTACAGTTATTTTTGCTGTAGTTGCTCTTAGTTGGAAAGAAATGGCCTGCACATCCTCATTCTACACAGACAATGACCTTGGCCAGTCGGTTCCACTGGGCAAAATTGAACCCAGGCACCAGGAAAAAATTCAACAGGTCAATATTATTAGATTTCAAGACCATTCAAACGATTGCAACAAAAATTAACTTAAGTGAAAATTTAAAATCAGTTTTTTTAGTAATTCTTTAATAATTTTCCCCCCTTTTTTTATGGCTAAATGAAGCAATCATTTAAATGGTATGACATCTATTATATATATATATATATATAAATGAAACTTGCTTATCCCTTGCTGGAATTGTTTAATGCCAAAGATGTCATCTTACTTATTCTTAGCTCATCCCACACTGTTTAATGTGTTGTGCCTCAATAGATTTACACCTTTTCTCTGCCTAATTTTCAGCATTGTCCAGGCTAATGTCAGACTTTTCAAGATTCCTCTGTGATGCCTCTAAGTCTTATTTTTCCCCCTTTCTTGGTGTCTTGGGGTTTCACATCACAACTCTACTTCAAACATTTGTTTCAATGTCATCGTGGTTAGAAATAGTGCTGTCAGCCAGGGCACTTAAATTATAGAGACCGTTCAAGAACCTTATCACAGACTTGGGTTGTATGTTACACAATGGACATTCTAAAAATGTCAGCTTTGTTTGTGCTGATCCTGATGCCTACTTTTCCTGTTCTAGGCCGGTGGTCATTATTAGTAGAAATGGTTTCTTATCTTCCAGCAGCACTGCATCATCAGTAAAGCCAGGTTCTCTTGGTGTAAGGCAGCAGTTTTTTTTTATCCTTCACGATGATATGGATATTAACATTGGAATTATCCATTAATGTAAGGAAGGAAATAGTTTCTTAGCAGTTGAATAAAATCTTAATTGTACAATTACAAATGCTGCCTCTCTTCCTACTAAGTGGTGTCGCTGCAATGATAATACATACAAATCTATCTTCTATTCCAATTGAAGTAATTGCTTCACTCTTGTGTGACTGGTTGCAGGAGCTGCTTGAACTGATGGGGCTGTACAGCAAGCCCAAACCCAAAGTCAATGAGAAAAGTATCCAGTCAGCTTCCAAATTTATGCGAGACCTTTACAAGAGTTTGAGAGGGTTAGACACCCCCGACCAAGCAGCGGAAGACTCTCACATTCACGTCAGCAACCTCCTGAACACATCTGCGCTGGGACTGGACCCAGCGAAAGTGGAGGGATCCGATGTCATTGTCAGCTTTGTCAATAATGGTAGGGCAATTTGATTCCAAACTTTTTTTTTTTTCCTGCAATAGCTGGAGTGCTTTTTGGTACATCTCACTGGTGTCCAGTGATGTACCGGCCTGCCACCCTGTTGTATTCACACTCTAAAGCTTCACATCCTGTTTTTTTTCCCCTTCAACTTCATTTTTTCACTTTTTATTACAGTTTCCTATGTCTGATATATCAGTTATAACTGCAGCGGTTTCTAGTGAAACAAATCTATCTGATAACCTCTGACATTTACTGGAGATACCCTCAATTCATGCAAGAAATTATTGTCGTGATACGAACATCTTATAAAATTGGGAAGTAAGCCAGCAAACGTGTTTAGAGTAAGTCTTCATCAGCTGACAAACATGGGAGGAAGAAAACAACATACTGTCAAATTTATGTTCAAGTATGGGACAGGACCCAAGTGTAAATAACAGCCAGGTTTTTTAGGACCTGAATTCAATAGCCGAGTGTAATCCGAATATTAATACTAAAAAAAAAAATTTCAGTGAGGAAGCTGCAGCATGTTCGTCATGAGAGAGACAGAATGTTCTACTTTGACTTTAGTGAAGTTTCTGTTGGGGAGACCCTGAGAGGGGCGGAGCTACGCCTCTTCAAGGAGGTCTCACCTGAGTTCACATCCGGCACTTTCACCATCAGCCTTTATGCCATCAAACAAGGCCCAGACTGGGAGTGAGTATGGCTGGAGAACAATTTATTTGTTGTATGTAAATATTGTAATGATTTAGACTGGTTCACAGCTGAAGTTATTCTTTAGTCAGACTGTTGAAAGGGAAGACAATGTTTAGTGATCTGGCAGTAGTGGAGTAGAGGACAGTGTTTAGTCAAATGGCAGTAGTGTTAGGGAGGACAATGTTTAGTCGAATGGCAGTAGTGTCAGAGAGGACAATGTTTAGTCAAATGGCAGTAGTGTCAGAGAGGACAATGTTTAGTCAAATGGCAGCAGTGTCAGAGAGGACAATCTTTAGTCAAATGGCAGTTGTGAAAGAGAGGACAATGGTCCAATGGCAGCAGTGTCATAGAGGACACTGTTTAGTCACCTAGCAGTAACAACTTTTATGCTTGGATTTTGACTAATCCTGACTGACCACATACTAGCCTTGTGTCTTAGTTACCATTAAGCTATGTTTATTATTCCACAAGCAACTTCTTGTTTGATAATTTAAAAAAAACAAAAACATTTTCAAGCCATTAGCTTATGTAAAATACTTTTTGTCTGGTTTATAGTAATATGATGTAGTTAAAGTAATATGATATAGTTAAAAGTTGAGGTAAGAATTAGTTACTTTGTCTCATGGTGTTAAAACCAGAGGTAGCGTTCTAACCGGTAGTTTTAATTTCTCATTATTTTGCAACCCAGAGATAAGATATTAGAGATGGAATCAAGTCTCAACGTTGACTGGGCCAGGACAGGCTGGATAACTCTGGATGCCACAAAGGTTGCTGGGAACTGGACCCTGTTTCCTCACATGAACATGGGTCTCTTTCTGAAAGTTGTTGACCATTTAGGTAGGTCAAGCATTTTTAAAAAAAAAATGTATACAAATAAAAAAAACTTCACTAGTCTTGGTTACCTGTAAGTCTAGACCAGGGGTGTCGAACCTATGGCACGCTTGCCGCAGCGGGTGCACAGAGTAGCTGCAGCATCCCATCAGCAGCAGAGAACTGGTCAACAGGGCATATAGGAGAGGGGGCATGTGATCTGGTTCTGTTGTTTACTCCGTAGACAAAAAGATGCCGTAGTGTTATCTCTCTCTTCCTGAACCAGGACCCCAGTATTCAACTTTATTTAAAGTGTTGCCACTCGGTGATATGAAAGTGGGTTTTGCGAGCACCACGTTCAATGAAACACTTTGATGGAATCACTTTGTCCAAGTCTTAGCCAAATGTTTCAGGGCTAACCTCCTTGCACTTAGGCTTAACTCACAGAGCGGCTCCTCCCAATGAAAGAGCAGCAGGTGCGAGTCAGTAAGAAAGACAATTCTTAATCAGAGTCAGTAAGAAAGACAATTCTTAATCAGAGTCAATAAGAAAGACAATTCATAAGAATTCCTAATCAACCTGCTTTATGATCACAACATGTCTGATGAGCTTGATGTGTGTATTTTGACCAGTGAATGCAAACCTTTTAAAGTGGTCCCCATGTTTCTAAAAAGTTGTCCATAAAAATATTTCTATGAATATAGTACCGCCAAACATATGCCAAAACTGGGTGCATTGAAGAAATAAAATGGCTTCATTGGCCCCAGGGTTTTAAAAAAAAAAAATTTCATTGAGTTAACCCAGCACATGCTTGTCTTTGATCCCGGTAGGCAAAGAGTGTGATCCTAAAGACATTGGCTTGGTGGGGCGGAAAGGACCGGCAGACAAGCAGCCCTTCCTGGTGGGATACATGACCATGGCCAGTGCCGTCCTGTCCAGGCGAACCAGAGCCCTACGAGCTGCCAGGTGGGCCGGCCCCAGAGATGATGTGTCGTACGCTGATAATCCTTACACAAACAACTCAAAGCAAGGTATGTTAAACTTAGGTGGCAATGGGAAAAGACGTGTTCCTTGTGACAATCAGTAAACTGTTAGAATTTTCATGAACGTTAAACACAGATTTAATAAATTCATATCGCTTTCCTTTACCTCCTTTCATATCACCTACATGAGTTGTTTATATAATTTTTTATATATTTTTTAATATATTTTTTATATATATTTTTATATTTTTCAAAATTATTTTTAACCAGAGAAGCAGCTTTATTGAATGAAATATTCCATTACTACAGTGGTTCTTAACCTGGGTTCTATCAAACCCCAGGTGTTCGGTGAGTCAGTCTCAGGGGTTCGGCAGAGGTCAAGACACACACTCGACTCATATGATTCGCGATCGGATTTATATTTTATTTTTCCTATTAAGAAGAGTTCGGTGAATGCGCATATGAAACTGGTGGGGTTCAGTACCTCCAAAAGGCTAAGAACCACTGCATTTAACTTAACCAGGTGCAGTTTATTTGTTTGTTTTTTTACACCAGGTCCGATTATTTTGAGAAAACACCCAGTGGGTCCAAGTGTTACAAATAAGGAGTTGACTTCTCATTTTCTATTAACATTAGATCTACAGACAAACCTACACCCCACCTTCCGGCTTTTAAACAATTGTCCTACAGACAGTCCTACTCCCTACCTTCAGGCTTTTAAACAATAGGCCTACAGACAGTCCTACGCCCTACCTGTCGGCTTTTAAACAATAGTCCCACACCATACCCAGGGTTCTTTATTGATTAACATAATAGTTGCCTCTCTGAAAATATTCAAACTTCTTACCTGGGTTCAATCGTCATGCCACACAGTCTGTGCTTGACAGCTTTTTTTTTCTCACCCATTACTATTAATATAAAACATGTCGAGTAGGGGGAGGGCCACTTAGAAAGCAAAATATATATAAGAGATTATTCCAGTTCTTTCCTTGAAAAAGCATATGGAGGAGTAACTTTTTTTTTTTAAATTACAAAATTCTTTCTTAAATAATCATTTTGTGAGCTATGGGATTTGAGATGGAGTGCTTAAATTATATATTTTTGAAATTAGCTGTATTCAGGTTGTCTGAACATAAACAAAATATTATTATGTTTGGCCAGTACATAAAGTTTTCCTTCAATGGCTATGGCCTCGAAGCGTCTAACTGAGATTTTTAAAGAAATGGTTGTCTTTTGGAAACATTAAAAAAAAAAAATAGTTAGTAAGAAGTGAGGTTTAATTTTTATTTTGGTTAATGACATGACATTTTGTGTCATTGACATGTCCCTGACACGACTGACATTTTTCATAAATAATTATATGCCTTTCCCCCCCCCCCCCCCCCCCCCCCCCTTCTCTCTTAGCCAGTAAATAGCTTTAAAATCGAGATTCAAAATGTTTTTGACAGTGTTGGGTATATTTTAACCTTTGACCTCTCCCCCCTTTCACTTAGGCTTCAACACCCGCTATGGACCACATTATAACTGCCAGCGACATCCTCTGTACATTAATTTCAGAGATATTGGATTTAGCAGTGATGTAAGTTGATTTCATCTATATATGGTGCGGTCCTAAGAAATTAAGATTTTTATGCAAAATTTCTTCTTCTGCTTTTACATGTAATAATTTTTTTTAAAGCAAACAAAAAAGCAAGCATGATAGGGAAATAGAGTAATTCTGAGATCTCCTCTTGTGATCGTCTTATTTCATTTCAATATCAAGCTGATTTTGATTTCTTTACATTTTCTTTTAAATTCTCACCATACTCTGTTCTCTGTGTCGTTTTTTTCTGATGTATGTGTCTTTGCGGATTAATGTGTCATTTTCTGATGTATTTTTCTGATCTTTGTCTCATTTTTCTGATCTTTGTCTCATTTTTCTGATCTTTGTCTCATTTTTCTGATCTTTGTCTCATTTTTCTGATCTTTGTCTCATTTTTCTGATCTTTGTCTCATCTTTCTGATCTTTGTCTCATCTTTCTGATCTTTGTCTCATCTTTCTGATCTTTGTCTCATCTTTCTGATCTTTGTCTCATCTTTCTGATCTTTGTCTCATTTTTCTGATC
Source organism: Omphiscola glabra (assembly GCA_964017045.1). NCBI lineage: Eukaryota > Metazoa > Mollusca > Gastropoda > Lymnaeidae > Omphiscola > Omphiscola glabra. Next base: position 9,083,460 of record OZ024806.1, on the reverse strand, counting down.
TTTGTCTCATTTTTTTCTTTCATAAATTAACAGTTTGTATCTTCCCTCAACTAACATTATTTTATGTATCCAATCTGAACTGCATCTGAATGCATTCCTCAGCCAGACATTTATTTTAATAGACCTCTAGCTTAAATCATTTAAAAGTACGTCATTGTATTTTAATTTAGAGACCCTTTTTCTTTTAGAAACCTTTTTTCTTAAATGGTAATGCAGTGTTTGCATTTTACTTAATTGACAATTCTACAATAACTTTTTTGAAGCAGTTTTTTGTTTGTTTCTATTCCAGTTCTTGATAGCGCCCGAAGGATACTCTGCGTTCTACTGCGATGGTGACTGCTCATTCCCGCTTGGCATCCACATGAATGCAACAAACCACGCCATTGTCCAGACCCTTGTCCACCTGATGACCCCCAACGAGGCCCCCAAGCCCTGCTGCGCCCCCTCCAAGTTTGGGCCCATCACTCTGCTCTACTATGACGCAGGCTCCAGTGTTATCTTGAAGCGGTTCAAGGAGATGATAGTCAAAGCATGTGGTTGCCTTTAGTTACGAATTTGTCTTTTTTTTTTTTTAACAGCAGTGTGGGGCTGACTTATTTACAGTGGAATGGGATTCATCCAAACACCCACCCACCAATGGGATTCATTGAAACACCCACCCACTAGTGGGATTCATCCAAACACCCACCCACCAATGGGATTCATCCAAACACCCACCCGCCAACGCACACTTTTGTTTTTTCTAGAAAGCAGAATGGAAAGACAATTTTTTAAGTCAATTGAAGAATAAGCTTTTTTATGGGCTTGAAGAAATTATAAAAAACGCTTGTTACTTTTTTTGTCAAAGTCAGCTCGTTTAAAAATAGGAATTAAGCCATTGAGTTACCGAGCTGCTCACCTTGCTTCTGGGCATACACTTTATTGAAACTGTGGTTTCTGACATTCAGATTAACATGGCCATTCATATGTGTGTTGAACGAGCGTGGTTTTTATTATTTTTACCATCAAAATTATTATTATTATTTTGAGTTAAAAATTATTATTATTTTGAGTTCAAAAAAAAAAACCACAGAAAAACCAACCTTTTCTCTCAATTGGTTTGGCTGATGAAGCTCGTTGCACTGTAGTTAAATTCATCTCAATCTGCTTTGAAGAGACCAACTGAGGACAAAGCTTTAAAAGTAGAAAAAACGCTGTGAATGCTGGTGAGTTTCAACTCTTTGGTTCTCTCATTGTCATTGAAAGGAATTGTCATGGTGAGAAAACTGTGTGAACTGATGTAGGACTTACATTTCTAATTCTCGGACACGTCATTTTTGTTGTCCAATATCAGATGGAAATGAAACGTAGGCATGGCCGTAAAAGACCTCACAAGATTTAAAAACTCATTTCATAAATGAAAATTTTAAAAAATTAAATCTACCTTCTATTTGAACCAGATTGGATCATTTGAATGTGAGTGGATTATTTGTACATGAGTGGATTAAGACGCCACAGCTCAAACATATTTTAATCAATTATAGATTAAATTGTTCCTGATTAATAAGAAAAATTTGATTATATTTTATACATTTTTTTCCCAGAACGTTTAAAAGTTTCTTGGTTCTGAAATGTTGTATAGAGATCTCCGGTTGTCTGTTTGAGCAGTGCTAACTTAGGTTACTGGTCTGAGCAGTTGGCCATTGGTTTTTGGAGTCACTGTTCCCTAATGTGCCTTATCAATATGTTTTAGCATTTGGAAGGTTCGTATTTTGTATGTGTATTATATGTTTACATTGGTTCTCTTGTTTTACCAGTATTTTATTCTTGTATGAGCTTGTAGCTGCTTTTGTTGTTGTGAGATATAAAACCCAGTTAATCTACAAACTGTACATATGAGTGAAAACGTTTTTTGGTATTGTATCCTTTTCTGACACACCCGTCTGAATAATCGGCATTCAACTCACGTTTGAGATGCAGCTTCACTGAAGGCAAGCCACATTGGTCTGCTGCTTAACATATGCGTCACTTAACATATGCATTACTTAACACACGCTCGTCCAGTTCATTTAATTGACTTTGGTCATTTTAAAACAACTGCCGACATTGAATCATTATACTACAAGTATATTTTGAGATGGTTGATGTAAAAAATCATAAATTCAATATTTTAATATATTGCCTACTGCTGAAGACATATCACTTTTCCTTTTTTAAAACAATTTATCAGCTTTTATTTTCTTTTTTGCCAGGAGCATTTTATTCAAATTTTTAATTTGGGCTTGTGTTCTTTTTTTTTTCTTTTAGAAAAATGTTTATGTAATGTTTTCCCAATGCTTTGTGCCACAAGTAAAAGTGTTTTAGTGGTATTCTCAGTCAAATAAATGGATTTAATCCTACAACGGCCACCTCCTAACAGCCATTTAATCCTATGACGGCCGCCTCCTAACAGCCCCACATCACTCCATTTAATGGAGGAACTAAATCTACCATCATTTATATTTGTTAATTTTGTTAGTGTTTTCTTTTTGAATCGGTGGCAATCAAACCGAAGCTGGCGTGAAGGGTCCAGTTTAGCATGGTCAAACTTAGGATTGACGGGGCAGTTCACCGGCAGGCATGCATTATTTTGCTGTGTAACAGAACTTCTACACCATTGGTTCCAGGGGTTTTTATTTTGTTGCTGGACCACTTGGCAAATTTTAATTTATTCATTATATATTAGTTAATACTTTATTTTTAATTTGTTGGGCTACTAAGTCCATTATAAATGGCAGAGAAATGTTGTTTTATTATATTTTTTTTTGGGGCATCTGATTGAATAATTATTTATTAGAAAACCACAAACTTAAATCAACCGATGGAAATCAATTTTTGGCTAATTCAGACTATTGGTGCCACTAGGGATACATTTAGGGTTCAGGTTAGGGTTAGGGATACATTTATAGTCCAGGTTAGGTTTAGGGATACATTTAGTGTTCAGGTTAGATATAGTGTCAGTGAATTTATAAAATTTCATGGTCGGGGCAACCAAAATGGCAGCTGTGTGATATGTCATGGCACCAATTGTCTGAATTTACCTAATTTTTTTAATTTTTGGCATTAGGAAATTTGAATCTCAGAATTTAAATTGAACATAGATGAAATTAACATTGTCTTAAGGGATTTAGACATATACAATGTTCAACTATTTTTTCTTACAATTTTACTAACCGTCCATTATTTTTAAAAATAATATTTGAAAAAAAAAATCAATTTCCAAACCTGTTGTTACAGTTGTTAAACTAAATATGCAACTGGCCTTAAGTGATCAAATTATCATGTCTACACCTTGTACAATTGTTTTACTACATCATTTAACGATCAAATCTTTCTGTGTAAAACTTAATCTCGGCTGACTTTTGCTAGTGTTCGTTCTTCTCTATTTTTTAGCCCGTATTGGGTCATCCCCCCCCCCCCCCCCCCCCGACAAGAAATTTAAATTTAAAAGTGCATTTATTTGTAAATAGATTATAGTATCTCCTTCCCTCGTGTGACTTGGTCACCATGGGCATTCAATGTTCAGCCCCCAACCCACCTCAATAGTAACAACAAAATGGCTTATTTAAAAGTGGCTCTCAGTACGGTGGGTTTATTTTTTACAAGTAGAATTCATTCTAATATTTTTTTGTGTGATTTTTAAAAAAAATAATTAATTATTGTGACCATTTATTCTGTTTATAGAGACAGAATGTATGCAGAAGCTAGGAATATTGCAGTGTTCCCCCCCCCCCCCCCCCCCACCCTTTTAAGTTTGGTGGGCAAGTTTCAAAATTGCACTAGGGACCGGGTGCCAGATTTATTAATTATATATTCTATTTTTATTTGACCATAAATATTCATGTTGTGCGGACCAGGAATGTAAGGCTCATGTACCTGTAGTTGGCTGACCACAATTTTTTTTTTTTTTTGGGGGGGGGGGGGGGGGAGGAGGGGGGGGGGGGACGCCGCTATAACTTGCTTACATTAAGATTAAGATACAGTATTAAAGCTTATGGTGGGAATAATTTGAATCTCTGCTGAATTATTAATTCATTTTAGTAACCCAAGTCAAAAGATCCCAATGGAAATTATTGAAGCAATAGAACTTGCCACTGGGCAAATTCAATTATTGACTTGGAGAAGCTCTATTCTTTATTTTAACAAAATGTTTTACTATATTATTTATATAGTAATGTGAACACATAGTCAAACATCTACACATGTTGTTTTTTTTAAAAATTGTGTAAATATTGAAATGATTTTTGTAGTTGAACACACCACAGACATTCATTCATTTGGTTGTGACATTTATTTCATGGCTATCTTTGTTCTTCTTTTATTTTCAATACTTGTTCTCCTTATATTTTATATGGCGAACATTATTGACATTCATTTATTGTTTTAACTGTTTTTTTAAATATATGTTGTTTGGTCATCATCTAGTACAGTGGTTCTCAACCTTCCCAATGCCCGACGCTTTAATACAGTACCTCATGTTGTGGCGACCCTACATCACAAAATTATTTTCGTTGCTCTGTTTATAACTGTAGACTATGCGTTTTCCGATGGTCTTAGGCGACCCCTGGGAAAAGGTCGTTCGACCCTCAAAGAGGTCGTGACCCACAGGCTGAGAACCGCTGATCTAGTATAACAACCTCTGCCAGATTGGACTTCTTTTTAAAGTTGTTTTCACCCAAACAGCCAAAAATAAAATGTTTAAATAAATTGTTGGCTTATCTTGGGGAATGTTAGAAAAACTTGACCCATATCTATGAGCTGTCACTATGAAATGGTTGATTACATCAGTAGATGATTCACAGAAATGCGCTGCACGTTGAGTCTTTCCAACACTGATTATTTTAGAAAGTGACTTCTTTAAAACAATTTTGGGGTTGCATTTCTGTTAAACGGTTTATTTGGATTTATTTTTGGCACATTGGAATCATTTCCCTGTTGACATTTATTCCCATATACACTACCTTCAGACGCCTAGGCCAAAGATCTTTGTTAGCATAGATAGGTTTAATCTCCCCCACACATTTAGTCCTTGGGTCCTCAAAGTCCTCTTGTCCGAGTCATAGACAGGCAATGCCAGGCTGTGTGTTCTTGTGATGAAACAATGTGTTGTGCTGAACTGACTATTTAACTATTACCTCACTATCAAACCATGCCACATATTTTACTGTTCAAATGTAGTTTGTGTTTTATTTAGAATAAAACAATTTACACGATCAAAGGACTTTTTAAAATATTTTATTATTTTTTTTAAAAAATATTTTTTGTTTTTATGATTTTTGTGTAAATGTCTATTCTATTTACTAGATCAGAGGTCAGGACTGACAGCTTTTTAACTTAAAACCTTAAAAAGCAAAATAACACAGTTGATCTAGACCAGAGGCTCTCAACCTTTCTAACGCCCCGACCCTGTAATACATATCCTCATGTTGTGGTGAAAATTATTTTCGTTGATACTTTATACATGTGGAGTATATGTGTCTTCAGAAGGTCTTAGACGACCCCTGTCGCGTGACCCTCCCCCCTCCCAAAAGGGTCGAGACCCACAGGTTGAGAACCGCTGATCTAGACCCTTTGAATTTAAGGTTATTAATACAGGTAAACTAACCAGTGACGTCACTATGATTGTTGTCATCGAAAGCGGTGAACTCATCCTCATAGTATCAACCCTCAAAGCCTCTTGTGAAAGACAGAACAGAATCATCCATAGCTTCTAGCTGTTTATTGGGTTTTTTTTTGTACAGTACAATTAAGATTGTTTAATGATCCACTCAGGTCGACCAGACCGTTGACTCGGAACACTTCCAGGACAGGTGACATTTCACAACACTAGACAGCATAACACAAATAATGGTCAGTTACTAGTTACTACTATTCCAGACCTGTTTACCCTCAAACTCTTAAAATCGTACAATATCTATCAACACAAAATCGTTAAATACATCATCTTAATAGTAAAAAAAAAACAACATAAATTATATATATAATTTTTACACCAAAATCGTAAGAGTAAACAGGTCTGCGTATTCTTTTCCCCCTCTTTTTCACCATTCATTATGGAAACACTGAGAAGCGTGCGTTTGCGTTAAAGACATGAGAGTCCCTGGGCTGTATGTATGTTTGTGCGCGTGCTGTGCTAAATTAAATTCAGTGTAGGGATGCAAGTTTTCGTGGTAGTTCTTGTTTTTTTTTGTGGTAGTTCTTGTTGTTGTGGTAGTTCTTGTTTTTTGTGGTATTTTTTTTTTTTTGAGGTAGTTCTTGTTTTTTTTTTTGAGGTAGTTCTTGTTTTTTGTGGTAGTTCTTGTTGTTGTGGTAGTTCTTGTTTTTTGTGGTAGTTCTTGTTGTTGTGGTAGTTCTTGTTTTTTGTGGTAGTTCTTGTTTTTTGTGGTATTTTTTTTTTTTTGAGGTAGTTCTTGTTTTTTTTTTGAGGTAGTTCTTGTTTTTTGTGGTAGTTCTTGTTTTTTTTTTGAGGTAGTTCTTGTTTTTTGTGGTAGTTCTTGTTTTTTTTTTGAGGTAGTTCTTGTTTTTTGTGGTAGTTCTTGTTGTTGTGGTAGTTCTTGTTTTTTGTGGTAGTTCTTGTTGTTGTGGTAGTTCTTGTTTTTTGTGGTAGTTCTTGTTGTTGTGGTAGTTCTTGTTTTTTGTGGTAGTTCTTGTTTTTTGTGGTATTTTTTTTTTTTTGAGGTAGTTCTTGTTTTTTTTTTGAGGTAGTTCTTGTTTTTTGTGGTAGTTCTTGTTGTTGTGGTAGTTCTTGTTTTTTGTGGTAGTTCTTGTTGTTGTGGTAGTTCTTGTTTTTTGTGGTAGTTCTTGTTGTTGTGGTAGTTCTTGTTTTTTGTGGTATTTTTTTTTTTTTGAGGTAGTTCTTGTTTTTTTTTTGAGGTAGTTCTTGTTTTTTGTGGTAGTTCTTGTGATAATTCTTGTTTTTTGTGGGGTTCTTGTTTTTGTGGTAGCTCTTGTTTTTTGTGGTAGCTCTTGTTTGTTGTGGTAGTTCTTGTTTTTTTGCAATATATTTTCTTTTATTTTGGATTTTTTTTCACTTGGGCTAAAATAAAAGCAAAAACAATCTGAGAATAGCATTTGTTTAGTGGACTTTTGTTTGACCCGATTATGAGACAAATGATTTTTTTTTTAAATAAGGCAAACATACGCCCACTAAAAATTAGTAATTCGTGAAATTTGAAATTAACTATCTTAGATAAGGTATAATAAGCTGTCTCAGATAAAGTAGAGTAACGGTCTTAGATAAGGTAAACTGTCTAAGATAAGGTCAACTGTCTTAGTTAAGGTAAACTGTCTTAGATATGGTAAACTGTCTTACATTCTTACAAAGGTAAACTGTCTTAAATAAGTTAAACTATCTTAGGTAAGGTAAACTGTCTTAGATAAGGTCAACCGTCTTAGATAAGGTAGAGTAAAATGTTTTAGATAAGGTAGAGTAAACCGTCTTAAATAAGGTTGACTAAACTGTCTTAGATAATGTAAATTGTCTTAGATAGGGTAAATTGTCTTAGATAATGTAGACCGTCTTAGATAAGGTAAATTGTCTTAGGTAAGGTAAATTGTCTTAGATAAGGTAGAGTAAACTGTCTTAGATAAGGTAGAGTAAACTGTCTTAGATAAGGTAGAGTAAATTGTCTTAGATAAGGTAGAGTAAACTGTCTTAGATAAGGTAGAGTAAAATGTCTTAGATAAGATAAACTGTCTTAGATAAGGTAGAGTAAACTGTCTTAGACAAGGTAGAGTAAAATGTCTTAGATATGATAAACTGTCTTAGATAAGGTAGAGTAAAATGTATTGGATAAGGTAAATTGTCTTAGATAAGGTAGAGTAAACTGTCTTAGATAAGGTAAATTGTCTTAGATAAGGTAGAGTAAACTGTCTTAGATAAGGTAGAGTAAACTGTCTTAATAGGTAAATTGTCTTAGATAAGGTAGAGTAAACTGTCTTAGATAAGGTAGAGTAAACTGTCTTATATAAGGTAGAGTAAATTGTCTTAGATAAGGTAGAGTAAACTGTCTTAGATAAGGTAGAGTAAACTGTCTTAGATAAGGTAGAGTAAACTGTCTTAGATAAGGTAGAGTAAACTATCTTAGATAAGGTAAATTTTCTTAGATAAGGTAGAGTAAATTGTCTTAGATAAGGAAGCGTAAACTGTCTTAGATAAGGTAGAGTAAATTGTCTTAGATAAGGTAGAGTAAACTGTCTTAGATAAGGTAGAGTAAACTGTCTTAGATAAGCTAGAGTAAACTGTCTTAGTTAAGGTAGAGTTAATTGTCTTAGAGAAGGTAGAGTAAACTGTCTTAGATAAGGTAGAGTAAACTGTCTTAGATAAGGTAGAGTAAACTGTCTTGGATAAGGTAGAGTAAACTGTCTTAGATACGGTAAATTGTCTTAGATAAGGTAGAGTAAACTGTCTTAGATAAGGTAGAGTAAACTGTCTTACATAAGGTAGAGTAAAATGTCTTAGATATGATAAACTGTCTTAGATAAGGTAGAGTAAAATGTCTTGGATAAGGTAAATTGTCTTAGATAAGGTAGAGTAAACTGTCTTAGATAAGGTAGAGTAAACTGTCTTAGATAAGGTAAATTGTCTTAGATAAGGTAGAGTAAATTGTCTTAGATAAGGTAGAGTAAACTGTCTTAGATAAGCTAGAGTAAACTGTCTTAGTTAAGGTAGAGTTAATTGTCTTAGAGAAGGTAGAGTAAACTGTCTTAGATAAGGTAGAGTAAACTGTCTTAGATAAGGTAGAGTAAACTGTCTTAGATAAGGTAGAGTAAACTGTCTTAGATAAGGTAGCGTAAACTGTCTTAGATAAGGTAGAGTAAACTGTCTTAGATAAGGTAGAATAAAATGTCTTAGATAAGGTAAAATGTCTTAGATAAGGTAAACTGTCTTAGATAAGGCAGAGTAAACTATCTCAGATCAGGTAAACTGTCTTAGATAAGGTACATAATGCTACCATTGTTCTAACATTATATCGCTGGTTTTCTTTTATGGCCAGGATCGTATTGATACGGATCTATTGATTTTGAGGACCAAACTACCTGATACTTCCCCAACACATCTTTTATATTTGAGTTGGGGGACAAAGTCACACATTAATTTTATGGCTAAGAAAACAATAATTTGACTGAACGTTGACAGAATCGTGTTGACACTAACACGTGTAACCCGGGTATTTAAAATTGTGTTGTACAAATAAACGGACGAACTTCCAAGAGCTTCAGTGACAGTGTAGTTAGATTTATGACTGTCCTGTTCCGAGGCTTAGCTAGAGTGTTTGGCGGCGCCCGAAGACAAGATTCATTTTTAAGCGAGATAAGTGTTTCCCATGAATGAGTTTAGGTCGATTTCCCACAGTAACTCTTTTTATGCAAACTTTCTGCCCGCCAGTTGATAGTTTTAAGCGGGATAGTTTTGCTCTGCATTTAGGTGTCATTCAAGCAACATATACAACACACCTGGGTTGTACATTTTTTTTTTTACAAGAAATTGTTGATGCTGAGTAATTCAGACAATTGTATGACCTCTTTATCATGGGTTTTTGCCCTGCCAAGAAAGAAGCTTGCGTAAGGTGGAGAAACCTGAAAAAGAACACGAAACAAAATAGCGAACCAAAAAGAGCGAACAAAAAGAGCGAACCAAAAGAGCGAACGCTTGGTGGAAAGCGTTGGCCACAAAGAGTAATAAAAAGTAAAAGAATATATATATATATATATATATATTTAATGATAAAAAATGTTCTTAGTTTTCATCCAATGCAACACTCAAAAAAACTATTTTTAAATGTGATCGAAGAAACTGGTGCAAATACAACATATTTTTATTCATTAAATAAATACTTTTTTGTTTAATCAAATAAAAATCTACACAATTTTAACAAAAGAAAAGTATGCGCACGCAAAAAACAAAACAAACAGCTTTATATAATTGCTTATTTGCTTAACTGAATATAAGAGGTTTGAATACAGTTGTACCCATACTTATTCTTCACTTTCATTCAGAGGCGTAACAACGGCTTGGCATTGGGGGCAGTTGCCAAGGGCGCTGGCCTGCGCCAGTTCAAAAGGGCGTCGCTAAATCTCTAATTTTTAAATTTTTATTATTTAAAAAATAAATTAGCCAAGGTAGCCAAAAACCCAGTTACGCCTCTGCTTTCATTTTAGGTATATGTGGAATGTACAAATATTATGCTCATTTAATTTATAAATTAGGTAAATTTGGAGAGATAGTACCGCGGCCGCCATCTTGGTTACTGCGACCCACAAACTTATGTCCTAAATGTGTCCCTAAACCTAACCTGAACCCTAATTCTATCCCTAAACCTAACCTGAACGCTAAACGTATCCCTAACCTGGGTTTTGACCCTATCGGAACCTGGGACAAAACACGCAAATGACGTCAGGGCATATCCCTCCAAAAAATTTGCCTTAATTATATGAATGTTTTTGTTTGTTTGTAGTACAAATTGTACCGATGAAGGCATTTACCACACGTTTGAATTTGTATATTGTATCCAATCGATAATTTAAGCTAATACTAATAACCTACATTGTTTTACTTACACAAATTGTTTGTGTCTCTTTAGCTTATTTACTCAGCATGGATTGAGCGCAGTCCCTCGTATATTGTCCTTTTTTTTTTAATGACAAGAGTGTTAAAGTACGTGGGGGGGGGGGGGGGGGGACTGTAGATGGAGAGATGTCAATCTGGCGTTTTAATGAAAAGGGGGGGGGGCGTGGTAGAGGTTGTTGTAGATTACATCAATCAACAGCTGATATAAAGTTATATAAATGTATGAAATATTATAAGTAAGTGTTTAGCCAGGTGCAGTTTTTGTTTTTGTTTTGTTTTTGACACCGGTCCGGGGAAAATACCCGATGGTCCCAAGTGTTTAAAAAAAATAGAGTTAACGTCTCATTTTCTATAATATTTGCCGGCTTTTAAAGACAGTCCTACTCGCTACCTGCCAGCCTTTTAAAGACAGTCCTACTCACTACCTGCCAGCCTTTTAAAGACAGTCCTACTCACTACCTGCCAGCCTTTTAAAGACAGTCCTACTCACTACCTGTCAGCCTTTTAAAGACAGTCCTACTCACTACCTGCCACCCTTTTAAAGACAGTCCTACTCACTACCTGCCAGCCTTTTAAAGACAGTCCTACTCACTACCTGTCAGCCTTTTAAAGACAGTCCTACTCACTACCTGTCAGCCTTTTAAAGACAGTCCTACTCACTACCTGCCAGCCTTTTAAAGACCGTCCTACTCACTATCTGCCAGCCTTTTAAAAATAGGCATACAGACAGTCCTACGCCATACCTATGGCTTTTTATTGCTTAATATAATATTAGTAATTAGCCTCGTCCTAAAGAAACAAATGTAACCTTTTTACCTGAGTTCCACCGTCGCCCATGACGCTCGCTGCGTGACAGCTTTTACCCCCCCCCCCTTTTTTCGGTGCTTTTAATATAAAACATGTTTAGTAAGAGGGGACTGGTTGTGAATAGGAAGCAGGGCACACCAGAAGCAAACTATATATAAGAGATATTATAAACGTTTATTTTGTAGACATTTTCGCTATTTGCACGTGTCCCGACCAGCGCCACTAAAGTTTGTTCCCTCGAAGTTGACTCCAGAGTGGATATGGCGGTCATAATTCTCCCCACTATTGTAGCGCAGTGAGTTTACATATGCCCCACTGCTGCCTGGACATGTACAAGCTGTGTACGTGTACGTGATCTTACCGCCCCCATCACGTATCTGTTTACCAGGCGTCCTACAGATACCCCCTTAGGACACCCATGTGGATGGGACACTATGAAAATCAAATTGTCCTCATCTCCAGAAATCTTGTATTTTTTGTTTATCTTATACCGTTGTACGCTCCAGTGTTTCACCATCTTTTCCAGTTTATTGAGTAACGCAACGTTACACGTAACGCATTCCAACCAACACCTGTCCTCCGCATTGTTGACCTTCACCGCCGTCCAGCCATCGAGGGTGACCAGAGGACTGTCTGGTCCGTCATAGAACAATCTGCAAGTGGTGTGCTTCGCCTCCAGGTCATCGAAGACCAACTGCGCAGACGTGTGCAT